>JBAMCE010000088.1:0-121178 GCA_037075305.1 Drosophila kanekoi
CTAATAAAGCTTCTAAGGAATTGCGAGGTTTTTTATTAAAGTAACGGAAACTTGGCACCATACAAATGAGGAGCATTTGCATTTCCCCCTACTCGCAACAACTAAAAAGAGCACTTAAATCCATTATACTCATGTGTGTATAAATGGATTGAGACGCAGCAGGCTATGACCCACGCGCGTGCCTTTTCGAACTCTACCTATGTCATCTCTGAATTCAACTCAGTGGATGACATGAACTATTTTCTCGAAAGCTCGAAATTGTACTGCTCGATTTTTTAAATTTTTAATAAAGCGGAACACATTTTCAAACACTCTCAACATACGATGAGAAACAAACGATAGTTTCTTAAATATCTGGTAGGACTACCATACCTGCTAGTTCAACTGCTATTTTGCGTACTTCTAAGGTACGCATCTCATCTGTCATCAGATGCTGGTTTACCGTCAAGGATTCTATTGGTCCCTTCAAAAATAAAGGCCCATGGAACTCATCAACATCGCAGCCTATTGAAACGATATCTGCTGGGATTTGCTCTGCGGTACATGGCGCCATTCAGCGTTTTCTACCCACTCTTGGATTTCAGCCACTCGATTCGACACAAATTTTGTCAAAGACGAAAGATGTGATCAAATTCAATGAAGCATGACTTCAGAATCAGACCAAAGAACTGTCTGTTCAATCGATAATCCTATAAGATTTCTGGTTCGATGACAAAGATCTGCGAGAAGGTGAGCCGCGCACAACTCAAGTCGGGGAAAAGTCTTCGTATTGAGGGGGCCTACTTTATATTTGGGTGTGAGCAACAAAATACGCAGTATCGATTATCGCTGCGTATATATACGCATGTGCCAAATGCTCCTATTAAAGCGTCGGCGAAACCATGTATCTCTATCGGTGAAGTTGGCTCTGTAAACACATATCGTGGTATCTTAATTCGTTCTAACTGAATCAAGCTAGATTTCAGTTGCTACCATGAACTATCCAAATTCTTAGGGATAGATTGGTCACAGTCTAATTTGTGAAGCTAAAGCTCTTGGAGTAAGATTTTTGCCTTGATTATCAGAAGACTTAACAGGCCAAGCGGGTCAAATAGCAGCAATGTTACCGAGAGAATGTTCCGTATAACGCTCTGAGACCCATGAATAAAAAATGAATAATAAAAAAAATATAAAAATCTAGCTTGAATTGAAAAGCATCTTCAAGCACGTTTTGGTTGTGACAGACTCTGAGATCGAACTCAGGAGAACTCAGGAGAATTCAAAAACCATTAGGTTAGTTCGAAACCTGCACTATCAAGTATTTGTGACACTTCAGACTTAATCGTCTGAAGATTATCTACGCATGCAGCACCAGTCAGTACATCATCGACATAAAACTCAAGCCTGATAACGTCAGCAGCAGTGGTGTGTCATGACTCGCTCATCTTATTAAGCTTTGTTAAACACCTTTTTGCTAAAAACGGGTTGCATATTTGTATGGTATGCATATTTGTAGAGTCTAAATCGAAGCAGAGTCGAATATAGATCCTATTGAATGGTCAGTCCAACCATAAGAATTCAACGCAATTTGTGACGATGTCCGACAGGAAGCGTCAAAAACAGCGCGTAACTTAGTTGATGTGATTTGTAGTCTTGAAACACACTTGTGTGGAATAAAGTAATGTGGAGTAGTTGAAATCTGATTATCTTTTTCCAATTTGTGACCCAACGTTAAACATTCCTCCGTGAATCCCAAGTACATACACTTAAGCTCGGTATCTCGAAACAAGCGTCTTTCCAAGCTAATTGGGATCTGATTTAAACGGCAGTCTTACTTTAAATCCTGACTGACGGCAATATTTCCAAATTATCTAGAAAGTGGCTCTCACATAACTGCTGTTCAGCTGCTCGGACTTTTTGGCTGAAGGCAACTCTTCCAATGTCCAAAATTTCCGCAACGTTTTGTCAATCGAGGTATAATCCACTTCTTGACAACTTAGATTGACAACACGAGTCTGAGAACGAGGTGAATGAGAATCGCGTTAGAAATCTTTTTGTCATCATTTATTGACAGGAGCGAGCTATAGATGGGGGAGATAGTATCAGTCATTGATATCGATGATGCCGCAGAGGGTTGCCTTATTTTTGGCAGGCTAAAGACAGGCGAAATATTTTCATTGAATATAAGACATTCAATGTCGTATATTCTATTTAGGCTATCTTATGCTTTCAAATAATTGTCCTCGGTGACTTGAAACGCTCCAACTGTGCCAAGAGCTTCACCAGAGAGACATGAGATCACATGATTGAATTTCTCTATGCTCGGAATAGGATGATCGTTTTGAACAGGCTCATAAAATTCTTGAAGGGAATTCTTGGGAAGTGCCAGATGCGGAAGACGTGTGCGCGCAACCACAACGGGAATGGGTTGTAGGACTTAAAGTCCTAATAACGGAGTTCGAACAAGCTTTTGTCGTTATAAAAAGTTCTTCGAGCTCGGCACGATACCCTTTCATCTGGGTCAAAAGTTTCTACTCGAGTCTGATTTTTTAACGCTGTAAATATATGTGAGGGCAGCATTTCGAACCTACATTCGAACTCTGTAGATCTCTCTCGGGCAACTGTATAATTAAAAGTGGTTGTTAGTGACGGCAAGGGGGGCGAAACCACAAGGACAAAGCGAAATGAAATTGTAATGACTCTTAATCTTTGACACTAATTATCATTCGCTCAGACAAATAATATATTATATAAAAGTCTACAAAGCGGTTATTAAGTGCATGCAAATTTTAGTTATGCTCATCTACTTTACACATCTCCAAAATAACAAGTAAGAGGTTCTAGTCGGGAGCTCCCGACAAGGTAATACCCTGAACTCTATTCTTCCAACACCAAATGGAGATATATATACTATTCTAGAAGCTACATGTCAAGATTGGTGACTCTAGTTTCGTATTATTTACCAAAATTGTTCAAAAAACATGATTTCGATATAGATTTTTATCGATTACTTGGAAACGGGGCAAGTTATTGAATATCGGAAACAAATTCGATCTGCGCGGGCACTAAGAGGACCTACAGCTAAGGTCTCTAGCTCTTATAGGTGCTGAGATCCTGCTGAGATCTTCGGACATGGTAAGATCAACTCGGCTATAATGTCGGAGATGCTTCCTTCTGCCTGGTACATATATTTACCTTTTTCACAAACACAATATATCCTTTTTACGCATTTTCAATGGGTTCAGGGTTGGCTTCTTTAGCGCAACCAAGCCAATAGAGTTGGGCTTTTAATTTTGTTCCGGACGTTGTCTTCTATAAGCTCCCTTCCTTGGCATTCTCCAACGATGGCAGCAGGATAGATTCATTTTAAAACTATTCCCGGGCGACGCGACATATTTGACTTTTTAATTTAATGAAGTAGTGAGCCACATCTAGTTGCACTTTAACCACTTAAGTGCTTTTTATACACGAAATTATCTTTTATAACAGTCCACTTGGGCTCGCCATAAAAAATGATATGAGTTTATATAATTATACTAGCGGGTATAGCCGGGCCTTGCCCGTGGCACGTATGTTATAAAATCAATGTTCTCAAAAAGCTTTGAAAATGATTTTGAAACTGAGTGGCCGGTAAACAAACTACTTTCATATTAAAGTTTTCCGCCATTTTACCACTATTGCAAGTTCCCAAATCGCTGATACGCGTATTCATCACATTCTTATGTAGAGCTTTGAAAATAAGTTTGCAAATCAAACAAAACCTAAAATTCACCCAAAAATATCATTGAAATGCACTTCGTACCAAAGGAGTTTAGTTTCTCAAATGATTTTTCTTATGGATCCTTGGAAATGAATTTAACCGCAAAACGTCACCCCCCAAATTTTTGACCCCCATTTCCACCAAGGAGGAATGGATTTTTAAGAAAGTGCGAACCACCCGTCAGTTTCATAGCAACGTTTTTCGCTAGTTAACCCATGTTATGGATGGAATTTCCTAAATCGCTGAAACACGTATTCATTAAGTTCTTATGTAGAGCATTGCTGAGTTAATTACTACCTTTCTAATGTTTGAGTCAATATGTTGATGCTCGGGTATTTAGGTACTCTCTGTGGCATATGGGGTACCAGCCTGCTTGTGGCTGGTGTTGTACAGTGTTGTGCCAAAGAATTCCAGACTCCCAGGCTTTCTATACACTTAAACCCGACAATAGGCTCTTCACAATTAGGCGCACGATTCAGATATTCTCGACAGATACATAGTAGAAATTGTCATTGTCCATTCGCAACCACTTTTAGAGCAAGGGCTATATTAGCGAACCTGCAGAACGTGTAAACCAAGTCTACAGAAAAATCTACAACTGACCTATAACGTAATATATGAAAAGGATTGAAAAACTGCTTAATCGTTTTTTTGGGTTGTTCTTATGGACCACCCACCCTTTAATGAAAACAGCTGTTCCCAGGTCTTCATGTAATTTGTCTTTCGGAATAATTTGGGTTAACTATTTTCGTAATAGGCTGTTATTCTTTGCGAATAGTCAAAGCTTTTAACAATAGAAATAACCAAAGTTTATTTATTTCAGGTTTTCGATGTGTTTACTAATTTGTTGCAAATTACAAAAAGGAAGCAGACTCGATTTAGTCTGTGCTGTTTTAACCAACCATCAAGCTAACCATCCAGGCGATTATAGTGAAAGTGCGTTACATCACGCTCATTGAACGATGAGCTGGGTCCACCAATCTAGAAATGAGCTGAAGTGAGCATAAATAGGTCTGCTCTATCTTCTGAAAGAGAAAGCAATGGCCTGGAGTTAATTATTGACGCTATGTGTCAGACTAGGGTACTAGGGGACTAGCGAAGCTCTTTGAAGTTAAAAACACAAGAGCCAACCGCGCGATAAAAATGATGCATCGCTGTGTTTACTGACGCCGAAATGCCTAAGTTGCGAAGCAGGTGAAAACAGCCATGAAGCACTTGATGGAGCTTTATTTCGTATGTCTAGCTTATAAATAAATGGCCAGAAGAGCCCGTATACCAGAGTGTAGGTCTTGATTGTGAAAACTTGCAATGATTCTGCGATGGGCTGGTACCGCGAAAGAAATATTGGATAAAAAGCTTCGAAAAAGAGTTTGTGAGTATGCCAAACTAATTTAAAAAAATGGTTGATTGATGCGATACATATGGGTGGCTTATCAACTCTTCACAACCTCAAAGATTTAATATTTTCACACGAGTGGGCACTCTTGACGAGCCGGACTAAGAGTTGGGTGCCATGTTGCATACTAAATAACTTTTGTCCAGGATGCCCGATTCTATGTTTTAATTTAATAGCATAAGCAAATATACGCTGCATTAAATCAAAAGAGTAATCGTATTTACAGTCGGTAAATATTTAAAAGAAGGGAGATGAGGCAACAGGGACCCTTTTTATACCCTGAACCCATTAAAAATGGGTAAAAATGGTATAATGTATTTAAGCAAATGAATGTTACAAGCAGAAAGAAGAATATCTGACCCCAGAAAGTATATATATTCTTGATCAGAATCAATATCCAAGTCGATCGTGCCATGTCCGTCTGTCAGTCCGTCCGTCTGTCCGTATGTATGAATGCAAGGATATCAGAACCTATAAGAGAGTAGCTTCTAGAATAGTATATATATATATATATTAAGTATTTTTCATTTCATAGCTATCGCCACCTCACCGCTACCACCACATAGTAATAAATCAAGTAAATAAACCACTTTGTACTACCCACCAATTTAAACCACAACTTTGAGAACATACAAATACTTTATAATACAATAAGATCTACTGTTGAAAATTTTATCAAGAACGGTTGAGAAACACAAAAATTATTAAAGAAAACGAGTGGTTATATATATCTATAATATATACGCTAGCGCAAATTCCAAGAATTTCTGTATACATGTACACGCACACATTTATGCGCGTCTTCATTGAATTCTACCAACAACATTGCAATTGCGATTATATTGTTTCCTGTGCTGCTATTTTTCTCATTATGACTCAATAGTTGGTGTGGCTGTTGAGCTGTTATGGGTTCGAGTACTTTTGAGAGAGCTACTTTTTTTGTTTGTTAATTTCTTTTTATTACTCCAAGAGCAAACGAACGCGTAACGGCAGCTGCGATTCGTATTTGTATATGGTGGTTCAGGGTATCCCCTAGTCGGGAGCTCCCGACTAGAGCCTCTTACTTTTGTAAAATTTTCCATCAAAAGTTCCAATCTAGATATTATACGCATGAGATTAGATAATCATGGCGACACGGAGCTTTAGCTTTGGCACTGTAATTATTTTTAGAGGAGCTACACGCAATTTGAAACAGAACAGCTGACTACCGGCTGGAGGTCGTCAAAAAATAACGTAAACACAAGCCCATGCGCTTTGATGCTTGACTCGCGTTAACCGCGAACTTCTAACTATGCGTCAGGTATTAACGCGAGATGAGGCAATGTAGGAAACTTTGTTTTCTCGAAGTAAGCTGACGCTTATGATGATGGTAGGCATTTATCCCAATCAAGCTTTTTCTCCCATATCTGCCACAAGAAAATCTCAGCCCTACCGATAATGGGACCTAACGGCCAAGGCGGATCATTAAAATGTGCTTTAGTCAAGCAAAATGTACTTTTCCATAGTTTGGATCTCTGCTGAATAGATGAGAAAAAAAAGCAGCCGATCCGAAGCTAAATCCAAAGCAAATTAAAGAGTTTTGGTGACGACGCTCCCATCAGCAGCGTTACTTGAGCAGCACTTTCGCAGCTTGAAGCCTAAATTTTCCAGAATTCCAGCCGTCTGATTGAGCATTTCCTTGACCTCTTGAATCGAGTCACCCTCCGAAATGAGGTCATCTATATAAAAGTCACGAAGCCCGAGTTCCATGGACAGCTGATGCCCAATGCGGAATGAAAGAAAATATTGGCGCCTTTGTTCCCTATGAAATTGCATCCAGCCTTAAGATATTGATATTGACGTTGGCGTATCTCGCCACAGAAATCATTGTAGAAATCGTCTGATGCTGTAATTTTGTCGTTGAACAGTCAACTTTATGGACACAGAAATGTCAAGCGACATAAGTTCTAGGTCCAAATATTTCTTTAAATAATGGGAATATTGAGTCTTAAGGTATGGACGATTTTGAAATTTCCGTTCCAGTTTAAGGCACCGACGATAGATTTGCTGCTATGACTTCCCGAGATTCAAAACTTCGCTTGAAGGGTGAACGCACTAAGTATTCGCCATAAGGCAATCTGGAATGTGACCTAACGCTCTTCTCAATCGTTATTCAGAGCTAGACTCTAGTTTGCCTACAATATGTTTCGCAATAAACGTGGACCCACCCAAACGTGATCCACCTTCTGAATGGGAGCAGCTTTATCTGGCCGAATGTTTCTATTTTTAGTGTAAATAGAAACTCGGTTGATTTTCATTTATTGTAAGCGCTGCAAGGTCTATGAGGCATGTTCAGAGACTTGGGACTGTAACGTAATAGTGCTCGTTATTTCTTTTGTGACACGTTGATATGTTGAGATTCTTCATGACCAGAGATAAAAGCTGAGGACTTGTAAAAAAAAACCAGGGCAATTGACGATGAATCAGCAGGCGTAGTCAGGGAGCTGCAAGATTTCAATTGATGACCGATGAATGCATTTAGCAATCTGTATCCCGCGAAAGCTTGCGTTTAATTGGTTGGACAACTCCCTTAGTGCCATAGCCAATCCACCTGCCACCCATCCCTTATATCTCAAGTAGGTGGGCCTGATAAACTAAATGTATATTATTAAACATATTTTGCATTAAATTATGTTTTTTCCAGTGATTGAATTTCACTCGATCGAAGATGCTGCAGCTGCTTGTTATCTGCCAAATCCGGGTGATTTTCTTTGACAGTTTTGAACATAGAATAATATTCACTCCAAACCGAAATTTGCATCGAAACAGATATTTCGTTGAAGTCCTCACGCAATTGTCAACCAATTCAATCAAAGCTTAATTTTTCTAGGCTAGTTTTAGAAAATTCAAATGAAGCCTGCAGCCGCTCGATTTGCATCAGCCTCACACTATAATCATTTTCAATGGGTTCAGGGTATAACAAGAAAAATCCGACTTCGTTTGGATAAATCAGGTAACAAAAAAAAAATAACCTAAAAAAAAAAAAGTGATAGGTTCTAGTCGGGAGCTCCCGTCAAGGAGATATCTTGAAACTTCTAATTTCAACACAAAATGCAGTTCGCGCGATCAATTAATCAAAATAATTAACGAAAAAAAAGTTCCCTTGGCTGGCTACGAGCACGCAACCGACCACATTACTTGCTGCCGTCTCTACTCAACAGCCACGCCACCCAAAAAAAAAAACAAGTAGGAGGTTCTAGTCGGGAGCTGCCGATTAGGGGATACCCTGAACCCGGGGAGGTGGCGATGAGTATAAAATGAAAGATACTTGGTATATAAATAATATTCAAGAACCAACAAATCAAGTTTGGCGACTCAAGCTATTATTATTTACCCAATTTGGCCAAAAAACTGGGTGTTGATATCGATTTTTATCGATTGCTTGAACACGGAGTAACTTGATCTGCGGAAGAACTACAGCTAAAATTTTAAGTCTCTAGCTCTTATAGGTTCTGATATCCTTGCGTTCATACATACGGACGGACGGACGGACGGATCTCTGATCATGAATATGTATACTTTATGGGATCGGAGATGCTTCTTTCTGCTACATACATTTACATTTTGCACAAAAACATTATACCCCTTTTACCCATTTTAATAATAAATAGATTCCTCGGTAGGGTCCGAACTCGCAACAGACCGCGCTACTTGTCGCCACCTCTACCCAACCTCACCAACCACCAGCCACACCAAAATTAGAGTCTCATTGCGAAAAATACCAAATAAAATAGTAGCATAGGACACAATACAATCGCAATTGCAATCTGTTGATAGAACTCGAAGTACACTACCGATTTTCTGGTATCGGTTACATTGTGAATGAGCGTTAAGTAACACAGTTCTGAAGGCCACAGAGAGTAGGACAGTGACGATTCTGTCCTTCAATCCCTACATACTAGCGTTAAGAAATGACATATCTGTACTGAAAAGATATTCTCAGAAAAAATGACCGCAGAGCAATTACGTGAGGCTGGAGTGTCTAATACACTAGCTTAACAAGTGGAGCAGAATGATCAGAGAGATAGAAACATAAGAAAGAATTTAGCCGCCAAATAAACGATTTGACACAACAGCTTAAAAGATGCACATCGATTGCTGAAATTCAAGTCTATCAAAACGCTCACTTTATAGAGAGTATTAGACGTGACGAACCCCTAAATGCTTTTAGTGCTTAGCAGAATTCGAAAGCACGCAGGATACATACGCATCTTGGCGATTGGCAACTGTAGCCGCGTATGACATTTACAAATTATACGACGGTAGTTCTCGCCACTATCAGGGGATATATACTCAGAAGTATAATCAAGGACGCAGCTAATACTGCACTTGCCTCATTTAACACTCCCATGAACTTCGAGACAATTATTAGTAGGCTCGATGTCGCATATAGCGACAAACCACCGCTCCACGCAATAGGAGAGGAGTACGCTCAGACAGGGAAGCCTTCCACTTTAAGAATAATTCAATGAGGTAGAGAAAAAGCTCTCTTTGTTGACAAAGAAGTCTAACATGATGTACGATGATGCTTTATCGAATAGTTTGTGCGAGAAATTAGAGGTGACGCCCTTGACTAGATGTGCTGCTTCTGACGCATCCCTTCGATTTACTGTTTGCCCTGGCATAAGCCAACGAAATTGAAGATAACCATGACAAAAACACTTCTCAGAGAACTATGCTTGAAGCCTACGGGAGATTGCTTGTAAGCCAGAGCAGCGTTTTAGAAACTATCAACAGTCTTCATAGTAATAACAAAAGAGCAGGATCCACTACGGACAGGGTAGGAGCCCTTTCGCCGAACAATCCCAAAACAAGACACGTGATACAGAATTGCAGAGCAGAGATGTAGACGTTTGCATGACAAGGTTCATGCAGCCCACTGCCCATAAGCAACAGCATGGTGCGGTGGCAGAACTTTAGGCCGCGGGCAGAAAAAATTAAATACTTCTAAACGGGTCTTCGGGCAAAGTAGGCATGTTGCTCAAGAAGAAGCTCAAGAGTACGATGCTTACGTCATGGTGTTGGAAATAGCACAAGAAATAGATTGTTTGCGCAAAGTTTTGGCCTGAATGATGCGAATTTTGTTCAGGTGTGTTTATGCAGATATACCATAGACTTGGAGACCATCACGCACATTGGGGCAAGGATTACCTTGTAGATGAGTGCTTTGTTTCGGAGCGAGAGTTTGTTGTTGGAGTTGAGGAGCCAGCTCATTCGTCTTATCTTGGATTTGATGCTGCTTGTTACTGCAGAGCTTACTAAATGTAAGTCGTCTGTCGAGAGTGATCCTAGGTATTGCTCTAGAAGTTCACCATGAAGAAAAAGTCCGGGGCAAGAGTCCTTGCGTAGAGTGCGAGTAACAGTGGAGCATTTTGCAGGGTTTACTGCGATGTTCCATCTACAAGCCCAATTTTCAAATCGTTTGAGGTACTCCTGCAGGAGGTCAGTTGCCGAGTACACACATTTGTTCCTTGCAAGGATTTCCGTGTCGTCAGCAAACGTGGCCACCAGAAGGTCCTGCCGATCATTTCGTGTGCTTGCATTTGCAGTGGGCATATCATGTGTAAACAGGCTTTATGACGTGGGACCCAAAACGCTGTCTTGTGGAACTCCCGCTTTTATGCGTTTGCTTTGAGAGGCTACGTCATCCTGCACCACTTGAAAGGTTCTCTCAGTTAGGAAGCTCGCAATGATGCTAAATAGCTGTGGATTTAATTTGTCCTTGATTTTGGAGAGAAGACCTGCGTGCCACACCCGGTCGAAAGCTTGCTGGATGTCGAGATATGCTGCCACCGCATACTCCTTTCTGTGGAAACCGTCTAGCATGAAGTTAACTAGCCGATGGAGATGCTCAGGTATACCGTGCCTGAGTCGGAATCCAAACTGGAACTTCGGGACTGCATGTCTTATCTCCGCATTTTCAAGGATTCTCCTAAGGATGCATCTCTCCAGAATTTTTCCAAAGGCAGGCAGGAGGCTGATGGGGCGATAGGATTCCAGGTGGCTGGAAGGCTTTCCGCTCTTGTACAGCATAACGATTTGCGCCTTCTTCCAGGCAACTGGAAAATGACCTAGTCGAAGACTTGCATTAAAAATGGCGACGAGAAAGAGCACCGCCTTGTATGGCAGTAGCTTAATTGTCTGGTCGTCCAACCGATCTTCCCCAGGGGCTTTGTTGTTTTTAAGGCTCTTTATCTCCTGTTTTACTTCTGGGAAGGTGATTGGTGATACAGGGAGCGACATTTGGAGCGGCGCCTCCAGGATTTGCGCGACTCGCTGTATCCTTCCATGCGATGCGGTCTCAAACGGCTTGAAACGCTCCTCCAGTAGTTTTTAGTGTGGTCGAACTCATAGAAGCGATAACATTGCCTGATGCTTTTATTCTTTCTCGGGAGCTCAACTTGGACCCTTTGACGACCAACTGTTTAAGATCTACGAACCAGTAGTTACGATTTGGCGAATCGTTTGCGGGGTCAGAATCGACGTCACTTGTAGGTAGCCTGGTACCCGGGTTGTATAGGTTTTTTACAACGTGGCCGTGTATTGCAAAGGCACTTTCGATTTGTCTTCTGGGAGTAGAAGCGGCCAAGTTTTTGACGACAACGACCTCAGTGAGTTTACGAATAATGGCTCTATGAGTGTCGGAATCTTTCGCGTAGATTCTCAGCGTGCCGGAGGGAGAGACCTGAAATTCGTAGGCATCTGGGCCAGCTGCCTGGTCAAGTGTCTGTTCCATTGCGACGATGTCGTTAACTCCAGGAAGTGTTATGGGCCTGGGCTTAGGCACCTTTTTTGCAGGATGAGGTTCGGCAGAGGCTTCTTCCTGAGGGGCAAGTGGAGCATATCTGTTCCCATTTGTCAGGGAGGCACTGAGAGCAGTTGAGCTTTCTCCTGCCTTGATGGTTTTCCCGTTTTTTATGGGTACTGACCCTTTTTTGATGGCTCCGGCCATTGGTGTTGTTCCTTGTCGTTGTATTGTTTTAGCCGTTTGCCATTTGACCAGCGCTTCTTGGAAGGCTGTCATATTATCTTTGCTCCTTAGAGGGTGCAGAGCAGGGATTTGCAAAGAGCGCTGCAAGACGCAGCTGCCGGGCAAAAGCTCTGGCCGTCATATGTTTCTACCGGGATAAGCTGGAAAGCTTCATTGGTGCTTTTGCGGTGTGTTTCAGAGGGCTCCAGTGCGGCAGAGATTGTACCAGTGGAGGCAGAGGTCCTGCAGCCGCTACTTGAGGACACGGTGGTTGTAGTTGTTGTGGTTGCTGTTGTGCACACAATGCCGTGTTGCTGGAGTTGTAGCTGGTGCGACTGTCCCCATCCCTCAGAAGTGTACACGTGAACCTCGTTCATGTCATCAGGTGAAGATCTACTTGCTTCAGTGAGCGGGACTAGAAGACCGTGTACTTGATTGCTGTTGCAATTACAATCTGTTGATAGAACTCGAAGTACACTACCGATTTTCTGGTATCGGTTACATTGTGAATGAGCGTTAAGTAACACAGTTCTGAAGACCACAGAGAGTAGGACAGTGACGATTCTGTCCTTCAATCCCTACATACATGACATATCTGTACTGAAAAGATATTCTCAGAAAAAATGACCGCAGAGCAATTACGTGAGGCTGGAGTGTCTAATACACTAGCTTAACAAGTGGAGAGAATGATCAGAGAGATAGAAACATAAGAAAGAATTTAGCGCCAAATAAACGATTTGACACAACAGCTTAAAAGCATGACATCGATTGCTGAAATTCAAGTCTATCAAAACGCTCACTTTATAGAGAGTATTAGACGTGACGAACCCCTAAATGCTTTTAGTGCTTAGCAGAATTCGAAAGCACGCAGGATACATACGCATCTTGGCGATTGGCAACTGTAGCCGCGTATGACATTTACAAATTATACGACGGTAGTTCTCGCCACTATCAGGGGATATATACTCAGAAGTATAATCAAGGACGCAGCTAATACTGCACTTGCCTCATTTAACACTCCCATGAACTTCGAGGCAATTATTAGTAGGCTCGATGTCGCATATAGCGACGAACCACCGCTCCACGCAATAGGAGAGGAGCTTAGTACGCTCAGACAGGGAAGCCTTCCACTTTAAGAATAATTCAATGAGGTAGAGAAAAAGCTCTCTTTGTTGACAAAGAAGTCTAACATGATGTACGATGATGCTTTATCGAATAGTTTGTGCGAGAAATTCAGAGGTGAGCCCTTCGACTAGATGTGCTGCTTCTGACGCATCCCTTCGATTTACTGTTTGCCCTGGCATAAGCCCACGAAATAGAAGATAACCATGACAAAAACACTTCTCAGAGAACTATGCTTGAAGCCTACAGGAGATTGCTTGTAAGCCAGAGCAGCGTTTTAGAAACTATCAACAGTCTTCATAGTAATAACAAAAGAGAGGATCCACTACGGACAGGGTAGGAGCCCTTCTCGCCGAACAATCCCAAAACAAGACACGTGATACAGAATCTGCAGAGTAGAGATGTAGACGTTTGCATGACAAGGCTCATGCAGCCCACTGCCCATAAGCAACAGCATGGTGCGGTGGCAGAACTTTAGGCCGCGGGCAGAAAAAATTAAATACTTCTAAACGGGTCTTCGGGCAAAGTAGGCATGTTGCTCAAGAAGAAGCTCAAGAGTAGATGCTTACGTCATGGTGTTGGAAATAGCACAAGAAATAGATTGTTTGCGCAAAGTTTTGGCCTGAATGATGCGAATTTTGTTCAGGTGTGTTTATGCAGATATACCATAGACTTGGAGACCATCACGCCACATTGGGGCAAGGATTACCTTGTAGATGAGTGCTTTGTTTCGGAGCGAGAGTTTGTTGTTGGAGTTGAGGAGCCAGCTCATTCGTCTTATCTTGGATTTGATGCTGCTTGTTACTGCAGAGCTTACTAAATGTAAGTCGTCTGTCGAGAGTGACTCCTAGGTATTGCTCTAGAAGTTCACCATGAAGACAAAGTACGGGGCAAGAGTCCTTGCGTAGAGTGTGAGTAACAGTGGCGCATTTTGCAGGGTTCACTGCGATGTTCCATCTACAAGCCCAATTTTCAAATCATTTGAGGTACTCCTGCAGGAGGTCAGTTGCCGAGTACACACATTTGTTCCTTGCAAGGATTTCCGTGTCGTCAGCAAACGTGGCCACCAGAAGGTCCTGCCGATCATTTCGTGTGCTTGCATTTGCAGTGGGCATATCATGTGTAAACAGGCTAAATAACGTGGGACCCAAAACGCTGTCTTGTGGAACTCCCGCTTTTATGCGTTTGCTTTGAGAGGCTACGTCATCCTGCACCACTTGAAAGGTTCTCTCAGTTAGGAAGCTCGCAATGATGTAGATAGCTTTGGATTTAATTTGTCCTTGATTTTGGAGAGAAGACCGCGTGCCACACCCGGTCGAAAGCTTGCTGGATGTCGAGATATGCTGCCACCGCATACTCCTTTCTGTGGAAACCGTCTAGCATGAAGTTAACTACCCGATGGAGATGTCAGGTATACAGTGCCTGAGTCGGAATCAAACTGGAACTTCGGGATTGCATGTCTTATCTCCGCATTTTCAAGGATCCTCCTAAGGATGCATCTCTCCAGAATTTTTCCAAAGGCAGGCAGGAGGCTGATGGGGCGATAGGATTCCAGGTGGCTGGAAGGCTTTCCGCTCTTGTACAGCATAACGATTTGCGCCTTCTTCCAGGCAACTGGAAAATGACCTAGTCGAAGACTTGCATTAAAAATGGCGACGAGAAAGAGCACCGCCTTGTATGGCAGTAGCTTAATTGTCTGGTCGTCCAACCGATCTTCCCCAGGGGCTTTGTTGTTTTTTACGCTCTTTATCTCCTGTTTTACTTCCGGGAAGGTGATTGGTGGTACAGGGAGCGACATTTGGAGCGGCGGCTCCAGGATTTGCGCGACTCGCTGTATCCTTCCATGCGATGCTTACAATGTCATCCAGCTTCCGATAGAAATTGTAGTGATTCATTCAGCAGAAATAAATAATAAAAATTAAAACAATAAAAAAATGCAAATGCGCGAAGCGAAAAATTATTACAAAGCTTCGTTACTAAAACGAAAACATCAAAATTTAAAAAACAACAATAACGACCTACTGTTAAAACCAATTTTGCTAGCGATACTGACAACTGTCTCTCGTCTGGCGACTTACTCAAACAAAAAATATCGTTCAATCCTCGTCTCCGCTTTCTTCTTCCCTCTCAAACCCCTTCCCATTCCCCAATTCATCAATTCTCTACAGAAAAACCCCTCTACAAGAATTACGACATACTGACACATTTACACAACTCAATTTTATCCTAAAACAAAGCTATAAACAACAAAAAACTCTAAGAATACAATATACCAAATAAATTGATATTTATGACTATTAAAGGATACAATGGAACTTTAAAGGCTATATAAATAATTAGATAACCTAACTTTTATCTATAGCAAAAGCCCTGATATTATAGTGTTCAAAACCATTTCCCCACCAAAAGCATATTGCCACAAACAATACTTTAGTTACTTTACCAACCTACCGTAATCTCAATGCAAAACAAGGATTGGCATTCTTGTCAAAAAACACCTGCCACACTCTTTACTACCGAAATAACTAGTTCAAATATTCTGCACTATCCAGTTAAACTTTAACCGAAAACTAACCATTCTCAACAGCTACATTCCGCCAGCCAATCATTTTCTTCCAACGAATGTTTTGCAATAATAAATTCTTTCAATGTACCACTATGCTAGCCGGAATTTCAATTCCTGCGGTTTCGCTTGGGGCTCCATTCGCACCAACTCAGAGGAAAACAAATAATCAGAGCGATTTCCGCAGCCAACTTATCTCTTTTGAACGATGGCACTGCAACACACTTTTCCACCCATAGAACGTTTTCACATATAGACCTCACTTTTATTTCTCCCACCCACTTTGCAAATGGAAAGTACTGGCTGATCTTCAAGGCAGTGACCATTTCCCAATAGAGACTCAATTGCTACAACAAGTCAATTACGAAAAAACCAACTTCTTCCAAAATACAAAACTGAATCAGGAAATTGGGAGCTGTTTAATTACATTTTGAAAAACACAGTCCAATTTCGTTCAATGCAGACATCCAACGCCAAGTCGCCCAAATAACAAAAGCTATCCGATTTACTGCCAATATTGCAATACCTTAGACCAAACCACATACATTCAAAAAAAAGTACGTTGGTGGAATAATAATCTTGGGAATCTACGGGAAAAAAAGCTACAGCTCTTGCAAGCCTATAAGCATAAAATGACTGACGCGAATCTCATTGCCAACAAAAGAACGAATGTTTCTTAAGCGTGCAGTTAAATAAGCAAGAGGGAGTGCAGGTACCTTAATCCAACTAACTCAGTCTACATCAAAAGTAAGAATCCCAGCCTGGACTAAAATGGATAATGTCGAACAACAGTTTAATAACCTCCCCTTTTGATATGGCCAACGAATTTGCTAAAAATTGGTCAGACTATTTCAAGAACAGTAACTTTGATAACGAATACACTGGACAGAGCAAATTATCCCTTGAATATGTGACTCTCCCAGCAGCCTTAGCTTGTCAGCCAGGCAACTCGAATACGACTTTACAGAACTTGATCGCAACAGGGCTACAAAAAGCAAGGGTAAATCACCCGGTCACGACCATATTTCATATCCTATGCTAAGGCAGCTACCGGCATCAGGCAAGGCAGAGCTTTTAAGAGCTTATAATTGCACGTTTAGGGTGGGCCGGTATTCCCATTCATGGAAATCAGGAGTTATAGTGCCTATTCCAAAACCTAACAAGCCATCTTCGTAAATTTCCAGTTACCGACCGATTTCCTTACTTTCATGCATGGCAAAAACTTTCGAGAAAATGATAGCTCGCAGACTCTTGTGGTATATTACCAAAAATAAATTCATAAGCTCAAATCAAGTAGGATTCAAACCCAAGCACAGCACGATGGACTCCCTGCAGCACTTTGTGTCAGATGCTCTTTCGACCAAAAATCATGTCACCTTATTGGCGACTGATTTTGAAAAAGCATTTGATCGCATGGGAGTAAATACAGTCTTCGACAGCTCGCCAAATGGGGGGTGGGTGTGAAAATCTTCAATATATTGAAGGCTTTTATGACCCGGTGCTCATTTCGGGCTAGGATCAACAACGTGCTATCTAACTACCACAATCTGCACAACGGCATTCCTAAAGGATCGCCGCTGTCTCTGATCTTATTTATTCTCGCATTTGAACAAATTACAAAAATTGTTTTGAAATATAAAGAAATTAGTATTATAATGTACGCAGACGATGCCATAATTTTCAGTAAAATTAAAGACATTGTTAAACTTAATATAATTCTTAATAATATACTTAAGGTAATTTATAATTGGGGGCTAGTCTCCGATGCAACCCTTTCACCTAATAAATGTAAAATCCTGCATATATGCAAAAAAACCCGATGTACATACACTAGTTTAAGCTTTAATAATTTTGCCATAGAATGCGTCCAGGCTCTTAGGATACTCGGAGTATATTTCGATAAGAGAATGACTTTTAAGAACCATTGTATATATTTAAGAAAGAGCCTCGAAAAAAGCTGAATATTATTAAATACCTTACTTCTAAGCACTCACTAATTAACATCAATACTCTTACGAATGCCACACGGGTCCTTATACTTTTCAACATAGAATATGCATTGCCAATATTTGGTTAGTGTGCTAAGTCACACATTCGGATGTTTAAGCCAGCCTACCATACTGCTGTTCGCCGAAGCATTAATGCCTTCCCAACATCCCCAACAAGGGATGCCCTCCATCGAGGACAAAATTACAGAAACGACAACAAAACTTTTCCCAAAGCTTTTCTGCTCTCCAAACCAACTGCTTCAAAACGATATGCGTAAGGCCGATAATAAGAGAAAAAAATGCAAGTACCCCTCCACACTACGTCGATGCGCCGCCCTCTCCAGAGGAATAAACATTATACCACCACCTCTTGTTAGAAAGCCAACAGCACCACCGTGGCTTCTGCGACATCTTACATCAACACCGCGCTACGCCAATATCCAAGAAACAGCACCAATGGTAAATCTTTCCGTAAGCTATTTGCCGAAGAGTCAGGCAAACCAATTTATAAAAACCGAACTTGGTTATTCACTGACGCCACAAAAACAGACGATATAACTGATATATACTATCGATCAAAATGGCAAAACTATTACAGCTGGATGCCTCCCAGAATATTGCTCGGCGGAAGGAAAATGTGGAAAGTTTATCATCTGCACCGACAGTCTGTCTAGTGTCGATGCCATAATCAACACTTTCAACTCCAACCTAACAATTGTCCAGATTCGGGACTCACTTATAAAAACCCCTGCAAAAATCCACATTTTTTGGGTACCTAGTCACAAAGGTATCATTGGAATCGAGCTAGCCGATACTGCAGCTAAATCCGTGTTGAAGTATCCCACCTTCACGGTAATCCCATCCGCTGAAAAGGACATGTAGAATGTTATTCAACACCATATACGATCTCAGATAATCGGCAGCTGGTCATCTTTTCAGCACAAGTATAAGGAGGCCAATCCACATCTAGTCAAATTGCATTTCCCCGTCAACTTTTCTCGATCGAAATGTGCAATCTTCGTTCGCCTCCGAATCGGACATTGCAGCGTCACCCATGCCCACCTACTGACCAGAGACGGCAAGCCTAACTGTCCGCTATGTGGTCATGAGCTATCGACTACCCATATTCAAAATACCTTCCGAAAATGGAAAAGATAAGGAGAACCCACTTCCCTAACTCATTACCACTCATCGACCTACCTAGTCCTTAGTCTCGCCCTCTAACATAGATAAGATTTACAACTTTATTAAAGAATGCAACTTAACTAGTCAAATTTAAAAGCAATTATTTTAAAGGAGAGCTGAAGGCCTGGACGCTAGCGCTCTTTTCTTTTGAGGTAATTAATTATTGTATTATATAGAATATAAATGTGTTGGGCTAACAAGCTATTTTGTTAGCACTTAATAGCGAGAAGTTAGACAATTATGAAAATGCCGCCTTTTCTTATAATTTCATGAAACAATTGGTTTATTTTTATTCTTATAGCGAGTGTAAAATTACAATTTTTAAAGAAGCGATGGATAAGAATTCCGATAAAGCGAATGTACGAGACAAGAGTGAGTTGCGGCGTCGCTAGCATTGATGCGCTAACCGCTTAAGACAAAGTGCAAATAGTAAAAGAGCGCGAAAAAAAAACTACGATGAGCGCAAAGTGATAAGCGCTGGATAGTTAACAGCAAATAATATTGACCTATTTTATGACAGGCGAGAAGCGCCAAACAAAACAAAACAGTGACATTGCTTGCCTCGCAGGGCAAGATGTAACTGAAATGTTATGCAAACATAATACAAATTCAATTTTTAGCTGCTGAACCAAACCCCCGTTGAACGATTGAGCTTCAACAGGATCGATAAGGGGAAGCAGACACAGCTTATTAGTTGCTCGCTTTATGTTTCCATTAGCTGCCTTGATAACTGCAACGCGTGTGATGTAATCAGTTCCTTTGACCAATTCAACCACTCTAGCTAGAGGCCATTTCAAAGGAGGTAAGTTCACGTCTTTGACAAGAACGATGTCATTGAGAGCTACACCAGGCTTGGGAGTCCGCCATTTGGAACGCTGTTGCAGGAGATTTAAATATTCTTCTCGCCAGCGAGACCAAAAGACTTGGTGCATGTATGACACTCGCTGCCAGCTGTCCAGACGATTGAAATTGAGCCGTGTCCCATCTGGTTCTGTGAACGTGGATTGTGGGCCACCAACCAAAAAATGAGCTGGGGTGAGAACATCAAGGTCTTCCGGATCTTCTGAAATGGGAAGCTGTGGTCTAGAACTAATGACTCCGTTCTGTGGCACACAAGGGTACGAAGGTCTTCGAATCCCAGAACAGTTGATCCCACAACCCGATAGAAGTGATGTTTTGCAGTTTTTACCGCCGCCTCCCAAAGGCCACCAAAGTGAGGGGAGTGCGGTGGAATGAAACGCCAGTCAATTGTGTCGGCCAATCAAAACTGGAGCACAGCCTCTTGACGACAGCCACTGAGGAAGAGATTTTTTAGCTCCAACAGCTAGTTTTTGGCGCCGACAAAGTTGGTGGCATTATCAGACCAAATCTGACGAGGCTTGCCACGAGTGCATATAAAACGCTTTAGAGCATTGAGAATTCCACACGTAGATAGGTCCTTGACCAACTCCAAATGAATGGCTTTCGTGCCGAAGCAAATAAATGCCTTCATGTAGCATTTTATAGGAGCTTTGTTTCGACTGTCAGGCTTGTAGAAGAATGGTCCGCAAAAGTCCACACCAGTTATATCAAACGCTCGAGTTGCAACAAATCGCTCCTTTGGAAGATTTGCCATTACGTGCTCCATCAAACGGGACTTGTTCCGGAAACATCTGATGCATTTGTTTACTATGCTGGAAACTGTTTTGCGGCCACCAATGGGCCAATATTGCAGACAAATTGCTACCAACAAAGCTCGTGGTCCAGCATGGAGATTCCGCTCATGAAAGTGAGTGACAATGGCGATGGTAACTGGATGTTTTCGAGGCAGTATAGACCACACCCTTTGATTGCAGGTGCTTTATATCATCCCAAAGAGAACCCTTTTGAACGTTACGTATGAACGATCCAAAACGTATGTCGGAGATCAAAAGTCCGGGGCGCCGAATACGATGGATAAACTTGTACACATAGGCAAATACTCGTTGAATAGCAGAAAAGGAATTCACATATTTGCACCTTAATATGGCAATATCTGCAGGATCTGTGATGGGCAACACTCTTTTGCGTAACTCCATTATTGGTTTTTCAAGAAGAACAGTCGCAGGCCAGCACCTTTGTGGACCAGTCAAAAATTCAGGACCACATGACCAAAGTTTTGACTGTAGAAGCTCGTCGGGAGTGGCCCCTCTGGAGAGAATGTCTGCTGGATTACTGGCTGTTGGAATATAATGCCACACCCGCTGTGAGCTCCTGGATGCTGGTTGCAACGAATACGTTAAACTTCGACGATTTATCTCGGATCCATGATAGACATATTGATGAATCTGACCAACAATGGAATGTACCGGTGAATAATTACATTTCAGGTACTTCCTGCATCAATTGGGCTAACAAAAGTGCGCCACAAAGCTCGAGTTTTGGTACCGTAAGAGTTTTAAGTGCAGCCACTCGTGATTTAGAGCAAAATAGGCGTGGACTCGAATGATGTCCCGTTGAATCCACATAAATGCAAGCTCCGTACGCGATAATGCTGGCGTCACAGAAACCGTGAACCGTTGTATTGCAAACCAACCGGGGGAAGGTTGATAATTGGGCATTGCTGAAAGTTTGGCTGAAAGCTCCTGCCAGGCAGTATTTAGAGAAGTTGGAAGACTCTCATCCCAATCCAAGTTTTCCTTCCAAAGAAGCTGCATAAAGATTTTGGCCCTAACGATGACTGGTCCAATTAATCCTAGTGGATCGTAAAAACGAGCTATAGTGGACAGAACAGATCTCTTGCAAGGCTTAAGTGTCTGATTGGCAGGCGTGAAAGAAAACATTAATTTATCAGTTGAAGGATCCCACGCAAGGCCCGAAGTTTTGGTAATGTCGCTTCCACTTCCGCTAAATTTTAAAAACGAGTCCTTATCCTTGTCAGGAACGCCATTTAGCACTGCAGAGTGACTCGAGCACCATTTTCTGAGTTCAAAGCAACCTTTAGAGAGGATGCCCTTTGTTTGATTTAATACGTCGATCGCCTCTTGGACCGTGGCACCGCCAGATAGAATTTTGGCACCACTTGGAAATGACTGCTGCTCGTCGACTGCCAATTGCTGCATTGCTCGAACAGCAAGAAAGAAAGCTGGTTTTGTGCCATACGGTCATTTAGCGACCATCCAGTGCTGGTAAGAGCTGAACCATCAAGCACGACACGAAGTTTGGTGCTCGTGCTTTGTTCCATCAGCACGCAATGATGAGGGAGAAAATATTTGCATAAACGTAACGACTCTGGAGGGACAAGAGTCATATGTCCGAGCTCCATATTCTCTTGAATGAACGCGCAATACTGGGATTAAAGGTTGGGATGACGATGCAACTTTCTCTCAAGCGATATAAATCTGCGAAATGCCTGTTGATAAGATTCACCCAATTGATCTTTCTACTTTCTACTTCCCCTAATCGTTCAATTAACTCATCAGTTCGGCCATCAGACTCTGTGCGGGCATCAGATGATACACGCTTTACCAAAAGAGAGATACCGCCTTGCTGGGAACCGCCACCTGCAACTATCAATCAAAAGCATGTGTTCTGCAGAAGAAGCAATCCTGGTAGCAGTTTTATTTGCCCGACACACATTAGCTCGGACAAAAGACCAGCTCCGATTAATAAGTAAACTCGCTGTGGCTTGTAAAAGCAAGGATCAGCGAGGCGAATATTTCCAGGCACATTCCACTTAGTTGTATTAAGGGCGATGCTTGGCTGGCGATCTGCTATAGTGGAAGCTACGATGGTTGTGATGATTGCAGAGTACTCTGACGTTTGAGATTGTAGATTGACGGTCACAGTGCAACCGTCAGTAGCGAAAGGAGCGTTTCCCAGGCCAGCAACTGCCGCTGATGATGGACCTTTCTTCAACTGAAGCTGTTGAACGAATCGGGAATTAAATGCAGCTGTGACCCACCATCCAATACAGCACGACACGGAACTTGAGTCCCAGACCGATTTTTAACTAGTACAATAGCAGTGGCCAGGAACACAACATCGCTGCTGAGGTTGTGGGCAACAAGAGAGATAGAGGTGGGGGCTGAAGATGCTGCAGTAGGAGTGACAGCGTGAGGAATCGAAGGCAAAACGTCTAAATGCAGAAGCGTATGGTGTTTGGAGCCACATGTGTGACAAGTTCCGGAATTGCATGTTCGTAAAAGATGTCCCCTTTTAAGGCAGTTGAGGTATAAAGATAATCGCTTTGCTTCCTTGAGACGCATCTCTGGAGACAAATTGCTAAATCTTGGGCATTGACATATATTATGCTCTCCACAACACTACAAAATACGCAAACAGCAGCCATTGAGTTAGTAGCAGCGAGTGATGTTCTACTGGGGTTAGTCGTTATGTTCTTGCCCACCTGAGAACTCGGCGTATAGGTTGCCATATCATAATACACACTCTCTAGGGCTCTGCAGCGTTGGTCCAAAAATGTGGCAATTTGTGCTTCCTCCTCCAGCTTCTCTTCCCACTTCACCTGCGTAGCAGGATCCAATTTTTGCAGTAGCACCTGAAGAAGGATGTAACCAGCAATTTGCTCCTTGCTACCCAAACTGAGTGAGTGCACGAATATGGGCATTAAACTTATCCGACAATTCACGCAGCATGACAGCGGAGCCACTCTCTACCTTCTTGAGCCCCAGCAGTTCAACGAGGTGTGCCTGAAATACTAATCGACAGTTTTCAATCGTTTTTGTAATAAATTAAATGCTATGAAATAATTATTTATTTATTTATTTATTATTATTGGTCGACAAAACGAGTGTCTTCCTCATTATTCAGTATATTATACATACAGTAGATAATGGACTTATATGCTAAAAGCCTAGTTAGAATACACAGTTCTCTAAATAGCAACACCGACCGATGGAGGTGTTTTATTTGGCAGCCCGGCCGGCTGTGCCCCTTTTCACAGCTAAATTTGTCAGTGACGCTATTAGAGCCTACATCTAAGCTGAAGGGAGTAAGTAGGAAAAAGTATTCTTATGTAAAATTAAAAATAAAATACAATAAATAGGAAAAAAGAAAGTAAGAAGATTGTTAATAAAGTAAAGACATGTAAGCTAGATAGATATATAGAGTGTAAAGTAGATAGGACAGAGAGAATAGTAATGGGAAATCACCGACCCGGTGGGGGAAAATTTACAGCCTGTCCGGCAAGCTATGCCCCTGACAGATTCAATACGATCCTGGCTATTGTTATACTGCGGAGACCAGATGCAAGAGCAGTATTCAAGGATAGGGCGAACAAGAGAGATGTACAGAAGTTTAGTTATAAAAGGATCGATAAACTCTTTAGACCATCGTTTAATGAATCCAAGTACACCTTTTGCCTCATTAACGAAGGTATGTGCAGATTGAAACAGAGTTTAGAATCAAAAAGAACGCCTAGATCCTTAACTGTTAGTATACGTTGCAAAGGGGTATTGTCGATTGTATAACTGACAAGATAAGGTGTAGTACGATTAAATGTCATAAACATACACTTTGAACAATTCAGATGCAATTGATTGGTCGAACACCAAAGTTGCATAGCGTTCAAATCGTCTTGTAGACGAGAATGGTGTAGGGGATCAGTGTATGATAGAATAAGTTTCACATCATCCACATACATGAGTACACGGGCATGTGATATAACAGAGGGGAGAT
The DNA here is from genome assembly GCA_037075305.1 of Drosophila kanekoi. NCBI lineage: Eukaryota > Metazoa > Arthropoda > Insecta > Diptera > Drosophilidae > Drosophila > Drosophila kanekoi. The sequence continues at coordinate 24,658 of JBAMCE010000088.1, forward strand.
CATTTATAAAAAGAGCAAAGAGTAAAGGTCCATGAAGAGTACCTTGAGGAACACCAGTATAAGGTGAACTTGTTTAGAGGTAGTCAGCCTCAGCATTACTCGTTGGGTCCTACCTTTTAAATAAGAATTAATCCAAAGCAAAAGAGACGGAGGGAAACCTATTCGGTCAAATTTAAAAAGTAAAATGTCATGGTGCACAGAGTCAAACGCCTTACTGAAGTCAGTATAAATGGCATCAGTTTGCATTTTCGAAAGAAAAGCATAATTTACCAAGGAAGTAAACTCAAGCAGATTGGTCGTAGTTGACCGATTCTTTACGAATCCACGTTGAACAGGGGAAACAACTGATTTGCAGAAATGCTGCAAATTCGAAGTGATTATTTTTTCAAATAATTTTGGAATAGCGGACAGTTTTGCAATGCCCCTGTAATTTTGTATATCAGACTTTCCACCTTTCTTGTGAAGAGGAATGATATAAGATTCTTTCCAAAAAGATGGAAAGACAGAAGATTCAAGAGATAGATTGAAAAGTTTTTGCAATGGATAAAGAAGGGAAGAACTGCACTCCTTAAGTAGACAACTAGGAATATTGTCAGGCCCAGGAGAGTAAGAAGATTTTAAAGAGTTTATAGCTAAAAGGAGAGAGGAGTGTGAAATAATAGGAGGAGGTATAGAACTACAAGAAGAAATAGTATAAGGGTAAGAATTATTATTAGGACAGGCTGAGGAGTAAGTTGATTGGAAAAAATTAGCAAAGAGGTTAGCAGAATCAGAGTCATTCCTAGCATTCCTTCCTTGGCAAACTTTAAGATTTACGCTTCAAGTTTACAAAATTGTAAAACTGTCTCGGATTTTGGGCAAATTGCCTTTTACAACGTGTAAGATAATTCTCATAGCATTGAGAATTTAGAAGAAAGAAGTTCGATTATGACTATGGAATATCTAGCCAAGTCTGTACACGAACCAGACTTTTTAAACTTTTTAAAATATTTAGATTTTAAGTTTTAAAGCTGTGACAATCTGGGAGTAAACCAGGGTGGTTTTGAAAAAGTAGTCGAAGGAATTGACTTGGGAATACTTATATCTAAGAGGGAGTTTAGGGTGCTATAAAAAAAAGGAATAGCAGTATTCATATCAACCGAGTCATATAAGAAAGACCAATCGGTTGCATAAATAAGCTGATTCAGCAATGAATAATTCCCTTTGCAAAAGCAGCGGCGGGGCTTATTGGCTGATGAGCACTAAATGAGACGATTACAATTGAACATTGTAATCTCTAAAGTAGGATGATATACATCTTCAGGAAGAGATAAAGGAGCGGACCTAGACACATTAGAAATAAGGTAGTCGTTAGCAAATACAAGGTCAAGTGTTCTATTCAAATGATTAGAAATTGAATTGATTTGAAACAACGAAAGATCAAGCATGCAGTCTATAAAATCATGCTGTGCTGAGGGCACTAGATAATTTTCGGCAGTGAATAATGACCAAGAAATGTTCGGCAAATTAAAATCACCCAACAACATAAATAGGTCATTATCACGCACGTGTGAAGAAACTTCTTTAATACAAGTAATATGTTTCATATAAACTTGAATATCAGAAGAAGGAGGGACATAAGAGCATGTAATATAGATATTCCGTGTAGGAAAAGACACCTTAACTGATACAATCTCAGCTTCAGTAGGCGTACTAAAACAGAAAAGTTCTGACTGAAGAGTGGCTTTATCGGCAATTAACACCCCACCACCTCGAGTAGACCGATCATTTCTATGCAAAATAAAACTATTCGAAAATATCTCAAAATCGGATGTGGTTGAATGTTTCTGAAAAAGCTATTATATCCGAGTCGAAGGAAGTACTGGCCATGAAAAGATTTTTAAGCTTTGAAATAAGACCTCTGACATTCTGATAATGAATACAGATTTGGTCAGAAGTTGAAATTAGTTTTTTGGGGCAGAAATGGTACCCTGTATTGAAGGGACTGGAAGGGTGACAGGCTGGTTTCTCCTTTTTGGCTTGAACTCGTGAACAATCATGTGTGGAGGCCAAAATTTGGGATCACAAATGATTGGAAACATATCATGTGAAACATTTATTTTGAATGATGATATTTCACGAGGGGTGGAGAAATTAAATTTGGTTATTGACACGCTAGCAGAAGATTTGCTAGCAATATAGGCAGCCAATGACTCACAAGTGGTGTCCGACGAAAGTCGAGACACAAAAACTTGCCTACGAGGGGCAACAACCGTTAAAGTAGGTGGTGATGGGGCTGCGGGTAATACAGGAGTTGGAGGAGCTAAAGAGGCGCCATTATTGTGTTTAACAATCTGGGCAAGACTACGCGCAGGTCTATCTTTGCGGCCAGGGGGCAGTTTGAATAACTGGCACAGTATCAGGTACGGGATCTACTGAAACTACTATAGGGGATGAAACGGGTGTAATTGGGCAGTCGCTTGGAGAAGGCGATAAAGACAACATTGGAGATAAATCCAAGTTGCTAGGTAGGGACATGAAAGGCGTAAGTGTCTGAACAGACGTAGAGGGCAATTGCAAAAGATGAGACTCCAACCGGCGATTGGTTGGAGACTCGAATTTATATTTGGCAAGCAACTCAAAACTCGAGTCAAAATTACTCGACAGCTGCTTAGCCACATTATTCAATTTTAAGAATTGAGCACCAAAGCAAAAGAATCAAAAACAGGCAATAACAACAACACGGAACTGACGCCGCGTTTTATAAATGCAATAATTAACAGACTTACGCTGCACAACAGATAGCACTTTGCACAATTTATAAAAGCTTTTTAAATAATGCACCATAAATGCAAAATTTAGAAATAAAAAGCAGGATTGCGCAAAAATATATAAAAATCTTGGAGCACAAATAAAACACGTCAATCACTCTCAACTGAGAACTTTCTCTTAGCCTCTGATATTTCCAATGACCGAATGGTATCCAGTGCTGAGTCCTTCAAGCAGAGCCGCAAATGCTGCATTTTATAATGCTTGTGAGTTCGGGATGATTTTCGATTAAAGTTGTGAGCATTGAAAAGAAATCTGACCACTCCTTATAACCTCCAGAAAACGTTGGCAATTTGATTGGCGGTAAGGTCGGTAACGCTCTGGATCTAGTCATTGACGGAGCAGCAATAGGCTCATTTACAATTGTGGAGCTGGACAGCAATGCTCTACTGCGCTTAGAGATTTCAAACCGCACCGAAGTCTCCAAAGTTACTGAAAGCTCATCAAAAGAATCGCGTAATTCACTGCCGATTTCGTCAAAGTATAGTTTTTCCAATTTGTTATGAGCGTCTTTGAATGCAGATTCCATTTTTTCAGTCCGCTTGAGCAGAACCGACAATGCAATTTCATCATTATTGGCAAGGGGCGTTTGGTTGAGGCTAGATTGAAGCACCTGCAACCGCTCATATGAGGACGACACCTTGCACTTTAAAAATTACACCCTGTTTGTAGGCTGGGCCAGCGATTCAGCACTAGAACTTTCGATGGCAACCGAAGCAAACGAGAAAAGGTAAAAAAAAGCGAATTTAAACTGCACGCGAAAGTTCGTTGACCGTTGACTTATTGTCAGCACTGTACTCTTAAGCGCGCGCAACAACTTGTTGAATCAAAGCACAAGCAAAATGCAGATAGGGAGAGCCAACGCGTCTGTATGTACATATGTGTATATATGCTTATGTACACAGACTCCGCTTTACTGCAATTTACCGCATGACACTTGCTTGCACATATGTATGTATGTATATAAAAGCGGTTTTTAATTGCTGCCGAAACTAGTAACAACCAGCTCAATTTTAATTTAAATAATTTGTATGCAACAATATAATGTTAAATAAAAAGAATTCACGTCGGGGTCACCAAAATGTTGGGCTAAGAAGCTTTTTTGTTAGCACTTAATAGCGAGAAGTTTAGACTATTATGAAACTGCCGCCTTTTCTTATAATTTCATGAAACAATTGGTTTATTTATATTCTTATAGCGAGTGTATGGATTTTGCGAATTATGCGAAAAATTACAATTTTTAAAGAAGCGATGGATAAGAATTCCGATAAAGCGAATGTACGAGACAAGAGTGAGTTGCGGCGTCGCTAGCATTGATGCGCTAGCCGCTTAAGACAAAGTGCAAATAGTAAAAGAGCGCGAAAAAAAAACTACGATGAGCGCAAAGTGATAAGCGCTGGATAGTTAACAGCAATTAATATTGACCTATTTTATGACAGGCGAGAAGCGCCAAACAAAACAAAACAGGGACATTGCTTGCCTCGCAGGGCAAGATGTAACTGAAATGTTATGCAAACATAATACAAATTCAATTTTTAGCTACTGAACCGAACAGAATGTATTATAGTTAATTTAATAATAATAATAATAAAATACAATCACAATTGGAATGCTTTCCATAGAATTCAATAAAGTCGCGCGTGAATGTGTGTATGTACATGTATACAGAAATTCTTGGCTGGACTGCCACGTTTTATTTAATATTTCTTGTGTTTCTTAACCGACCTTGGTGACATTATCAACAGTAAATCTTATTGTACTATAGAATATTTGTGTATTATCAAAAAGTCAATTGCATTAGAATTTTGGCTTAAATTGGGGGGCGATACAAATTGGATTATTAATTTGATTTATAGCTAGGTGGTGGTAGTGGGAAGGTGGCGACAGCTCTAAAATGAAAGATACTATTAAAAAAGCTACTTCTAACATTTGGTGTCTCTAGCTCTTATAACTTACGAGACTTTCTCAAAAAACAGAATTTCGATACTGATTTTCATCTGGAACAAACGCAGTACGACTGCGCGGACATTGGGAGCACCTACATTTCAAATTTCGAATCTTTAGCTCTAATAGGTTCTGAGATCCATGCGTTCATAGATACGGACAGACAGACTTACACACAGACGGACATGGCCAGATCGACTTGGCTATTGATGCTGATGAAGATATATATATATATATTATACTCTATGGGTTCGGAGTTGCTTCCTTCTGCCTGTGGCATACATTTGTAAAATAACTTATACCATTTTTACGAACTTATATTGGGTTTAATGGCAAGAAAGGCAAAAACAGGATTCTATATCGTATTTTATTGATTGCTTGGAAACGGGCCAGTTATCAAATATCCAAAACCGCGTACTGGTCGGGCAATAGTAGGACCTATATTCAAAGTCCTAGATCCTGAGATCCTTGGCTATTGATGCTAATCATTAATACCTATTCTTTATGGGGTCGAAGAGGCTGCAACGCAGCAACAGGGACCGGATCGAATTTTCCTTCAATCTTTTTGCTCATCTAAACAATAATTATTTGGTCGAAAAAAGCTACCAAATTTATAACCAAAAAACTTTAAACTTACCGTGCGGTTTCCAAGGTTTTTAACACGGCAGGTCAACTTTACTGTTTTTCCCACAAGACCGGTAATGTTGCTAGTTATAGTCGTATCAAAGGTAGGTCCACCTGTGCCTGGTGTGGGTAGATCTTGCAGAAAGTCTGTAAAGAAACGCTTCGAGGCGCCGTGAGATCTCCCTGTAAAAATAAAAGTATCCAAAATATAGTAACCAAACTGTAGCGATGATGTTTGCATTTAACATTACATCTCTTAAGATGCGTCTAGAAGTTAATATGCCCAAGTAAAAGATTCTAGAACTATAGTCAATATAAACCCAAGCCCAAGAAGGGCTATCTTCGGCATGCCGAAGTTTTAATGCAGACCGAACCTTTTAATAATGCTCATAATACTTCGCTCGTATCTAAGAAGCACAGGGAAACACAGGGATAATGGTGAGTATGACTAAGACTTCTTGATTACCAAAAACGGTTTTCATATAAAAGCTTATGGCAGCTACTTAATATAGAGGTCCGATCCATTTCCGGTTTCAATAACAATAGCTTTAAAACAGAGAGACTAGCTCCCAGAGAAGCAATCAGACGAACAGGCGGGCAGACAGCCGGACATGGCTATATCAACTCGGCTGTTGATACTGATTTAGAATATATACACTTTATGGGATCAGAGATGCCTTCTTCTATGCCTTGCACATTTTAAGACAAAATTATAATACCCTCTGCAAGGGTATAACAAGACGATAAGGATATCTATGGAACTGCCCTTGTAGACATTTGACTCACGGTATTGCAGATGTATGAGAATAGTCAAGCTCGTAAATGGTGACTTTTAGCCTGATTCCACTGTCAACATTTGTTTATATTTTGGGAATGTTACATTTTTTGCTAATGTGAAATATGTTGACTGTACGTTATCCCATAAGAAACCACATGTTTCACATTTTAACAATATGAATTATTTGCAAACACTTTTTTGGTATTCGCCTTGAGTGTTTGTCGACGTTATAAAATATATGAAAGTCTCATTCCCATAAACAGCTGATATAGCAACGAAGGTAGGCTTTAAATTTAAATTATAATTTAAAATTTTTCTAGTCCCACAATTTTTATACCCTGAAACCATTAAAAATGCGTGAAGGAGGTGCAATGTATTTGCGCAAATGCATGCAACAGGTAGAAGGAAACATCTCCGACCCCATAAAGTATACATAATTTTGATCAGCAATAATAGCCGAGTTGATCGAGTCATGTCCGTCTTTCCGCAAGGTCATCAAAGACGTGAAATCTGGAAATTAGATTCTCTAGCGCCGCGCAGTAAGAGTTTTGGTAAATAATAAGAGCTAGAGTCACCAAACTAGACATGTATCTTCTAGAATAGTAACACATATATATCTATAAATAAGCCAATTTATATTGCCCACCAATACACGCCTCAATTTCAATGCAATTGACTTTTTAAAAGCATACAAATATTCTATAGTACAATAAGATTTACTGTTAAAAATTTCATTGACATTGGTTACGAAACACAGAACTAAAACTAAACACAGAACTTAAAGAATATTTGTTTTGGCTGTGGTTGGCATGTGGTTGGGCCAGCTAGCGAAAATTCCAAGAATATCTGTATACATGTACACACACACATTCACGTGGGACTTTATTGAATTCCATCAACAGCATTGCAAATGAGATTATTTTTTGTACTGCTATTCTAATTCGTTTTTATACCCTGAATCCATTGAAAATGGGTAAAAAGTCATAAAGTTTATATATTCTTGATAATCATCAATAGCCGAGGCGATCTACCCATGTCCGTCTGCCTTTCTGTCCGTCTATACGTCTGTCCGTACGTATGGACGCAAGGATATCAGAACCTATAAGAGAGTAGCTTCTAAAATAGTATATATATATCAAGTATCTTTAATTTTAAACCTATCGCCACCTCCCCACTACCACCTCAAAGCTATAAATCAAGTTAATAACCAAACTTGTATTTCCCTCCAATTTAAGCTACTTTTTTAATGCAATTTACTTTTTGAGAATACTGAAATATTCTATGGCACAATAAGGTGTACTGTAGGAAATTGCATTAAGATCGGTTTTTGTTTTGTTTTTCGACGTTTTGACTGCGCACGTGCTTGCGACGCAAATCGGAAGAATTTCTGTATACATGTACACACACACATTCACGTGCGACTTTATTGAATTCCATCAACAGCATTGCAATTGAGATTATTTTCTGTGCTGCTATTTTAGTTGGTTTTTTCTCAATAAAACTCAATTATTGGTGTGGCTGTTGAGTAGAGGCAGTGGCAAATGAAGCGGTCTCTGAGTTCGAGCCCTACAGGGGAACTATTTGTTTTCCTAGTCGCGATCTTTGGCCATTCATATTTTACCAGCAACTGACATTTGCTAATGGAATCGCAGAATGTGAAGTTTGTAAATGTAACAAATTTTGGACATTGTTAAATCAGGCTATTTAATAACATACAAAAATACATTTTTGGAGCCACATTTTCCATAAAGCTATATATTAAAGTAATCCGATCTTAAATGCTAGGAATGCAAGAAATGCTAAGGTACGTCAAGATATCTTGAACAACAAAACATTTCTTTCTCATATTTGCATAGTGAGTGTAATTAATGCCGAGTTCTTCGTAAAGAAACCTACTTTTTGCAAAAAAAAAAGGTCCGATCGTTCTTTATGATAATCTGGTCCAAACCAGCCAGTTCCGATATATGAACTGCCTGCAGGAAAGAAGCGTCCAAGACGATAGCTTTAAATAGTTCGCATAGAAATGCGAATGATGGCGTTCAGGAATATTTTTATTTTATATGGTCATTCCCAAATCGCCGAAACACGTATTCATCACATTCTTATGAAAATAAGTTTGCAAATCATACAAAACATAAAATTCACCAACAAAATCTTTGAAATGCACTTTCCACCGAAGGAGCTTAGATTATGCAAAATATATGAAACACGTCTCAAATGATTTCTTATGTAGATCGTTGAATATGAATTTGAGGGCGAAACGCCAACCCCCACATCTTTGACCCACATTTCCACCAAGGAGGGATACATTTTTGGAAAAGTATGAAACACCCCTCAAATTAATTTAAGCGAAGATCTTTGAAATCGAGATTAAGGCCGATCAGATGGTTAACAAGAAAAGTTTCATACAAACGTTTTTCGCTAATGTTGTGGGTGGAATTTCCCAAGTCGCTGAAACACGTATTCATTAAGTTCTTATGTAGAGCCTTGAAAATAAGTTTGAAGAAAATCGGAGGCACTTAAAACTTCGGCCAAGAAATCTTTGAATCGCATTTCTACCAAAGGAGTTTAGATTTTGCGAAAGAAATGTGAAACGCGTCTCAAATGATTTTTTATATAGATCCTTGAAAATTAATTTGAGCGCAAAACGTCATGCACCAAATCTTTAACCCCCATTTCCACCAAGGAGGAATACATAGTCAGTCAGGACACACAGTTTTATATATAGAGATATACAACTCTATGTAATATGATTTGATGAAATTTTTAACAGTTGATCTTATTTTACTATAGAATTTGTATATTCTCACAATGTCAATTGCACTATAATAGTAGCTAATATTGGTAGGTAGTTCAATTCGTTTTATTAATTTCACTTATAGCTTTGTTGTGTGATCGGAGGTGTGGTGATACCTATAAAATTAAAGGTATATATTATATATATATACACTATTCAGAAAGCATCATGTCAAATTTGGGACTCTAGCTCTTATAACTTACGAGGTTTGCCAAGAAAAAAGGTTTCGATATCGATTTAAATCGATTGCTTGGAAAGGGGGTAAGTTATCTTGTATCGCAAACAATATTTTTCTGCGCGGGCACTAGGAGGACCTAAGTTTCGAGCTCTTATAGGTTAATAGATTCTTACGTTCATACATACGGACAGATGGACGGATGGACGCACAGATAGATGGACATGGCTTGATCGACTCACCTGTTGATGCTAATCAAAAATATATGTACTGTGGGATCGGAGGTGCTTGGTTCTGCCAGTTACTTACATTTGCAGAGGTCATTTTTCATCTTAAATCCTATTATTACTAAAAGTTCACTTCTCAGTGACCGTAAGACAATCAAGCCGGTATGTTTACCGAGCCCTGATGGTGTTCTTGGTTGTGTGCTTAGCTACTGTGTGTAGCACTCTATGAACCCATTTTAAAACATTTGCATTTGCACTTCGTCTTTCACGACCATATTTATAACATTTTCTATTATTCCTCTTCATGTTATCATTCCAATTGCACACAAACAGGATAATATTTTAATAAGGAAAATGTGATGGCTATATATAATTCATTATTAAGAATGCTAAAACTGGGAAAATATAAGGATTTCCGACCACGATAGTTAAGGAAGATGGGCCGTTGTTTATTTATTATATTGATCACGAAGACCCAATGGAGCTTACTAGCTAACTGTATTCAGTAGTGATGGATGGGTTTTCTAAATTTGTGTGAAAGAAATGGTTAAGAAATGCGTGCCGAAAAGAATTCAAAGAAATTTGAAGACGTCAGGGCGGTTATGTCAGCCGAGAAAGGGCTTCAAGTGAATATCAGGAAGTGCAAAAACGAACTTTGAGCAATTTGTGCTAGAAATGTCTACAGCTCCGTCAATGTGGGGCAGGGTAAAAAATTTAAAACTTTGTAAACAGACCAAGCCTATAGGAAACACCTGGTCCGATAAAGAAATAGATTTCCTTAGGAAGGTTAAAAACTGCCCCGTCATTCCGAGCAGCACATTACAAAACTCACCTACTGTCGCAAGAAACTCTGGGCAAGTGCCGGAGCCTTTTACGCTCGATAACTTTTTGACCTTTATGGGGGCAAGAAACCCAAAATCTGGCTGTCCTATAGCATGGTCCGGAGGCTATTAGCAGAAAAGAAAAAAGAGCTATTCACACTTTCATATAAAGTATGGTAACGGCAAATAATTCCAGAAAGCTGAAGATTAATAAGAATTGTACCGATCTCAAAATAAAGCACAGACCCAGCAAACATATGTAACTACAGACCCACATTGCAGCTCAGTACTCTGTTTAAATCAATAGAAGGTCTAATCAAATTTATATTTGATGCGCACATATCGCCCAATACGCTCTTGCCCGCCAGATCCTATGTCATCAGAAGGCACAGGTACACGGCGCAATGTATTAATGATCTCATAAATAAACTTCATGAGCTTAAATCTAATAACCTCCAAGTTGTGGCGGCTTGCTTGGACCTCCATAAGGCATTTGACTGTGTGTTGTTGGACAGATTAGTACACAGACTTGGGGCTATATAAGCCCCACAAAAAAAAAAAATGCAACCGTCTCTTGTGCTCGTCACTTTTAGAATGTCGTCGCCGATATTTGTTATTTCACCATCGTTCTCATTTATTAAGCTAGCGCCAGAGCGAGGGTAAGAGCAACGAATGTTTCGCTCTCTGAGCGAAGCCTTCGATGCGATTACAGTTATATTTACCGTGGGACACTTGATGCTATATCACAGCAGAATCTTACATGCTAATTATAACTACAATCCGGCCGTCCTAGCGTTAAGTATCTTCTAATACTCGTCGACATACTTCTAGCTACAATATTACTTTGGCCGTATTTACTTTGACAGTTTTCTTTTCTAATTTTGTTCTCGGTATTGCTGTGCTTGGACTAAATATTACTCCTGCAATTTTCATTACTTACATTTAGTTTGATATTTTCCAAACTTATTTTTTTAGTATCACTATCTGAACGGTCATCTTTTTGTGTGTTATTGTGGCTTATACCACCGTTGAGCTAAGGTTTCATATTGTGTTTGTTGATAATTTTCTACGTCTTCTATGAGATATCTATCGTCTCCAATGCCCTTGACAAAGCATATGGTTCTTTTAATTCAGAAATCAGTTTGTTAAATACTCAAGGTTATGAATTAAAGTTACGTACAACTACCCTCCTTTTTACAATATGTTGGGTTTCTGTATCTTGTACTTTTTGTTAGTTGACTTCTGCTTTCTTTCTTATTTCTCTTATGTCTCTTAATACTGTTTCTTGATTTTCTTCTATAACATTTTCACTCTATGTTAGTTCTTCTTTGCTTAACTCCAAATAGCATAATAATAGGTACTCATTGATATTTCGATTCTTCGTGTTATTCATCGAGTGTTTTACTTTGCCTAAAACCTTATGGTATGGTTCACTACTCTCTGCATTAGTTTTGTCATCATTGGGCCTAGATCTCTGTTTGTGGTGAGACTGTGGCTACTTTTGTGTGACACATGGTATTTTCCTCGATGAATTCATCAAATTCTTTGGACGTATAACAGCATCCTCCATCAGATATAACATTTTTCGGCCATCTATATGCTTTGAAATAATCTTTTATGCTTCAATTGCTTATTTCGAACAAGTAGTTTCCGTAACGTAAAATCTACTTAATTTAATGCATGCATCTATTATTGCTAACATGTGTTTCTTTATCGTGTCTTTGCTATTGACGGGGCCTTAGTAATCAATGTGAATAACTTCAAAAGGGTTTATCCCATTTGGTAGGGAATCTAAAAACCTTCAGTTTTACCAGACTTGTTTAACTCCTTTCGGAAAAGTTGATTCTTTTAAAAAAGTGATTGAGTTAACAGAACCTATTAGGCTCCGTATGGATGATGTAGCATTAGAATTATTTTTATTAGGGAAATTAACATCTAAATATCTTACAAATTCGACGGTCACCTTGTAAAATATATTTTATTGATGGGATACCCGGCACACAGTTGAAAAATCAGGCTAAGTTACAAGTTATATTTGCATTTATTTACTAACATTTTGTTCAAACGTAGTCCTTTTTGATAAGTTCAATCAATTTTAGTTATTTTTTTCGGGTACAACCATATAAATTTAGAAAACCCATCCATCTTTACTGAAGTCAGTTTGCTAGTAAGCTCCATTGAGTCTTCGTGATCAAAAAAGGAATAATAAACAATTTTATAAATATGGTCGGGAATGACAAAGTGCAAATGCAAATGTTTTAAAATGGATTCACTTAGAGCTACACACAGTAGCTGAGCACACAAGCAAGAACACCATCAGGGCTCGGTAAACATACCGGCTTGATTGTCTTACGGTCACTGAGTAGTAAACTTTTATATATATTTTAATAATAGGATTTAAGATGTAGGTTGACCTCTGGAAATGTATGTAACAGGCAGAACCAATCACATCCGACCCCACAGTACATATATTTTTGATTAGCATCAACAGGTGAGTCGATCTAGCCATGTCCATCTATCTGTGCGTCCATCCGTCCATCTGTCCGTCTGTCCGTATGTATGAACGTAAGAATCTATTAACCTATAAGAGCTCGAAACTTAGGTCCTCCTAGTGCCCGCGCAGAAAAATATTGTTTGCGATACAAGATAACTTTCCAAGCAATCGATTTAAATCGATATCGAAACCTTTTTTTTGGCAAACCTCGTAAGTAATAAGAGCTAAGAGTCCCAAATTTGACATATTGCTTTCTGAATAGTGTATATACATATAATATTAAGACATCAAAATAATATGCAGAAAACAGCACTAATGACCCATTGCATGAGAAGCAACCACACGCCAAATTCTGATGCAACAACAATCTTACAACAAGAACAACGCTACAACAAACGACACACAGAAATGCTACACATAATTAACACACCAACGAACAAAAGACTAAACTACAAGACGGACTCCGACAATTGCTCTCACTTGTACAGACACCTATTGAACAGCCAAACAGACTCAGTTTAAATCTCCACTTAATCTCTCACTTAAATGCGTCAATTTATTGTTTAATTTAATATATTTTAATGTTAATTGTTTTTTATACCTTGTGTTAGTGCCCTGAAGACGGTTTGCCGATGCGCAACCGAAATATATTGGAAGCAAAAACTCAATAAAATTGTTTTCATTGTTTTATTAAAACAAACCCGGACCTCGAGCCAGCTAACTAAGCAATTATATAACATATACCTTTAATTTTATAGGTATCACCACACCTCGATCACGCAACAAAGCTATAAATGAAATAAATAAAACGAATGGAACTACCTACCAATATTAGCCACTATTATAGTGCAATTGACATTGTGAGAATATACAAATTCTATAGTAAAATAAGATCAAATGTTAAAAATTTCATCAAATCATTAGAATTATTTTTATAGAGGAAATTAACATCTAAATATCTTACAAAAAACGGTAGCCTTGTTATTCATGTATGGTGAGCACACCATGGCCAGATGTCCGAAGTTTGTCACAAGCGAAGCATGCTCCTTCAGCACGTTCCGGCTTGCGACAGTCTGCTGCAAGATGTCCGAAACTGTGACAATTGAAACACTTGTTAACCATCAGGTTGAACCCTCGGTTGATCAATGTCTTGGAAGGCATCCAGAACTTCGGACAGAGCAGCAAAAGGTTGTAACTTAGCCTGATTTTTTAACTGTGTACCGAGTAACCCATCAATAAAATATTTTTTTTTGTATAAATGTTTATTGTGTTGAATCAGAAATAATATATATTTTTATTACAACACAGTTGACTTAGGTGATATTTCGCCAAGCCTGGGTCCTCAGGCTATATCATGGACAAACGTGAAAACGTCTTCTTTGAATAAGGCTGAATCGTCACTTAGGTAGTCCGGGGGCTCTGGGCCGTCTCCTGTGTAGTGGTTGGAGGAGGTCCTTGCAGAATCTTCTCTTGAGCCCCTAACGGCACACCTCCCAGCGCTGTATCTTGCTACCCGGTTGCAGTGTCGGTGCAAGCGTTCGTTGTCTCGGTTGGCGAACTCTTCGGCTTGGCTGTCTATAATGTTCATTTTGCGATCTCTTTGCAAGGTAGAATTTCTGACGTAACAGTCAGCACCGATCATTCGGCGCAAGCCAAGTTTTGGAGTGACTGAATCCGTCTTCGGTTTGAACGAGATGCAATTCCCCAAACCTGGATACCGTATGTTCAAGTTGGCAATGGGCTGTTGGGGTGTAGTAGCAACTTGGCCTTGGCCATCTTAAAACGACAGTGCTTGAGAAGCCCGTCGATGTGCGCCCGAAAGGTAAGCCTCTTATCCAGTACAATTTCAAGATACTTGACACTTGTACAAGGGTGAAGGGGGCTCCCATTTATCCAGACTGCTTAAGCCTTGCCACGCCTGCGTGCCAAGCTCTCAAGCATGTAGGTAATCCGGAATCAGGGCCTCCTTGAGTTGCCGCTCCGCTCTTCGCCACTCCACCTTGTCCTACGGATGCTGACTCGTCTGGAAGCTGCGTCTGCACCGCCTCTTGATCCTGAGCAGGATGGCTGTATCTGCGGACAGTCCGTTGCCAGTAGTATCCATACGCCCGGCAACTGGTGGGGGGCTGGCTTCGGCTGCTGCTGCTGCCAATCTTTGCGTTAAGCAGATCAATGGCGTCCTCTACATCCACTTCAGTATCGATTTCAGTATTGCGGTGTATACTTTCACTCATCTGTCTCTGGAAGACACCGAGATCAGTACGTGGGTTGATCAGCCTCGGTATTGCGCTGACACTCTGGCCCTGCTCTCCAGGGTAAATATTAGTGCCAGGTGGTCGCTCGGAAGTTGCCAATCATCAGCGATTAAGAGGAGCTGGTCAGGGACGCCCTGGTAGATAGCAAAGTTTATGTAAGACAGAGTGCCTCTGCTGCCGTACGGGTAACTTGTGGGAAAGCCTGTGGCCAGTACCTGAATGATGCGCTAGGCTGTTATCTAGTTGGAGGCCGTGCGCAATGCTGCTATTTGCGCCCTAAAGCCAGTATCGGGCATTCCAGTCGCCTGCCACTAAATATCTGCTTCCAGCCGAGTTGAGTATGACGTTGAAGTCTACAGTCGACGTATGCTCATTTAGCCTGCAATAGACTGCTCCAAAGTCCACGCTACCAACATCAGTGGAGACTTTCACAGTCGAATATTGGTAAACACGATTTGCAATGCTTAATTGCCGAAAGTGAACCAAGTTACTCCGGACGTGGACAGCGCAGCCGCCACTAGCTGAACGATTTTGACTCCAGTGTTCAGTGTACGTTTCGAAGCTTCTTGAAGATTCTGAGTGGACAGTTGGTTCTAGTTTCTGGAAGCAGAATTATTCCGATGGCGAGCCTCCAGCTCTAGTACTTAACCTGAAATGCCATTGGCATTCCAGATTAACACCTTCAGTGGTGAGTTCATTTGGATAGCAACGCGATCAAAAGGTAAAGGATTTGCTGTTGCATACACAAAACCTGCTGTTGCATTTCTGCCATCCTCTCGATAGCTCGGCTCATGTCCTTGATGGCAGATGAAAGTCCTCCCCGTTTCCAGATGTCTGCTGTTGCTGTTCTTGCGCAATCAGCCTCTCCTGTTGCTGTTCCCTCAGCAATATATGTAGCCTAGCTTGCGCTGGTCCTTCTCGCTGGCTAGCGCTGGGTACATTGTTCTGTTTGGTGAATGCAGCAAGTCCTCTTCTGGTGGTGGGCTGTAGGGCTCCCGCACGCTTTGTATACTCGATGAACCACTCGCAGCCTTTATAGTTGCCAGGCTGCTTACAACCGCAGTGGGCGCATGTTGCCGGAACTGAGTCGGGCCGTGTGCAATCGGTAGTGCGATGATTGAGCCTGCATTTAACGCATTTGTATAATTTTCTGTAGTTATGTGGCTGTGTGCCCGTACTCCTGAAATCTATGGCATTGCACCACGTCCTGGTTTCTTCGAGCAGTCTCCACTTTGACCACCGGCTTGCACAGCTTTCTGATGGTAAGAACCTCCTTGTTGTTGGCCGCCGGTTTCAAGTTAATGAAGTAGATATTCATGGACCCCTTTGCTGTTCGGATTGTGCACATGGAGAGCGGTATGGCCCTGGCTCCGCAGGTCGTCGATGAGCTCTTGGTTGAGTGTGGAGTGGTGAAGGCCTTTGATGACTATGCGGTAGGGCTCTTCCTCCTGCAGCTGGTATGAATTTTTTTTCTTTCAGCTTCTTTATGATGGCCCTGAATGTGGGCACATCGTTGGCTAGGAGTCGCATCGTCCGACCTAGGTTGGATTTGATAGTCAGGTTGTTCAGGTCCACTACTTCAAATGGTATGAGCTACACGTCGTTGAAGTGGAGGTGCGTTCTTTCCTACAGTGGGGGCATTGTTGTTGGCCCTTTCTTTGGGCAGGGAGGAGCTGGTGCTGGCATGGGCGACGGCGTTGGGCTGGCTGCCGCCTCTAACCTAAAGAGTCGCTGAGGCAGGCATGTTCTCTTCTTGGGCTGAGCTGCTCGGCCTCAGATTCATAGGTCTCCATATCTTCATCGTTTTCCGATGGCGCCAAGAGAGCATATCTATTTGATGTATGTATTTGAACTGGACTGGTGTACGTCTTGTTTTCGTCGAGCGGCAGGTGGGGACCTGCTGTTTAAGACTTTGCGCTTATAAATTTTTTTTTGCCTGTTGAATCAGGCGAGCCGCAGCTGCAGCGGGTGAATTGGGGTTGATGATATATGCACTAGGGTCTCAACGGGGTCTCTTTTAATTCAAGCACCAGCAGGAGGACTGCTACCGTGTTCAGAGACCATTAAAGGGTAGGAAAGTGAAACTGAAGTAGTCTTCTTGCAGATATTAGGGCGGTGAATTTATTGGCAGCTGTTGCTAAGCGGCTCTTAGGCATTGAGGTGCTTGGCGGTGTAGCGGCGTCAGCATATAGTTGGCCTACCTCGTTAGTTCAAGACGACCCCTTGTTATTCATTGTGGGTGCGTTGCTGATGTTAGATCTCTCTGGAATGGTGGCTTTATTGACTTTGCCACTGGCTGGGTGCATGTCAGCAAGGCAGCGCAGACGACTGGCTTACTTAAAAACAAAAATGATTTGTCAGCAAGTAGTTTGTTTTAATTAATGAAGTTATTGTTTTTATACACTGAACTGAACCATGAGAAAATGGTTAAAAAGGGTATAATGTTTTTGAGAAAATATAAATGTATGTAACAAGCAGAAGGAAGCATCTATGAACCCATAAAGTATATATATTCTTGATCAACATCAATGGCCCAGACGATCTAGCCATGTCCGTCTGTCTGTCCGTCCGTCCGATTGTCCGTCCGTCCGTCCGACTATCCGTCCGTCCGTCTGTCTGTCCGTATGTATGAACGCAAGGATATCAGAACCTATAAGAGCTAGAGACTTGAAATTTTAGCTATAGGTCGTCCAAGTGCCTGCACAGTTTGAGTTTGTTTCCAATAATCGATAACTTACGCCGCTTTCAAGCAATCGATAAGAATCGATGAAGACATCCAGGTTTTTGAGCAAATTGGGTAAATATTAAGAGCTAGAGTCACCAAACTTGATATGTTTATTCTAGAATAGTGTATATATATCAAGTATCTTTCATTTTATATGGTCACCTATGGCAACTTTCCCGCTACCACCGCAGAGCTATAAATCAAGTTAATAACCCAACTTGTATCGCCCACCAATTTAAGCCACAATTTGAATGCAATTTACTTATTGAGAATACACAAATATTCTATGTTACAATAAGATATACTGTTAAAAATTTCATTAAGTTTGGTTAAGAAAAAACCGAAGTAAATTGTGTGGCTACCCAGTGGTAAAATTTGAGGCTGAGTGCTTTTCTGTTTTTTGCTGCGCAATTGGATGGGAAGCTTGGCTGGTGTGGCTGTTGAGTCGAGACAGCGGCAACTGGTGCGGTCGGTTGCGAGTTCAAACCCAGCCAAGGGAACTTTTTCTTTTTTATTTATCTTTATTACTTCAAACGAGCGCATAGTGCGTGCTGCATTTGGTGTGGAATAAGAGGGTTCAGGGTCCCTTGTTGGAGGCTCCCGACTAGAACCTCTTACTTGTTTTTTTTTTCTGTTTGTTATTGGGTCCCAATGCTTGATGAATTTCAATCTTTGTGCGGGATTGCAAAAGCCGCGTTTGGCCGTTTGGGCGTTCACTCGAATTTCGATTTTGGATTTTATTCCACCAGTACATCCGTTCACTTCGAACACCAAAAAGTGTCTCAATCAAATATTGTATAATACCATTTCGTCGTTGGCCACTTTGAGTTCGTTTGCCAAGGTCATATCAAAATAATACACTTTCAATTTTTTATCAGGTTATTTCTTATTTCAAGAAGTTCTCTACGATGCCAAAGATGATCCTTAGTTGGATCAATATGTTATCAATGTTCCCCGAGAGAAGTGTTGGACGAGGGAGTCATATGTTAGCTTTAGTCTTGAGGCGCGCACAAATTAGTGAACACATGACGTGATCAAATACCTCGAAAACATCTCGAATATTTTTGACTAGTACCAACCATTCATTGATGTTGTTTTCACAATTATATTTTGGTACAAATTCTTTTACAGCATTTAGGTTTAGTCCAGATCAATGTTTTCGCACTGTAAATTCTATATCATGCGCCTCATTTCTTCGTAGTTTTGTTCGAAATTATGTCTGTTAGGTGCATTATTCACGTTTTTATAAACAGTACTGTCAGTATCAATGTTTAGCTCAGCATCGGCAACTTCAATGCCGATGTCGATCGATGTCACCATAAACTTTTAGCTACGCATTGACAACTTCGATGTTATGTTGAATGTTTTTCTTGTTTGCTATGCCGATGTTCCTGACGTGATCACCTGAAATGAAAGAAAGCCCTTTATAAGGGCTGATGTTGTTCTCGTCTGTCTAAGCGCCGCGGGAGCCGTTACTGTTGTTGCTGATGCTCGGTGTAAAATCGAACAAATTCTCGTTGGAGTCTAGCATGTCCAAATGTAGGCTTGAAGCACGTGCACGCATCATCTCAACACACATAACATTTTTAAGTCGGATAGGCTTAGATTGTTAATACTCACACGCGACCCAATGATCAGGTTCTTTTATTAAAATTATTAATAAGTTTCAATTTATTTGAATATAGGTTTAGTTTTGTGACCACTTCTGAATTTGTAAAACGGTCTGACGCAATTAAAAATGCCGTATTTTGTGGGCGTCACTTTTAGAATATCATCACAGATCTTTTTTATTTCACCATCGTTATAATTTCTTAAGCTAGCGCCAGAGGGACAGTAAAAGCATCGGATGTTTCGCTCTCTGAGCGAAGCCCTTGATGCTATTACAGTTATATTTACTGTGGGATTAAATATTAGAAATAATAAAAAAAAAAAAAAGCCGAACCATGAACCTCAACAGTTCCACAAATTAAAAAAGAAGCTTCCAAAGTGAATAATATGTTTGCTTATACGTGTTTAGTGAAAGACCATTTGACTAAACCTATTAAAAATGGGCATGTTATTTTTCAACTTTGCCCGGGCCAAATTTTTTGGCTTTTGAACAATTTTCATCCATCCGTTCCATCGATATATGTTTGAAGTCCATCAGATTCCGCCCATGTTGCTTTTGTGTTGATAATCTTGAAGCCAAAAAAAAAATGTTCGTTAGACTATTCTTAAAAGTTCAAATGAATTTGAACAAAAATCTTTGAATATTAATTTGAGGCCAATCGGATGGTTTCGGTTGTCCGCGCTTTTCCAAACTTGAGAGTTGAATTTTTTCCGTGTTAAAGTGATCTTCACCGCATAGGGGAACTACAGTTAAAATTTCAGATTTCTATATCTTACGATTTGTGCTGTGCGTTGATCACCAATCAGTTAGAAAAAAAGTTTCATATATAGATATTCGTGAACGGCATCAACAGCCATGTTGCCATGCCTGTGTGTCTGTTTCTATGTTTATTCATCACTCAGTTTTAATGATATCGTCTTAAAACTTTGCATGGTTCTATATTTCTGTTGCAGGCAATACACATTTCAAGTCCGGCAGGATTAAACCATTGGATTATACGAAAACTAAGCTTTATGTTGTGCAATAATGAGACAAGTCTTAACAGGTTCTCTATTGTAAAATATGCTGTTTTCCAAAATATTTTCTCCCAGTATTTTATTCTCACTATGCTCCCAAAAGCCAAAAGTCTACACGAGCATTTAAGCGTTCAACTGGCGCAGGTCTGCGCCTTGATTACTAAATTTAAAGTGTAGTATAAATAAGGTCTAAGGCGGAGGGAGAGCGCTATAAAGCTGTTTGTCATTCGCATATGAAGCACCATTGGTAAAACCTATTAACTGGGGTTTTCACACAAATTTATCAATAAAATCGGGGGCTCGTAAAATTTCAACATACCGACCCATAACCACGTATTTCAGGGAATTAACGAAAACACTTAGAGTGCTGAGATCATCCTTAGCTTTATTCTATAGTGTTAGTTAAAAGAAATATAGGAATATCGAGGATCTGGCTTTGTAGCTCAAACTATTAGGTCAGACACGCTTTCAGCTAAGAGCGAAGTGGCAATGGGAAAAAAGGAGTACAATTTTTATGTACTTCTTTAGTAGTGGTCAGTGGTGGTAGTTTCCGCAGCAAGCTGTTGGGTTTGCAGTCAATAAAAACTTTTGATTTGAGCATTTCGATACTGATTTTAAGCTCAAGTTTATCTCCTTTTATAAACTTAAGGTAATAACTGTAATATTTTATAGCTTACCTGTCAATAAAATTAGCAGGCCAAGGAGCAGGAGCCAATTTGACGACATTTTAGATCCAAATCTGTTCGTAGCTTTAAGTTTTCTTCAGCTTATGTTGGTACTAATCTACAAAAAAGTGGAAAAGGGAAGAGTTAAATAGATTCGGTTCTTTCACTAACCAAACAGCATATGGAAAGCACAACTAGAGTATGTTGCTGGGGCCTGTCGTCTCAAATGCGGCTGGTCCAGACAGAGTGTGTGTGTAAGAAATACATATGACTTGTGTGATAGAACGGCATCGCTGCTCTTTTTTATTCGCTCACACTACAGGAAACTGCGTTGACTTACTCTGTGTGTGTATGTGTACGTACAGGCAAAAACGCCCATAAACTCAATTTTTTTAAAAGTCGTTGGCTTTCTTCCCTTTTGAATGGACGAGTAATATGAAATAATGAAAGGGTTTGCCACGTCGATGTGAAATTCTTGCATTTTAGTTCGATATCGTTGGTAAGGGTACCTAAGCGTTGGCATGTATGCATTTACGATTTGTTGGATTTGCCATATTCACGCACACTTGCATTTTTTGTATATGAATAGAAGCATTTATGCGCTTGTTGTTGCCATTCTACCTGACCCTGATGCAAATTTGACAAAATTTTTGGATTCCTGATTTTCGGCTTCTATACACAGACACACACATACAAATGTTTATAAATGGGAGATCATGGGCGCAAAAGAAAATTTAATGATTGGTGATTGGCACGCGCCTGACGCACGCCCTTCGTTTTTATGATTTAGGGTTTGAATTGACAAATGAATGTTGACCCCATATTACCTGCAGCGGCCCGTTAGGCCAAAACGGTAAATGCTTGGCAAGCACCTGCACTTGCATATGGGGGTCAAATGACTGATCACTTAAGTTTATGACCAGCGGAAATTTGTGTTAAAATTCAAATCTTAAAAGTATTCAAATATACCAAATACAAAAAAGGAGCGATTATATATCTATTTATAATATTTAAGATTTTATTTACTCATCATATTCAAGTTTTTCAATTCAAACCCAACATCATAAAAAAGTAGGGAGCGCGTCAGACGCGTGTCAATCACTCTGAGTGTAGAAGCCGAAAATCAGAAATCGAAAAATCTTGTCAAATTGGCACCAGGGACAGTCAAGGTGGCAACCAACTGGCACACAAGCGCATAAATGCTTCTATACATATACAGAATATACAAGTCCAACAAATCGTAAATGCATACATGCTCACACTTAGGTAGCCTTACCAACGATATCGAGCTAAAATGCAAGAATTTCGCATCGGCGTGGCAAACCGTTTCATTATTTCATTTTACCCGTCCCTTTAAAAGGGAAGAAATGCCTCCGACATTTGAGAAATATTAAATTTGTGCATATTTTTGCTTGTTGGACACACACACACACAGACAGTAAAACGGTAAATAGACAATATGAAAGAGCACTGAGAGTGAGCCAAAGCAGTTTCCTGTAGGTTGAGCGAATAAAAAAGAGCAGCTTTGCTGTTCCCTCACACAAGTCTTATGTATTTCGTACACACGCTCTCTGTTAGAACGTGCGGCCGCTCTCGAACCCGAACAAAAACGAAGGCGACTTTGGACCAGTTAGTTTTCCAATTTATATGCTGTTTGGTCAGTGGTTCTATTCAATCGAACCTATTATTTGGCTTACAGAGGGCATTTAATGACCTCCTATATATTTTTAAATGGCTTAAAATATGTTCGCGCAAAATTTTGTTTGGCTGGTAAGATTTTTATCCATCAACTATGTAATCGTTCACAATAATTTAACAATTTAAGCTACTTTTTTAATGCAATTGACTTTTTAAGAATACACAAATATTCGAAGGTACAATATACTGTAGAAAATTTCATTCAGATCGGTTTTGTTTTGTTTTTCGGTATTTTGACGCTCGTGGTTGCGACACAAATTCAAAGAATTTCTATATACATGTATATACACACATTCATGCGCGTCTGCTTCAAATTCTACTATCAGCATTATAATTGCGATTGTTTTCTGTACTGCTAATTAATTGGTGTCAACTATTAGTGTGGCTGTTAACTGGAGGCAAGTGGAGCGGTCTCTAGTGAGCTCGAGCCCTACCGCGGAAAGTTTTTTTTTGGCTGTTGTGGCTGCTGAGTAGAGTTGGTAATGCGGTCAGTTGCGAGCTCGAACCCTGCCAATGGAACTTTTAATTTATCTTTATTACTTCAAACGAGCTGCATACAGCAGCATTCCAGCAGCATTCCTTTGAATAGTGCGGGGAGTAATGAAAAAGAAGACAACTCTCAAAAATCTCCACAAGGCAGCACGACTTCAATTCGCTTTTGAAAACCTTGATACGTGCTGGGACTTGGTAAGGAATTATTGTCTCGCCATGTAGCATGCAACATAAGTTTTAAATATGTTTTTTCTTAAAAGGGTTAATTTTTCAGATGAAAAAAGTTCAATTTAGATGGACCAGATGGTATTCGCGGCTTTTGGCACGATTTGCGAAACGAACCCTTTATATTGTTGGAACGGAATTTTGGAGGTGGTTCTGTTATGATATGGGGTGCATTTACCAAGTGTAGCACCCTTGAACTCCGCTTTGTGACTTCAAGAATGACAAGCGTTGAGTATGTGGATGTCTTGGACAATACTCTCCTAACGTTCCTACTGGATAATAGGGAAAGTCCCTACATTTTAATGCAAGATAATGCGAGAATTTACACCAGTCGTCACACAATGGCCTATCTATTGTCATACTCAGTTAATACTTTGGACTGGCCAGCGTGCTCAGGAAGGGATTTATCCGAGGAAAAAACCAATCCGTGATCGAGGCCAACAGATCGCGCTTGTCCAAGCTCGAACTACCGACGTTTTCCGACGGTTATACCGAACATTCGGATTTCATAGCGATGTTTGAGTCGATCTTCGACAAGAATATCGAGCAGTCGAATATTAAAAAGTATCTCCACTCGCGTTTATCCGATACCAATTTTCGAGTGGCTCTGGATATTTTAAAACAAAGATTTAGTAATAAATGAGTTGTTCTCCAGGCACACATCAATGAGATTTTTGGGCTCAAGAGGGTAGACTCGAAGTAAGCTTCAAAACTGCGTGAGTTTTCCGATAAGGTCAATTCGCATATGCGTGCATTACAGACCTTGGGCAGTTTGGAGCAAACCTCAGGATGCATAATAGTGCATACGCTGCTTCAAAAATTGGACACCCAGGCTTAGACCAAATGGGAAGATTACGCAGGCACTCACAAACTCCCGATGATATATGATCAATTATCCGCTGGGTAAATCTAATTATAATATCATCCCTAACTTGAAGCCGAGGCTAACTAAAATGGCGCATCATACCCTGCTGCGCTATACTACTTCGACACCATCAAATGCATCGTCCACTACTACTATTACCTCTCTTCCAGGCCAAGGTCTTCAGTCTGGTGTTGTCCTTTTTGGACAGAGGCTTCAGTTAAGGAATTCCAGATCTTTGGCATTTATCACGGGAAGGATCAACTATAAGGATTAATACGAAGTCACAGCCTATGACTGTTCAGTCACGTTTGATACTCTTCTGGCTCCAACAATTACCGATAGTCAGCCTAGCTTCATCAGCGATACATTGAATTGGATTGAAAAATTCCCTCAAACATAAGGTTGGCTGATCTTGCGTTCAACAAACCACAGCAGGTCGATCTCTTAATAGGAGCAAGTCTTTTTACAAGATTTTGTCTGTTCGGCAAATTATGCTTTTGCCAGCATTACCTCTTCTGCAAAAGACTCGTCTTGGCGGGGTCGCGACCCGTTGATTTAAGAGTCTATGCGGTACCTCTTTGTTGGCTGCTGGTCTTACTCCTGATAACGTTGTTGGTCAGTTGGACATTCGCCTGGATGATTTGGTTCGGCGTTTTTGGGAAGTTAAAGGCTTGGAAGAGCATACGATAAAGGCCAGCAAGGAAGAGTTAGAGTGTGAGCAGCACTTTGCGAATACCTTCTCCCGTTCACCCTCCGGCGAGTTTTCAGTACTATTGCCTTTGAAGTGAAGTGCAGAGCTGCTAGGAGAGTCCTATGGCCAGGCTGGGTCGGCATTCGCATCTAAAGGAGCCGAACGCAGCATTCATCAAAGACTTTTTGGGTCTAAATCACATGTCGCAATTTGGTCCAGAGTTGAATGGCTGTTGTGAATATAAAAATAATTATCTGGAGCCAACTTGGTTGCTCAAGCCAGAGAATAAATTCGTCAGACAGCCGTTATATTGTCTCGTAAAATTTCAAGCTTCGAAACTGGTATTCCAGCCACCAAGAAATTCCTCGATGGAATAGCTATTCACTATAGGGAACAATACTTGAAGTTCGATGATGGAAACGATGTCAGCAAGGTCCGTGGTCTGTCATAGTTTCCACTGTTAAACCCTGTCCATTGTTGCCCATCTTGGATTCTTGGGACCAGTCATAACTAAAACGAAGATCTTTATTCAATAGCTTTGGGAGGACCAATCGACTTGAGATGAAAGCTAGCCGGAGCTCCAGCTCCGTTCGAAACATTCGAAATGTTTCATTTCCTGCATTGGTGCTCTTCCAAGAATCTGATGCTAAAAGTCATGGATTTTGCTTTGCCAGTGTGGAGACCTATAGATCCTGCATGTACGTGGTGGCCAGAAGTTCTCTAGCCAGTTGCGACCTTAAACACATTGACTGTCCCATAGCCGTAATTCATGACCCATCGTATCTGTGCGATGGGCGCCACAATTCACTGGGGTCTTGTCCTCCTGAAATCGCAACAATTGAATTGAGAAAAAGAATGCTGGTCATCAAGTCTCCACATGTGAACTTAACTCATGGATGCAAGCATTCGAACTCATTTGGCTCCATGCAGCATTTATTAGCCTATGTGTACAAATTCATGAAGCGTATTATAAGGTATGATGGACTCACTGTTGCAGACACTCATCACGGCACTCGGGTTCTTCTTCGGCTTGTACCAAAAACGAACTTGCGGGATGACATCAGGGAGATTTGTTCTCATGGAAATGTGAAAAAATCCAGGTCCATCTCATCTCTCATGCGGTAACCGCGGCGTAGGATAGTAAATATGATTTCTGGGAAGGATGGAGTAGCTCGTGTAGATGATCCCAGGACCTCATCTAAAATTATTATTATTAGAAACATAGACAAGTCGTGTCTGCTGCCCCTTAAAGAGTGTATTGAAAGTCAAGCTCCCAACGTAGGGAGCATGTTGGATTCTGCAGGAATCACATCGCATTAGCATTCGTAAACACTCATGCAAACATGAAAAGAGATCGTACACGTAGTTCAGCGAAACAGCTGTTCGCTTTAAACAAGATTAACAAGACTCTCTTGCACTTGTTGCAGCTACTATGAAATGCATATTTTTCTTTATCTCTCCAATTTTTCTTTCGTTGCTGATCTGCGCGAAGCAAAGACATTGTTCTGAGCCACAGCCAAATAAATTACTTCTAAACCTATATAATTTTCGATTAATAAGCACATTATAACGTGTTGTTGTTAAGAGCCAAAGTTTTCCTTAATTTAATTTGGCTCTAGTTTCAAAACAGTTTCTACAAACATTAGCAACTTAACAAGATGTGCAACGCATTTAAGGATACATCTTAGATCCCATATCGTATATACAAGTCAATACGGAAACACCCAGCAACGATCACGCGGCCGAAGCGTGCGTGGAGACAGCGATTTTGGAAATAACCACCCTCCGCAGCCCCAAATAAATGGACCAGCCTGACGAGGCATTGCGGCACTTACGGAAATGCAAGGTCTTCATTATGCCGACGTCGCCGCCGGAGTGCAACAGTGGAGTAGGGCATAGGAGCTTGGGAAACTGTTTTCTTTATAGTTAGTCTAAGTGTAGTAGCAATAAAGCAATAAGCAACAACTGGCTCTTAATTCAAAAGCCTGCTAAGGCAGGACCCACAGCATTTTGCTTATATACATCCTACATCTGCAAAAAAGCCTCGTTGATACAGCCATTTCTGTCTGTCCGTCCATCTGCCCGCTTGTTGGTTTCTACGCGAACTAGTTTCTCGCCTTTATAGCTATCGTATTTAAACTTTTCAAAGTTCCGTATTTTTGATGAAGGCTGTACATATGTCGGAACCGGAATCGGATAACTATATCATATAGCTGACAAAAACGTTCAGTCGGAAAGTGGGTTCTTGTATAGAACAATTTTTTATTTTAAAAATATATCTTGAGTTTTTTCGGCATCTATAAATTTGTAATAAGATCTATAAGCATCGGACGATTATATATCATGGTGCCATAGAAACGATCGATCAAAAAGTAAGTTCTGGTATAAAAAACTTTAGTTTATCAAGATATCTTACCCAAAATCTGCTTTTATTAATTTATACTGACTGCTCATATGGAAAATCTTCTAACCATTTATCCCCAATATCATATAGCTGCCATGGGAACGATCAACCGAAAGTTGGTTTTTGCATGAATAACTTTTTGTTTATCGAGATATTCCACCAAAACTTTGCATTTATTAGTTTCGTTATGCTTCCAAAATCGTGTCAACATTGGAGGACTATATCATATGGCTGCCATAAGAACTATTGGTCAAAAATTAAGTTATTTTTTTAAAACTTGTTGCTATTTCTTATGCCTTATAATTTTTTTATATCTGTCTTATATATTTTGTGACCCCGCGTCACACCCTCATTACTTGGCGGCAGGTGATCGACACCTCGCAGCCGTTACAAATGGTTATTTTTCAAAGTAGCCGGCGAGCCTTAAGTTTTAGGTGCCGCACACACTCCAGAACCTGATATTATAACCAAATGTTCATATCAACAGATTCTGCTGCAATGCACACGAATATAAATAAATCGCCAGGTGGACAAATCGTTCTTGCCAATGCAAAGGTACTAGTGGGAGATTCATCAGATGCGTATAAACAAGGCAGACCACTACTTGACTCATGTTCCCAAGCATCAGTTCGAAATCTGTATAACGTCTTACACCCGGATTCGGAAATTGTACGCAAGATTGGTTGCACGGTTGCACGCGAATACGCCACTGGCAGACGAAACTTTCCACAGGTTTGGTTGGATTGACCTCCTTCGCGTTACAGTGGCATTTTTGAATGCCTGCGTGTTTGACAGATCAAGAAGGAGGCAGTTTGCCAGTTCTTCAGAAAACGTTGCTTGGAGGGGTTGTGTCTGGCAAGTATCGTTATCAATCGGCTAAGCAGTCATCAACTTCCTTGCTTTCTATGAAGGAGTCAATTGACAAGAATCATGAACTATTGAGGAAAATTGATGCTATACAAAATTCTTTAAAGTCAATTAATCCAGTATATAGCTTTATGAAGATAATTACTCAAGGGCAACACAGATGGACTACGGCAGGATTTTTGTGGGTATACCTTTCAAGGGAGCACCGCGAATGGAAGCAAAAACCTTCAAGCGTAGTAACTTTGGTACATATGACCTAAATCCCTCACTAGAATGTGTCGCGATAAACTGACACATTGTCAAATTTGAAGAGCTGGAATTTAAGACTAGTGCCATCTTGTAACGTTAAGACAATTGTCGATGCTTTCTGCTTCTTTTATTTTTTTCAGCATGATATGACGTTAAAATTACATTTAAACGGAATAATGAGAGGAAGAATATATAAGGAGCTTTTCATATGTTTTTCTGACAAAAAACACGGCCTTTCAGGATATGCTTAAAACATATGGTTTCATAAATAGCTAATAACTCTCTATCACACATTCTGTAAATCTTTTTGCGCTTGTCGTTCATTTTCATGTCTTGACAAATTTTGCTGATTGATACTTGAATGGCAGATGCATGACAAATACCACGACGATAATAGCACTCACCAAACAACATAGTGATCCTTAGTGATAATAGTTAACGCTGCCAATGAATCGGCCGAGTTCGCAGACTCTATCAGGTCAATTGCAGTTGAGAGTGATTGACGTTTTTACTTGTGCTCTAAGTTTTTTATATATTTTTGAGCTTTAATTCTGCTTTTATTATCTAAATTTTGAATTTTTTGTACTCTATTAAAAAGCTTTTATAACTTTTGCAAGTGTTATTCTGTTGTTGCAGTGTAAGTCTGTTAATTATTGCATTTATTAAAGCGGCGTCAGTTCACTGTTGTTGTTATTGTCTGTTTTGATTCTTTTGCTTTGGTGCTCCCCTGTGCATACAATTGTTTGTGCGTGTGTTCACTGCATGTTTTTGCTGTTGCCGTTCGCTGCAAACAATTTGTTTTTGGACGAATAGTTATTTTGAGTGTTTACTTGCTCTACTTTTGTGCACCTTGTTTCGTTTCTCTCTGTGCTCTCGCAACATTATTCTGCTTTTCTTTGATCCCGGTAGTCAACATGTCATGGTGTAAAAAACCGTCTAAGTTCAAGCAGGCCAAACTTTCCGCACAGCTGCAATTTGTTAATTGCTGGCTATGTGAAAATATGTTACTTGATTGCGACAAGATCGCTACCATTGCCAAAAAGGGCTGCAGCGGCTTGCGTTGGTTGTGCCCAGTATGCATCGACAAGCAGATTGTTTGCTCCAGAATGTATAATTCTGTGAGAAAGCAATTTTTAAAATAATAAAAAAAAATATTATAATAATATGGCCAAGCTGCTCTTGAGTAACTTTGAGTGTTCACCCAATCTCCGGTAAGAGTCTCAATTTTTGAATTTGTCCTCTACATTTGTCACAAATCACTTGCGCCACTTTGGTTATAATATATGTTAAAATACACAAATTTATATATTGGAAAGACTTAAAGAGGACTATACATTCAAATGAACGGAAACTTAAGCCATATGCCGCGCATCGAGTTACAGCGATTTTGTCAAGGTCGCACCCAAAGTAATGAAGGTTTGTACCGACTACTGAAAACCCGGCGGATGCTGCAACTCGTCAAGTTAGCATTCCAAAGGTTAGCCGAACGCGATCACCGCCAAACAAAGGTCGGAGATCAGTTAAACTTATTTAGCAGTCGATACGCTGACAAGCTGCAGCAGCACCCGAGCGCGACCTCCAGGGTCCTGGCTGACCCCATCAGAGAGAGGAGCCTCCGAAGACTGCACCCCGATGACCTACGTACGAGGCGTATCAATTAAACATCCCATCATTTTTAATAAAATCCTTGTAAATATCATACAAGTTACATAATAGTAACTTGACTATATTAATAACGATTCGCTTGGTAAGGATCAGTAGGCACTTATCGATTCCAGCGCAAAATAAAAAAAAAAAAAAAAAAACAAAGATTAGTCAAAAATGCCTGTGGCTAAATGAACCATATGAATACAGATGACTTTACAAATGTCTGTTGTACCACTTAAAGATGAAGTCGTAAATAAAACCAATTTGAAGTGTCACTTGACTGACTGACACCGTATGTCAGACGTTTTCCTACTGTGGTGTTGACCTTTTGGGCCCATAAATGTCTCCGTTGGTCGTCGTCGGGAGAAATGCTGGGCAAGTGGCACGATAAAACGGAACCCGTAAGGCTGGATGACATGGTCTTCCTTATGGATGAATCTAGCCGCCGAGTAAAATGGAAGCGGGCACGAATTGTAAAGATTCGCGAAGGAAATTCAATAACGGCAATTACAATTTTTAGTCGGCAAAAATCGAAATAAACCATATAAAAAATTTAATTGTGAATCTTGTATCGCTTCACCTGGAGGAGATATGTGAAGGCTTAGAATATAAAGTTTAATATTTGAATTTTAGGTTGGCGACAAGATCAACGCAACCAGACAAAATGTTAATATATATAACAGCGATAGACATATGTAGTTTTCGACCGATCGTTCCGATAGTAGTCCGATGGAAATAAGATTTCCCAAAAATGAAGAGAGCACAGTGATATCTCTAAATGCCGTGTTTACTCATACTCTTGAATGACAAAAAAGTTTCCCATACAACTTCATTTTCGGACAGGTGGACATGGCTATATCGACTCGGCTGTTGATACTGATCAAGAATATATGTACATTATGAGGAAAAAAAAGAAGTTCCTTTAATAGAACTCGTTCACTTCTTACAACTGCCTCTACTCAACAGCCAGACCAACAATCCAATTTTTAATGAAAAAAAACGTATTTATGTAGTGGCACAGAATGCAATACAATCACAATTGCGGTGATGTTGATAAAATTCAATAAAGATGCGCATGAATGTGTGTGTGTACATGTTTAGAAAAATTCTTGCAATTTGCGCTTGCTGCCGCAAACACGTTTTAAACAGTAGATCTTGTTGTATTCAATATTCTCAAAATTTCAACTGCTTTTAAATTGTAGCTTAAATTGGTAAGCAATACAAATTGGTTTATTTACTTAATTTATAGCTATGCGGAGGTACCGGGCATTCTAGAAGTTACATGTCAAGTTTGATGACTGTGACTTACGCAATAAGATTTTATTATTTATTTTCATTGATTATCGGAAACAAACTCTTACTGCGCGGGCAAAATCAGGACCTACGTTCAACATAAAGTCTTTAGCTTTTATAGATTGTGAGATCCTTGCGTTCTACATTCTGACTAACGTACAGACGGACGGACATAGCCAGATCGACTCAAATTTTGATGCTTCTTCCTTTTATATTTGCCTAAGTCCATGAACTATTTTCAGAAGGTTCAAAGAAAGACTTATTTAAATTCGTTTCAGAAAGTCGTAATAATAATTTTTTTTTTGTTGACAATTGTTGTAAATAAAACATTTTTTGGCTGGGTCCACGTTATAAAGTATTATCGATTTTCAGAGAAAAATATCATTAACATACTTGAGCTTTACGATTGGTACGTCCACCATACATAAAAAGTTTCAATATCATTTTAAAAATATGGGATGTCGCCACATAAAGGTGTGTCCAAATGAAAGTGGAGTTGCGATTTGAACACGGCAAGGTTTTCGCCTGGCCCCTGGCCATGTTACCGCCATGTTAATAGAGACAGCGTAACGCAAAACGTGTTTTATTCTGATCGGAATACATAGGTTAGAACTTTGATATATATTCTCTTAGAATCTTACCGCAGTTTTTCCTCCTACGGCCTTCTAACTCACAACAATAATGACAATTAACATTTAAGTAATGGCGGCAACAAGCCAAATACAAAGTGCTCGTACATTCAGAGGATAAAAATACTTACTTTCAGAATATACTTAATCCCAACAACCCATTGCCACTTCGCTTCAAACGGGCAGTTTACAACGTCGTGGTGGCGCCAACTTGGAGATACGGAAATAGATTTTTTACCTTGGAGACTATAGACAGCCAAGTCGAAGCATTCGCTTGCAGAGACACTGCAACCGGGTAGCAAGAGACTCACAGACAGTAAAACGGTAAATAGACAAATTGAAAGAGCACTGAGAGTTAGCCAAAGCAGTTTACTGCAGTGTGACCGAATAAAGCGAATAACAGCAGCGTTTCCGTTCTATCACACAAGTCATATGTATTTCTTACTCACACTCAAACGAAGGGGACCAGCCGCATTTGATACGGCAGGCCCCAGCATCATACACAGTCTAGTCTATATGCTGTTTGGTTAGTGGTACTCGCCGCGACCGCAAAGAAAGTTCCTGATCACGAATCAGGTGCAGGAATCAGTTGACAGGTCATGTGCCGACTAAAAATGTATGGCCCTTGTTGTCAGACACGTAAACAAAGAAATCCATTTCTTTTCCTTTCGACGCAACATTGTTATCCAAAATATGGTTCTGATGGCGCCCACCGTTATATCGAAGTTTTGATGCTTCATTTTCACAAGTAATACACATTCAGTTCCGTCAGTGCGTGCCGGTATGATGCGGTACGCACGCAAGAGGTCATTGTCAGTCAAGTAGGGCACCAACCCTCTTATGTCGCTTTGATGACCGACTGATTCTCCATGATACGAGGCTTGAACCTCGTTAGGGAACGCTTCGCATTGCGCTCGCCGTATTAGCAAGTTCTCGGCGTCCTCACATGCCGTAGCGATGAGGCCGTATCACACAAGCTCAGTCCTCTGTCCACGGAACCAGCGCGTGAACCTTAGAACCCAAGCTGTGGTCGTCACCAGCCGACTGTAGCTAGAGAAATTCTGAAATGAAATGAAAAAGTTACTTGCTGCAACTATGGAAAATTCGGTCGGCATCTCATCTTCATCATCGCAGGATAAGTGTTCCGTGCCCAGTTCAGGCTGCGTCCAGCTGCCAGCTGCTTTCCGACAGCCGCAAAAATGTTAACCCCTCTAACAATCGTCACCGATGGCTGAGGTCTACGTGGCAATGCGGCCTCGCTGCGTCGTTTCCTGCATTTTCAGCAATAGGTTCCCACCTTCATTGGGAAACCTTTGTTGACTCCAAAATTTCTCCCACTAGATTTTGGACAAACTGCTTATATCGACGATGGGGACTGCCATCCAACGCAGCACTATTTTTGAATCAGCCCATAATATAGCATCGCTGATCGCTATACTGTGCTCCTTTTTGACAGTGTCCCTCAGCCTCGTTCTTAAAACAGATGCTTGCAATTCCAGTCGTGGAATTGACATCGTTTTCATTGCGGCACACTTAGTATTGGCACGTACGAAGCATACTCGTACGTCGTTTTTGTTGTAGGTGAAGAAGGATTGGGCGAAATTAACGGTGCAAGCTTCGAAATCCTTCCACGTTTTTCATATCCCGAAGCCATTTACTATGGCGCGGGCGCATTAGTAACTTTCCAGTTATCAAGATCAAATGTAGACATGATCAAGAATTCCCTCTTCGAAGGGGCTCATTTCAAATTTAGCACACATCGGGGTACTTTGTGGTACTTCATGTTGAATTTGAAATCATCCGTGGCTGGTTGCCAACCAGAATATTTTGTTCAGCTTCGCCCCATCCGATGCTTCTGAAGGTAATCTGGGACAATTCAAATCCAGCAATTGCATGTATTTCCTCTTATTCTTCTTGATATGCCGATGGCGTCGCCTTCACTTTTAAAACTATACACATAGTCGTGACATACATACAAGAATAGCTTTAACCGCGCGAGGATCTGAATCTTGATACTGCAGGGCATTCAAGGTCGGTGGTTGGTGATTATGCCGCTACAAACGTCATTACCCTCATCTCATAAACAACAGATTCCTGGCCATCGCCGTTTCGCCACAGGAATCGCTGGGCGCATCTATCCTGCGGCCGAATCAACACTTGATGGATCATCTCTCTGATGTCTCCATAAACGCCAACGGCACCTTCCCGGAAATGGAAGAGGACAGACGGCAGCGACTTGTAGTGCTGCGGCTTCTTGGATAAGGCCGAAGTCAATGAAATGACGCCGAGCTTTGTTGCCGCGTCGAACACCTGTCGTATCTTACCGGGCTTATTTGGATTTTCAATTCCAAAGTGCGGCAAATACCAGGGCTTGTCGCTTTTGGCTAAAGCGACCTCATGATCGTCAAACATATCCATTATGATCAGAATCGTCCATAATGTCTATATAGGCTCGTTTAAACTGATCGCCACGCTTCATCTTTCTCTCAATGTGGACTAATCTTTTGTATATTATATCGTAGCTTCGTGCCAACTCAACATTTATCGAATCGACACAACTTAAGATCCTTTGTATCGTCAATTGAGCATCCCCTGGCTGTGGTACCCTTGTGTGCGGATCCGCTAGCTATGGCATCAATCCAGTATTCATCACTCTATCACCTGCTGGCTGCGGGGTATTATGACTCATAACATCATGATCATGTAAAAAGGGATGATGACTCTTCCGGCATCCATTGACTTGGCATTCGCTGGGCCTTTTGCAGACTCTTGCCATGGAGCCATCTCGTAGACAACAGAAACAAAGCCGGTGCCATTTTACAAACGTCCACCTTTTTAGCGAAGAAACTAAGTTAAGCTCAATGCAGTCCCAGACTGCGTGTTGTCCATTACAGATTGGACACTGTTTGGTGTGACCTTGGTGTCGCCCTTCAATATTCTGGTCAATGCTGGCATGCAGCACTCTACGCTTCTGCTTCTGACGCAGCGACTCACGCAGTATCAGCTGCTTCGCCTTTGAGTGCCTATAACAATCGCTGGTAATTCTCCAGATTCGTGCAGTTTTACCCCAAAGTTGTTTCCGTAAACGCGAGAAAAATATACGCCAAGCCCCATGTTGGCCTCTAAACTCGATTAACCAGTACCACCTACGCCAGCATTACTCAACTTAACGGGATTAGGAACTGCACTCAAATGTGTTTGACCCCTGTAGCTCGTGGTCTAGCGCAGCGATTCTCTTTATTAAATCCATGACTTGCGTACTTGAGAGCTGCGTACTTGAGCACTCACTCCCGCGGCTACAGTGCCGGCAGGCTGTACACTTGTGCCCACATCCACGGTGCTTGGACTTTGTGGCGCGCTTACAGCGGGAACTTGCATATGTGATACAGTACTCACCATTCTACTTGTCCGCGTCAACTGCACCTCACTCGCCGTAACAGTTATCTCCCGGCTATCGTTCTTTTCCTGGGTGACCGTTGTGCCATCATTTTCAGCTGGGAGATGACTTCTACTATATTTTACAACAAGTCGCCCTTTCAGTTTATTACAATAAAACTGCGCATAAAAGATCATGTCGCGTACCAAACGAAGGTGGGGTTGCAATTTGAACACTGCAAAGCTTACGCCTGGCCCCTGGTCACGTTAGTCCAATGTTTATAAAGACAGCGTAATGCAAAACGTTCTAGTGCACGTATTTTATTCTGAACGGATTACATAGGTAAGACTAAGATATATATCAGAATCTTACCGCAGTCTTTCCTCCTACGGCCTTCTAACTCACGACAAGATTGAGCTTAACATTCAAGTAATGGCGGGAACAAGCCAAATACAATGTGCCAGTAAATTCAGAGGGCGAAAATACATACTTTTAGAATATACTTAATACTAAACAATCGATAACTTAATTCGTCCCGCCCAATGGAATATTCTACAAAATACTGACGCATTCCATTGTTTGAAAATAATTACCGTATGATATGCAAAGCAGTCATTTACACCGCACTAATAACGTTAACAAACCCAAGCATACGGTGTTTACCCGCTACGTTTATGTAAACTTTTTTGTATGCAATTGCTATTAGGTAATTTGAAGCCTCTTAACTAACGAAGCTTCCGCGACATTAACGATATAACTTGAATGCACTGAGTAATTTATTTTAAATGCTATAATTTAATCTGAGCGTTATGAAAGTTATGAAGTTATTAGAATAAAACCGAATTACGTTTCGTTACTTCCTGAAAGTGACACTTTGATCTTCTTTTAAAGATGCGCAAACAACTTGCAATTGTCATGTACTTATATTGAGACACTTACCTGCTGTTGTCTGCTACTGAGCTGCTTTGAGGAGCGAAGTCGGTGCAAAAGTGAATGCTCACTTGTAGATGTCTTAGCGGTAATGTTATGGAAATGAAATTAACTTTTATCAATTATGTATGGTGCACTGTAATCCGCGGTACTCCCTGCCAAGGCAAAACAAGATTATTAAAAAAAGCTGGGCTATACTTGTGGTGGGATGTGCCCAGGTGAGCCTTGAATCAAAAGCAAATGTCATTGTCTGTAACCTGTTACTGCTGAATGTTGCTGTTGCATTCTGGCTTATCATACTTTGTGCCGACCGATTATGTGTATGTATAGGAAAAGTATCAAGTAGACGTTTTGGAGCATGGACTGCTCAAAGAAGACCTTTCCAAAAAGACAATTTTTCATACGAAATTGCAGAATTTTTTCATGATTAAATTGCAAATAACATTGTCAAAACTACATCCGTCTTCTTATAGTATATATATTCTTGATCATTATCAACAGCAGAGTCGCAATAGCCATCTCGACAGTCTGTTTAAATCCATTAAAAATTATTGTCGCGTTTGAAAAACATTTTTTATTCAACAGAAAAATCTTTTCAGTGACCTGTCTAGGTTTTTTTAAATGTTTTCACAAATCTATGCAATTAAAAACTTCGCTATTTTGCCCTTATATCTACTAAGCTGTAATCTATAATTTTGTGCACTCTTTCTATGGCCTTAGAAAAATAATACACTTTTGTCATAACATTTTTTTTTATAAATGTCAAATTTAATATTATTATATAAACCCGGCCTGCCAATACAGGTAGATTCATAATTTTGCCCTGACCATTTAATATATAAAATGGCATAAATTGTGCTTCTGCAAACACTTCGTCAATATATGTGGCGCAAGTGGGCCTTTGGCAACAGGAATGGCTGTGAAATGGGCCTTGTTCATGCGACTATAATTTAGTGAGAATCCTCAGTAATCAGTGACGTCCATCTGAAGCTGGAGGGAGTTCATGCAGGTCTGCATTTCAAAAAATTTTCATCAGGTAGGATCAAAAAAGCGCACCCATTAACCGATACAACAAAGTGCTTTCTGATCATACCCAAGCGCAATGGCAATATTTGAATTTTCATAAAAGAAATTGAATTAAAATATCAGTACTTTCATACAGCATAGCATACAATAAAATGGCAATTGCAATTCCATTTAAAGAGTTCGGAAAGAACATACGCATACATACAGAAATTCTTGGGCTTTGCACTTCCTGCCCTGGTGCAGATTTCCTTAAGGTTTCTTTTATAGATTATGTATTTCTTGACCGATTTGGAATAGATCTTCTGGTGGAAATCTTATTATGTCATAGAATGTCCATATATTTGCAAAGAGACAACAGCCTTAAAGTTCTAGATTACAATTATTGCGTGGCTCTTAAGAAAGGAAATTCAGATATATAGCAAACACGTCCTAAATAAAGTTTTCAATATCCTTGCTTATTTATATGAGCTTATATCCGAAACATGTCACATTCAAACATTTTGCGGAAGACAAAAACTTTCATGTAACAATTTTCACTTGCTGGTCACAGTTGCGGGTGAAATTTCAATAACCGCTGAAACATTTTTTAATTCATATCTTAAGTAGGGTGTTACAAATTTTTTTGGAGCCGATCGGAAAAACTTAAAACATCATTCACCGTGTTTTCAACTGAGAAATTTGTGGCTTGTCAATGTCACATTTTATTTAATAACTTCTGTGTTTCCTTACCGATTTTGATAATATGTTCAATAGTAGATCATTTTATGCTGTAGCATAATATATATATATTCACAAAAAGACAATTCCATTAACGTTGTGGCTTACATTTTGAGCTTTTTTTTGGTTTCAGGAGGTTGCGATAGTAATAAATAGATATACAATTTAAAATACTTGATCTGTATATACTATTCTAGAAACAACATAACAAATTTAGTGAGTCTAGCTCTAAAAACCTAAGAGAATTACTAAAAAAATTTAATTTCTTTTTTTCCCCAATGCTTGGTAAGAAGGCTAGTTATAAATTATTCAAAACAACTCATTGTGAGGGCAATATGAGAAGCTACGCTAAAAATTTCAAGTCCAGCACTATATGTTCTAAAATCGACGCGTTCATTCATTTCGACGGACAGGTGGACATCTATAGAGCAACTCGGCTATTGATCGAGTATTTACAAACTTAAATGAGGTCGGAGATGCTTTCATCTGCCTGTTATATACATTTGTACAACAACAATGAACCCTTTTTATATATTTCCCATGGGTTCTAGCCATAAAAATCAAAACATATAATAAAACAACCCGACTGCTGCGTGGGACAAAAACAGGTAGCGGTGGTAACTGAAAGCATTCTTGTTTTTCTGGTCAGGATCTAAATAAATTTCCTCAGCGTGTTTTAAGTTATTTGTGATTAATTATGAGCCTTAGTTGTGAAATTATCAGTGACAGCAGTCTCTTATTAATTTTGCAAAATCTTTAAATTAAAACATACAGAAACAATAATATGGAGTGGAAACAGTTGCGATCAATCATAGACGTTGCGCCTTTTGCCGCATGAACAGCTTAAACCGAAGCTTATATGATAGTCTATCAACAAATTTATGAGTTGACATGACACCTGAAATCCATATAAATAACAATTCCTCAGCTCAAAGTCTATAAATACGTTAACACTTTGGATGAAGTTCAGTACTACGAGCCTCTAGACGCAGCAAAGTGTTCCAGAGTTCCCCGGTACATAAAAAACCTAGCGTGATCATATGCGCCGCATGCCGTGAACAGACTTTTCGAAATATTCCATGGCAGCTCGCGTCACTATCAAGCGGTCATTTATTTAGTAGCAAGATTCGAGGTCAAGTCGACGCTGTACTGGCCTCCTTCGATACATTTTAAAACTTTGAGGTCATCATTAACGGCCTCGATAATACTTACAATGGATAAGCGCCCAATCCATTTCATAAAACAGGAGATGGCTGAACAATTTTACCAATACTGAATCCCTTATCGATATAATCGGTGGTTAGCCCAAATGTTGTGAACGCTATTCACTGCGACACTTGTCTTGTCACAGCTTGAGTGGTAAAGAGTGTTCCCACAGCGAGATTTTGGAACTGTAAGAAAATTGGTGCCGACGTCTTCGATAACAGCGAGAGAATGGAAATCATAATAGCGGAACTCAACTGCGATCTTAGAACCGAACAGAAAAATTTAAAACAAGTTACTTCTTTCCGAAGATGACCAAAGTCGCTAACGAGGTGGCCCTAAATTGAAAAATTTGATTACAGGCAAGAAACGTCGGGCATCCGAAGAAGCTGGAAATTGAGCACACTCAATTCCCTTTGCCTATCGGGGAAATGTTGCACTGACGTTTTCTCGACCGACAAGAATTTTTGCTTAACGCCGTTGATAAATTCTATAATTTCGAGGTAACGCAGCCAAAGCTTGAGGTACTATCGAAGATGTAAGCGCACCGCTTACGGTGCTGATGAATTTCTTCCCCCGCGAAAAGCAGATTTACTATGATAATGAGCCCGCGTCTAGGTCAGAAACTATCGTGGCTCTGCTATTGAATAATTTTGGATTCAACATTGTCAACTTTATTTTGACATATAATTTTCATTTTATTATTCTAGGTCTATTCATCTTATCTTGTTTTAACATTTTAGCATGCGGAAATTGTTAGAAGTTGACACCGGGTGTAGACGACTTGTTGTCAAGAAGATAGCAAGAAGTTAAGACTCTCGACGCAACCGTCTTGCAGAACATAAGAATTACAGAGTGAAAGTTGGTCGATTCGAACAATGGGCAGCTTATTTTAAACATAAATAGGCCGTTCAACTGAGCCCGGTAACCATTCCTTAAAGAGTCCTTAAAAATAACAGGTCGAGGCGGGTCACTTGTACGAAAAATAATTAGTTAGAAACGGAATGCTCGCTACAGAAATATGTAAGAAACATCCCTTCCTTGTAAACACCGAACATGACCACGCTGATCTAGAATATATTTTTGCCAACTTATAGATCCGACAATCACTAGCCCGTTAAGTATATCTAGTTTAGCAAATAAATTAAAAAAAAAATCCCTAGGCGGGGTTTAAACTCACAACTAACCGCACTACTTGCCGCCGCCTCTACTCAACAGCCACACCAATATTTTAGTCTCAGTAAGAAAAAAAACGAATTAAAATAGCAGCACAGAAACGAATACAACAGCAATTGCATTGCTGTTGATAGAATTCAAAGAGGCGCATGATTGTACGTTTCTTCATGTTTACAGAAATTCTTGGAATTTGCGCTTCTCGTTGCTAACACATGGGCAATCAAAAGACATAACTTAACATAACATTACTGAACCGATCTTAATGAACCCATTTTTTTACCCATTTTCTTTAGTATATATTAGTATATATTTAGTATATATCTTATTGTACCATAGAATAATTGTGTGTTCTCAAAAAGTAAATTGCATTAAAATTGTGGTTTAAATTGGTGGGTAATACAAGTTGGGTTATTAGCTCAATTTATAGCTATGCGGTAGTAGCGGGGAGGTGGCGATAGGTATAAACTGAAAGATACTTGATATATGTATACTATTCTTGAAGCAACATATCTCTTTTGGTGACTCTTGCTCTTATTATTTACCCATTTTACTCAAATACTGGATTTCGATCTCGATTTTACTCGATTTCTTGGAAACGGTCATCGATCATCGGAAACAAACTCGATCTGCGCATGGACTAGGAGGACCTACAGCTAAAATTCCAAGACTCTACCTCTTATGAGTTCTTAGATTCTTGCGTTTCTACATACGGACAGACAGACGGACATGGCTAGATCGACTCGGCTATTGGTACTGATCAAGAATGTATATACTTTATGGGGTCGGAAATGCTTCCTTCTGCCTGTTAAGTACATTTACACAAATACAATATCCCCTTTTTACCCATTTTTATTGGGTTCAGGGTATAAAAATGTTACAATCAAATAATGTTATTTATTTTATAGAGTATAATAAAGTAAAGCTTACATGCCACAAGGTTGCAATCTTGCCGGCTCGCAACGGCTCCACCCTGCACCTCACTAACAACATTGTGGCGGTATGCGAGGGTCAAGTATTGACCCTGACGAATACCTACAACCTTCTGCACACTAGAAGCGAACGGCAGGTGCGCTCAGGGTCCAGCGGCATGTCCTCAGCGGCATGGCACATTGCCAAACATGGGAGGGCCACCTCGATCCAGATACCTTGGTAGAAAATGGAACATAAACCACAGTAGTCGACGAGTCGGATGAGCCTCGTCACATTTAATCGCTACGCTTGTAAATGACTCAAGATTCGTTAACCGCAACAACGTCGTAACCCGATTCACTGGTATCGCATTATCCCCACTACTGAACATTAGCGGCCACAACATAAGCTCAGCCTCCCATATCTGCTCCATCTTAGCGAGAAGAAATTAAATCTCGTTAAAAATGAGCGAGTTCTCCAAAGACTTTTAAGCTTGGTCATTATTCGGCTTTTGGCTGGGGCAATGAATCTAGTCTGTAGCTTCTTTTTCCTAACGCAGTTTATCAGAAAGCGCCAAAACACCCGCCAATCGAAAGATGGATGGCGGGCGTCTCTTCATTGCGAATCATCCGCTGGGAGATCCGAAAGCTACATGCAGCCCATTAGTATTAGTTTTTGCCCTTCTGCCTCGAAATGTTTTATATTGAAAGTGTTTTAATTGTTCTTTGGCTTTAAGCACATATGTCTACCTTGTGCTAGTATTAATAATGTTTGTTGTAAGAGTGGTGAACATGCTACTAGCAATGAGATAATATGATACAAAATCCCTTCATGCAAACGACATTATGACATTTACTCAGTAATTAAGTAACTTTTAAGTATGCCAAGCAGAACAAATTAACTTTTTAGAGCATTGACTAATTTCAAACTTTTGTTTTTCTGTATACAACCGGCCATTTAATCCCTAGTTCTAGTTTAATATAAGCTCCTCTAGGTGCAATAGTAATCTGGTTTTTACAGTGTCCATCCCTGTTGCCCTTTACTAATTATTGAGACGTCCCTACCATTTTAAAAAACTCTATATACGACTTTATTAATTTGATTTAGATTTCACTCCCATTTTCCGACCAGAATGCAGCCGAAAAGAAAGTATGTACCCGTTCGAAATGTTAAATATCTATCTTGTCTCCAAGGCCGTTTTTAGTATATAATTTTTTTCATAGCCAATTACTGTACATAAATTGGAATAATTGAAAAAAAGGTTGTATGTATAATTTATTATATTTCAGAAAATTAGTCATTGAAAAATTTCAAATGAAAATTTGATTTGATAAATTTATATTTCACTATGCAATCTTTGCAAATCGCATTCACACATAGACGATTCTAAATGATTGAGAGTAAAGGCGGTGGTAAGTCGAACTCAGGTCGAGCCTAATTGATGGAGTCTTTTTATACCCTGAATTTACTGAAAATGGGTAAAAAAGGTGTAATGTATTTGTATAAATGCATCTCTGACCCTATAAAGTACACATATTCTTAATCAACATCAATATCCGAATC
This sequence comes from Drosophila kanekoi, assembly GCA_037075305.1. Lineage (NCBI taxonomy): Eukaryota > Metazoa > Arthropoda > Insecta > Diptera > Drosophilidae > Drosophila > Drosophila kanekoi. Next base: position 67,556 of record JBAMCE010000088.1, read on the forward strand.
GATAAGTCCATCCGTCCGTATGTATGAACGCAAGGATATCAGAACCTATAAGAGCTAGAGAAATTTGAAATTTTAGCTGTAGGTCTTCCTAGTCAATGCGCAGTTCGAGTTTGTTTCTGATATTCGATAACTTACTTTATTTCCAAGCAATCGATAAAAATCGATATCGAAATCCTGTTTTTTAAGCAAATTGGGTATATAATAATACCTAGAGTCACCAAACTTATTTATTCTAGAATAGTATATATATAGCAAGTATCTTTCATTTTATACCTATCGCCACCTCCCCGGTACTGCCTCATAGCTATAAATGAATTTAGTAACCTAACTTGTATTGCCCAGGAATTTAAGCTACAATTTCAATGCAATTTACTTTTTGAGAATACACAAATTCAGGGTATCCCCAAGTTGGGAGCTCCCGACTGGAGCCCCTTATTTTTTTTATACATGTTTACTGCTAAACCAAATGTGCTCGTAGCGCTACCTTCATTTGTTGTTCGTATAAGGAGGTTCAGGGGATTGCCACTACCAAATTAAGCCTTCTTACCTACTTTGGTTATTGCTTTTGTTGTGTCTAATAGAAAATATTCTGAAGGTGAACTTTGAACTGTCGAACGCAATTCACTTCGATTTTATGTATGTAGACAAATGTGCGCACGAACGCTCTGTTCTGGTATGTGTAGCCCAACCGATAATTGTTTTTACATTTTGGGCAACATCAGAATTATCGGCAGATAGCTCGGTGTCGTGTTTGCAATTTGTGTTTGCAACATCCGTTTCGGGGACGTTCCTCTCTGTCTACTTGTTACTCAAAGGCTCTCACTTACGAACACTTCCTTCGTAAACGCAAAAAGATTTTGAAATTAGTGTATGTTCGTGCTTAAATTCAAGTTGAAATTAAACAATTTTTGGACGCATTTATGGGAAATAACGTAAAATAGAGCTTAGTCTATATACAAAATATTGTAATTTACATAATTTTTTGTGCTGGGGGTACCCGAGAGTTGGCTTGTTTGCATGAAAATTATTGCACATTTACGTGCCAGTATAGTTCTGTTATGCTGTCTTTCTATCCTCCAACGCAGAAGTTCTGAAATTTACATCTGGATGTATTTCCATAGTATCGATAAAAACCCACTTTGATGCCTGAAAAATGTCAATTGTTACAATATCGGTTGGATCGATGCGAACCACTGTACGTAACTTGCTCGGTCTCCATTAATATGGACCAGTAATTGACAAGCTTTTTGTGAAACTGTATGATGTGGGCAGCGATGTCATTGGGTATACCGCTGACTACGTCGTCTAAGGAGGTGAGACTCGTAAGCTCCATCATTGACACCAAAAACTGATTATACATCGAAATATGCAGTAATCAACAATGACTCGTGTGCATAGCGCTCACAGGACTTACGCGCTCATACCCAACCATAGCCATTGGGATAGTCCTAGGAGTGCAACCGTTGCAGCGATTTCGGAACCAGTGAACCAGTGGTTCACTAATAGATCCAAGACTGAAGAAGGTATTGGTGCAGGGGACCTCAGACCTAACACTGGAACTTGTGTGGCAATAATAGTTGGACCAAAATCTTTCAATCGTAGATTATCGTCATTGAGATTTGCCTTAGACGATATTTTAAAAAAGTTCTTAGACGAACTATGGGGACGAAGACTTTGGGTAAAGACGTATGGCGTTAGCAACCAAGTAGCTTTCATGTCCTTTGTTGAAAACCGACGGTACATTGGTTCTGCTTCTGACTAAATAAGACGGATGTGTAACCATATGATACATGCGATACGTGAAAGAATCAGATAATTTCGCTACCCTCCTTTCTCTACCATCATTACATGTGTAGTTTATATTATCATCGCCTCAGACTTACGCATGCTCTACTCAGGACAATAGAACAAACAATAAAAACATTATTTTGCTGCAATCTTAATGAATATAAGGTGAAATATGATTGATTTGAGATGTAAATATCAAAATGAAAATGGTTTATACAGGCTTTTTAGACAGAAGCCTCGGAGTGGGTAATAAGTAAGTTTGTGGAGTATAAGATTGTATCGGCGAGTACGGATATATATAGATAAATATATTTATATATTGTCCTGACTTACTGACTGACTGATTGGTGGTGATCAATGCACAGCCCAAATCGTAAGAGCTAGAAAGCTGAAATTTTCACTGTAGTTGCCTTATGTGATGAAGGTGCCGTTTCGCGCTCATATTCATTTTCAAGAATCTATATGAAAAATCATTTGAAACATGTTTCATTATTTACGGGGAATCAAAGCATCCTCGATAAAAAGTGCGATTCTAAGATCTTTTTGGTGCAGTTTTAAATTTTCACAAAAATCATTTTCAAAGGTCTTTGTTCAAATTAATTTGGGGGGTGTTTCACACTTTTCAAAAAACCCATTCCTCGCTGGTGGATATGGGGGTCACAGATTTGGTGGGTGGCCTTTCGCCCAAAAATCATTTTTATCTCTCTACACAAAAAATCACTTGAGACAATTTATGCAAAGTCTAAAATCCTTCGGTGGAAAGTGCATTTTAAAGATTTTTTGGTGTAATTAAAGTTGTGCGCGATTTGCATCAAACTTATTTTCAAAGCTCTACATAGGAATACAATGAATATGTGTTTCAGCGATTTGGGAAATTCCACTCTCAACAGGTAAAATGGCGGAAAACTTTTGTATGAAAGTTTTTTGTTTACCGTCTGCTCAGTTTCATAATAGTTTTCAAAGCTTTTCGAAAACATTGATTTTATAACACACCTGCCACGGGGGCAGGCCAGGCTATACACGCTAGTATATATATATATATATATATATATATATATATAAAGTACTTTATCAAAAGATTCCATATCGTTGAGCTCATGGATGACGGTGGTACGTTTATACTCATATTCTTCTCCTTCATCTTAAAAAAATCTGTGGAGACGCAGAGACATTAAATATATGCTGACTGAGAATATTTAAATTAAAATGAATTTGTTGTTCCTTTTTCTGGTACCCACTCTATTTCAATCTGATGCGATATTAATTTAATAGATTTTAAAGAAACAAAGAAATAGCAAGCAAACTGCTCTAGTCAGGAACTCCCGACTAGGGGATGCTCTGAACCCTCCTCCCCAACACCAAATGCAGCTCGTGCTACGCGCTCGTTTGAAGTAATAAAGATAAATTTAAAACAAAAGTTCCCCTGGCAGGGTTCGAACTCGCAACTGACCACATTACTTGATGCCGACTCTACTTAACCGCCACACCAGCCAAAAAATAGAAAAAGTTTCCCCGTTAGAAGCTCGAACTCGTGACAGACCGCAGCACTTGCCACTGCCTCTACTCAACAGCCACACCAACAATTGAGTCTTAATGAAAAAAAAGACTTGAAATAGCAGAGCAGAATACAATTCAATCGCAATTGCAATGCTGTTGATATAATTCACAGCAGACGCGCATGAATGTGTGTGTGTACATGTATACAGAAAGTCTTGGAATTTGCGCTTGCTGACGCTGATACGAGGAAAGTCAAAGCATGTTTGCTTTAATAAAGTTTGTGTTTAAGCGGTTTTGATGAATTTTTCTACAGTATATCATATTGTGCCATAGAATATTTGGGTATTCTCAAAAAGTCAATTGCATTCAAATTGTGGCTTAAATTAGTGGGCAATGCAAGTTGGGTTAATAACTTGACTTATAGCTCAGCGGTGGTAGCGGGGAGGTGGTGATAGATATAAAATGAAAGATACATATTATACATGATAAATGATATATATATAATATTCTAGAAGCAACATATCAAGTTTGGTGACTCTAGCTCATATTCATTCAATATCGATTTTTATCGATTACTTGGAAAAGCGACAAGTTATTGAATATCGGAAACAAACTCGATCTGCGCGGGCACTAGGAGGACCTACAGCTAAAATTTTAATCTCAAGCTCTTATGAGTTCTAAGATCCTTGCGTTCATACATACGGACAGACGGACAGACAGACGGACAGGCGGGCGGACGGACAGACGGACATGGCTAGATCGACTCGGCTGTTGATGCTGATCAAAGAATATATATACTTTACGATGTAATACGAAGATAATAATTCGAAGATAATTCCTTCTGCCTGTTACATTCGCACAAATACATAAAACCTTTTTCACCCATTTTTAATGGGTTCAGGGTATAAAAACCGACAATTAATTTAATACACGATTACGTGATTCGTTAAAACATATTAGAATTTTTGGGCTAGTTTCTTTTTTCTATATAAAATGAATATAGTGGCGTTTCGGTTGACATGGGGTTGTTCCTTTTTTCTGTTCTTGGTGAGGTTAAACATGGGGCGCGATCTTTACCCTGACTGGGATTTCCGGAGAGACTTTCCAGCGCAACCTCCGGGTTCGGATCGTGTAAATCCAGTCTGTTCACCACCAACCGGAAGACTACCGGTCTTTGTACCCGATGTACCTGCAATCGATAAAAATCGAATTTCTTCACATGATAAGCCTTACTTATTCTATCCAGCAAAAAAACTTTAACACAATTGAGGCTAAGAATATGTTAAGCAATAATAAACCAGCAATATGTGAAGACTGTATTTTTCTTGTAGCCAGTACACAAGTTATACTACGTCTGATCACGAGCCACATTGCTAAGCGGCGCATATTGCATTCAGTTAATTTATCTCAAAGCTAGAAGGAACACCTTGACACAATTCTTATTGTTTTCTACTGAGCAGACAAGTCTTCTACTGAGCAGACGAAGCTAGAAGGAGCACCTTGACACCATCCTTGTCGTCTTCTACTGAGCAGACAAGTGGACGCCTTTTCCAGTTGAATAACTGCATCATTATATGATTCACCTCCAAAACTCGCTCACGACATTATCAATGAACGCGAAGGCTGAATGCCACCGATTATTTAAAATATTGGTGCGCTGCGCTCTGAGCAAAAACTGTCGGTAAAGCTTTAAACAATGCACAATTTACTCTATTTAACTGGAGAAAATGCTTATCGCTAGAGAATAAAACTGTCCGCTACAAGTCCTAAGAAATGAAAATCCACACGGAGAACCAAGCTGCAATTCAGGGTCTCTCCAAACAACGGATTACCTTAAAACTTGCAGGAGAAGCCACAGCCTTTCTGTGGGATCCCTTCGGCTTCTCCTTATACCACCTCAGGAAGAGTATTTATTTGTATACGTGTATGTATATGCATATGTATAAGTTAACAGAGGCCAACGACACCAGCTCCAGATGCTGATATCGCACTGGGCCGGATGTTCTTACGAGCTTACAGGGGTCAGCAAAATGCAATATAACACAGCCACAGATGCTGACATAGCTCTGGGCCGGATGTTCTTGCACGACGGCAGCGCACGAGGCGCAAGCTTATCATTCTAGCGGCCGTTGTGAAAGCATACAATAGCTTAGGTATTTCTTGATCAATCTTTTGTAAATTTAGTTTTTAATCCGACTTTCACTGAGGCACATCGGCCCAGCGACTTAGCGTATAATTTAACTCACTCACTACGGCGTATCGGCCTAGTGTTTTATAAATCATTTTCAAAATAAAGTTCTATCAAAATAACCCGCGAGGACTTATTATTTAAATCCTAATTGGCGCCCAACGTTTCGGTTCATTTTGTTCTATAATTATTTTATGTGCTGTGCAGTGTAAAGAACTAACCTACCAGTGCAAAATAACAGCTGTGCCTGACCTACATCAACTTACGTCAGCGGCACAAGCCCAATAAAAAACAAGTTGATACACCGAAGCCGCTGGAGCTCTTCGGCCAGTGACTTGTCACCAAACCAGCGCGCAAGCGGGTTTGGGCAGCGACGCAAACCAACACCATAGACTTCAGCGAGGGATAAAAAAAAAGCATTCGTGACTGCAGCGTGGGAATCAGTAGTTTTATACGTAGAACACACAACTCTTCTAGGATCAAACAAAATGTAAGTGGGCCATCATTTGGCACAAACTTTTTTCAATTTGCGTGATCTATTTAAAAGTAAATCGTAAAAGATATAAGTAGAAATATTAAAATTGCAGTAAATGTGTTCCCAACATACTTTGAGTAACACAATTTTGCTTCCATCAGCAATTTTCAATAAACTCTCCTCTGTCAACATTCATTTAATTTACCGTTGTTGATCTGCTCTTGAAATTGTGTTGTTATTATTGTTGACAAGTATAGTCCATGAACAGCTCGTTCCTCAGGTACAGAGACCGCTCTGCGAGGGGATCTGAGTCAAACGACTCCACCACCTTAGAGAGGGAAGCCGTCCCACAAAAAATCGCTGATAACAGGTGTAAAATAGGAATGTAGCCTGAGCAGCTTAGGGTCTTGGTGCAGGCCGCCTTAGAAGCACAGAGCGCAATATTGAGGCAAAGAGATGCAGAACTGAGGGCTTCCTTAGACGCTCAGATACAAGAATTGGTATGCAGGATATCTACCGGTAGTATAGAAACACCGCCGGTCCAGGCATTTGAGCCGGTGGAAATCAGAAACGACGTCCAATGTAATGAACCATTGGATGCCGTTAAATGCTTACCAGAATTTACGGGGGTGCCAGAGACGTACGCCTCTTGGAGACAAGCTGCGATAGCGGCATATAAAATTTACAAGCCATACGACGGCAGTTCACGCCACTACCAGGCGGTCATTATTATAAAGAGCAAAATTAGAGGGGCAGCTGACGGCGTTTTGGGTCAGTTTGGCACAGTAATGAATTTTGATGCCATAATAAACCGTCTCGATTTCACATACAGGGATAAGAGAGGCATTCACGTCACAGAGCAAGAGATGAGCACCCTAGGACAGGGCTCGTTAACAATTTTACAATACTATGACGAGGTTGAGAGAAAGCTAACTCTTCTCACCAATAAGGTCAACATGTTTTATGAACCAAGCATGGCACAAGGGCTTTGTACAAAGTTTAGAGATGATGCGTTGCGTGTTTTTGTCTCAGGCCTAAAGCGTAGCCTGACGGATGTCCTGTTCGCGGCAAAGCCCAAGGACTTACCGTCGGCCCTAGCTCTAGCGCAAGAGGTAGAGGCCAACCATGAGAGGTACGCCTTTGCCGCAAGCTTCGCTAAAGGACAAGAAGATAGGGAACGAAAAGTGACCCCGAGGCCGCAGGTCCGTCAGCAAGATAGGGGTCAACAGCAGGGGGATCCGCAACCCAGCGGTTCCAAAAATCCTCACTTCACTAAACAACAGAAGCAGCAACAAAGTCAATTTGAGCAACAGAGTGGCAGGTGGAACAAAGGTGGCGGGTCACAGGAACCAATGGACGTCGATCCATCTGTGTCTAAAATTCTACAACCAGCGCAAGCACCAGCCTACGTTAACTCTAGCGCTCCTCAAGCCTACAAAAAAACGGCCACGTCTGGGCGTTTAAGCGGACAGAGGAGGCAGAGAGTCAGTCACACAGCTCACGAGCCTGATCAAGATTCAGGTTCGTATGCTAACTCTGCAGCAGCAGCAGAACAGCAAATTGCCGACGACAATGGTAGCGGGTATGACTCAGACACTCTCAATTTTTTAGGGGAAGCTTCCTGTTGCCCTACATCAGTAGAAGAGTAGCAGAGATCCAGATGACATTTCTCATCGACACGGGCGCTTCCAAGAATTATATCAGGCCACATAAAAATCTAAAAGGTGTGTGCCCAGTAAATTCTCCCTTCTCTACCCTTTCTATACACGGTACCACGAAGATCACTCATAAGTGCCTTATATCTCTGTTCGGCAAATTTGCCACATTTTTCTTACTCCCAAACCTGTCCACATTAGATGGAATTGTATGCCTCGACTTGCTGACACAAGCAGGAGTGTCGCTTTGTCTTTCTTCTGGCCAACTCAAATGTGGCGCAGAAACTGAACAAATCGAATTCCACAGGTGCGCGGATGTTAACTTTAGCAATGTTGACTGCGCCGACGCACCCGATGCTGTAAAAGATGCATTCCTAAAGATGCTAAAAAGCAAACATAAGGCCTTCGCGGATCCAGAAGAAGCACATCCCTATAACACATCAGTGGTGGCAAATATCAGGACCACTGATGAACAACCAGTTTGTGTCCGACTGTACCCCTACCCCATGGGAGCAGCGGAATTCGTTAATAGAGAGATTCAAAGCCTTCTGAAGAACGGTATCATCAAAAAATCTGTTTCCCCCTACAACAACCCCATTTGGGTGGTGGACAAGAAGGGGACGGATGAGTTTGGTAACAAGATTGTGCCTATTAATGGATTTTCGCAAACTTAACGAGAAAACCATCGCAGACAGATACCCTATGCCTAACATTCCAATGATTTTGGGGAATCTTGGCAAAGCTAAATACTTTTCGAAATTGGACCTAAAATCCGACTATCACCAGATCACGCTAGCAGAGCGTGACCGTGAAAAAACAGCCTTTGCAGTTAACGGGGGGAAGTACGAATTTTGTCGACTACCCTTTGGGTTGAAGAATGCGGCCAGCATCTTCCAAAGAACTGTTGACAACATACTGCGTGAGCAAATTGGCAAATCTTGCTATGTCTACGTTGACGATGTCATGTTCTTCTAAAAAGACGAAAGTTCTCATGGCCAACATGTAGAGTGGGTCTTAAAGAGCCTGTACGAGGCAAATATGAGAATCTCCAAGGAAAAATCGCGTTTTTTTAAGAAAAGCATAGGTTTTCTTGGTTTCGTGGTAACCAGTAATGGAGCTACAACGGACCCTGAAAAAGTCAAAGCGATTCAGGAGTTCCCAGAACCAAAGAATATATTCGAGATCAGATCATTTTTAGGACTGGCTAGTTACTATAGGTGTTTCATCAAAGACTTTGCCTCAATAGCAAAACCCATTTCTGATCTTCTAAAGGGTGAGAATGGATCAGTAAGTAAACATAGATCGCGAAACATCCCGGTAGAATTCTCTGAGATTCAGCGTCACGCATTCCAAAAGCTACACCAACATTTTGTCATCAGAAAACGTCATGGTCAGATACCCTGACTTTAAGAAGCTCTTTGATCTAACGACAGACGCTTCAGCTTACGGCATAGGGGCAGTGCTTTCTCAAGAGGGTCGCCCCATCACAATGATTTCCAGAACATTGAAACCCCCGGAGGTGAACTACACCACCAACGAGCGGGAACTTTTGGCTATAGTTTGGGCCCTTAGCAAGCTACGTCACTACCTATATGGGGTAAAAGACATTAACATTTTCACGGACCACCAACCGTTAACTTTTGCCGTTTCTGAGTCAAACCCGAACGCCAAAATTAAAAGATGGAAGGCGCGCATTGAGGAAACGAATGCGCGAATATTTTATAAGCCAGGCGAGGAGAATTTAGTTGCTGATGCGCTATCGCGACAACAGCTCAACACTCTTGACGAGCTGAATACTGATTCCTGCGCAGACACAGTCCACAGCGAGCTGTCCTTGACCTATACAATTGAGTCGACCGAAAATCCACTTAATTGTTTCCAAAATCAAATTGTCATTGAAGAGGCACGCGTCCCCACCAAACGCAACTTCATTCTTTTCGGGCATAAGAGGCGTCATGAAGTGAGCTTCACTGATCGCACAGCCCTTTTAGATGAACTGCTTGACTTGATTAATCCAAATGCGGTCAATGACCTCTATTGCAATCTGCACACACTAGCACAGGTGCAGGATGGCTTAGTTCGCATGTTTCCAGGCACAAAGTTCTGGCACTGCAAAAACCGAGTTGCAGATATCTTCAACGTTGATGAGAGGAGAGAAATTCTCGTTGCCGAACATAATAGAGCGCACAGAGCAGCTCAAGAAAATGTTAAGCAAGTGTTATCAGAATACTATTCCTGAGACTCCTGGGGAATTGCTACACATTGATATTTTTTCCACGGACAACAAATTTTTTTTGACCTGTGTTGATAAGTTCTCTAAATTTGCAGTCGTACAACCAATTCAGTCGCGCACTATCGGGGATTTAAAGGCTCCACTACTGCAGCTCATGAATTTCTTTCCACGAGCCAGAACAATTTATTTCGACAACGAGCCTTCGATGAATTCTCAAACGATAAAGATCCTGTTGTTAAACAACTACGGAGTCCATATTGTTAATGCGCCGCCACTGCATAGCACCTCCAATGGCCAAGTCGAACGCTTCCATAGCACTCCAGCCGAGCTGGCACGTTGCCTCAAGCTGGAGAGAAACATCAGTGACTCAGTCGAAGTCATAATGCTAGCCACGATTGAGTATAACAAGACAATACATTCGGTCATCAACAAGAATCTGTTGTTGCCCTCCATGTGCCCTCAGGCGAACCTGAAAGGAAAATATCAGCAAAATTAAGGAGTGCACAAGATGCGCTTCGGGCTAGGCTGAACGACCAGCGACAGAATAGAGTCTTTGAAGTAGGCGAAAAAGTCCTAGTAAAAAGAAACCGCAGGCTTGGCAATAAACTCACGCCCTTATGTGAAGAACGGATCGTAGAGGCAGACCTTGGCACGACCGTTCTCATTGGAGGGATGGTGGCTCACAAGGACAACCTTAAGTAGGGCGAGAGCTGAAATAAAACATCGATTATATGCATCTTGAATTTAACTATATTTGAGCCACTAGGCTACACCTTCAAGTTTTAATATTTACGCCACTTGGCATTTCCTTTAGGAAGACACGTAGTAATAGTTGGTCCGTTTTGTCTGTCTTCCACAGGTTCGGGTTTCTGCTATTTCTATTTTTTGCAAGTGCGGCAGCGCGTGTGACTAATTACTCACACGCCAAGTATATTCCCATTTTTGAGGGCCAAGTTCTGGTCTGGGAGGAATTCAATTTCGTCAGGCACACAGCAAACATCTCTGAGAACGAGTAAATGGTAAACGAAACAAGGGAGCTATGTGAAATGTTTCCGCAGTCTCTCATGAGAAAGCTTCTAAGCGTAGATGCGTCCCACCTCAGAGATCTGTTAGAAGCTCTTGGCGTGCACCACAGGGTGGCAAGAAGTTTAGATTTCTTGGGCACAGCCCTCAAAGTAGTTGCGGGAACACCTGACGCCAGTGACTTCGAGAAGATCAAATTCACTGAGTTACAGTTGGTGAACTCTAACAACCGACAGGTAGCTATCAACACACAAGTTCAGGAACAAATCAATCAACTCACTACAAGTGTCAATACATTACTAAAAGCTGCAAAAAAGAATCAGATAGATTCCGACCATTCATACGAAACTCTTTTAGCTCGGAATAGAATGTTGCTGATGGAAATGCAGAATTTGATGCTCGCTGTTACCCTTGCAAAAATTAATATCATAAGCCCAAATATATTAGAAAACGCAGATTTGAAATCTGTTTGGATCGATGAACCCACAGGTACTTCAATAGCTGACCTTATGTCCGTTACGTCCGTGAAAGTATTACAATCTGTTAATGTATTACAATCTGTTAAGCGTCGACAGCGTGGTAATAGCCTTCTTATTGGGTGCTGTGTGTTGCACCATAATTTGCGTCGGAGTCACCTATCGTCGGTTTACCAAAAACATGGCATCGGCCAAGGAGATTAAGAAGGTGATCGCCGAGATTGGAGCGGCCGAGGGCGGCCTTAACTTAAAAGGGTAGCAGTTAACAGAGGCCAACGACACCAGCTCCAGATGCTTATATGGCACTGGGCCTGATGTTCTTACGAGCTAACAGGGGTCAGCAAAATGCAATATAACACCAGCCACAGATGCTGACATAGCTCTGGGCCGGATATTCTTGCACGACGGCAGCGCACGAGGCGCAAGCTAAGCATTCTAGCGGCCGTTGTGAAAGCATACAAAAGCTTAGGTATTTCTTGATCAATCTTTTGTAAATTTAGTTTTTAATCCGACTTTCACTGAGGCACATCGGCCCAGCGACTTAGCGTATAATTTAACTCACTCACTACGGCGTATCGGCCTAGTGTTTTATAAATCATTTTCAAAATAAAGTTCTATCAAAATAACCCGCGAGGACTTATTATTTAAATCCTAATTTATATGTATATGTATATGTATATGTATATGTATATGTATATGTATATGTATATGTATATGTATATGTGAATGTGAATGTATATGTATATGTATATGTATATATATATATATATTTATATATATATGTGTGTATGTGTATGTGTATGTGTATGTGTATGTGCATGTGTAAGTATATGTATATGTATATTTATATGTATGTGTATATGTATATGTATATGTTTATATATATGTATATGTTTATGTATATGTATATGTATATGTATATATATGTATATGTTAATGTATATATATATATATATATGTGTGTATGTTTATGTGTATGTGTATGTGTATGTGAATGTGTATGTTTATATGTATGCGTATGAACATGTATATGTGTATGCGTATGAATATGTATATGAATATGTGCATGGACATATACATATATGTGTATGTTTATGTGTATACTTATATGGACATATATATGTGTATGTGTATGCAGTTTTTCAGAATATTAATTATTTCATTTTGGTAACGTGCATTACGATTTCTTTCATATCTTACAAACGGAAGATAAGTTTTTTAATTCTTAAAGTTATATAATCAGTCAATGTTGTATCCTCGATTCTGCATCAGATTGTCTTTTTATTTTTCAAGTAATTTTAGCTTTAAAATACATTTTTTGGTTATCTAAAGTATGACCTAAAAGTGTAACTATCCAATATTAGCGCGTCTGTCACCGACATAGAATAATTCTTATAGCCAGCTTGTACCGCGAATGTGTTTTTTTATTTTGCAACAACAACTATCAGTAGCAGTGGACATAAACCCCACACCTCTCCAACTAAGCTTGATTACACACACATGTGGAACTTATGCCAACGGAAAATTATTACTAGTGTACCCACAAGAGTTCTCAACGTTCGCTTCATTTGCAAAACTTGGAAACACTATTTTGGATTTTCAGCACATTCTCTTTATTTATTTATCACTTATTTTGACAAGCAGCAAGCAGTACAAAAAAAAAAAAAACAATATATAATATTCGTTAGGCCAATTGTGTCAATAGCACGGTTGTGAACGGGGTATCGGCAATGGTCGAATGTAATAAGAAAGTGTGGTTTACCGTTCACTGTTCACGATTAACTTAAAGCGCGCAACAAGGCGTTTAGCAGGAAGTAGGACCGACGATAAAAAAAATACTTTTGACACATCGCGTAGCTCGTCCTTTTTGAAACTGAATCGAAACAAGAGTAGCGACGAAAATCGGCAAAGAGAACACAATGCGTACGTGTGTACGTACTGATATGGTTGTGTGCAAATGTGTACAGGGACTGTTCTAGGTTCCACATGTTCAAGTAAGAAGTTCATATACAGACACCCAAATTAGTCAAGTCGGCGACTCGGCAATTCTCTGTTCGGGTTAGAAAGTGTGGTGGCTTAGCGAACAGCGCAGGCGTCGAAAAAACCATGTGGATGCCAATTGCATTAGAGATGCTCGAAATGTAGTATACCACAGGAAACGTGAAAGTACGCGAGTTACCGCTTATCATTTTCGTAAGCGTAAAAATACAAGCATACTTCTGGGGTTATCTGACTGGGCGGGATAATAACTTAAACATTTAGTGGAGTGGTTGACAATATGTACAGTCGCTAGACTTATTGGAAATAATCTTTATGCATTCAGATGTCTACACTAGTTATTTTAATATTGTTATTGACCTTATCGCCAACACTTATGTGGGAGGTATTTAGTTCGTGCTACCCCTTGATGCCCCTGCTTTATTTGACGACTGCGTGGACAGGGACAATAAGTGTTTAAAGAGGTCGCGTTTGTGCCCGACAGATTCGCACAGGCACCGCCACGATAATGTGGTCCTTGGTTTGCCTCGGATTTTTTTTTGTAATTATGCATTGCAGCAAGTTCAAGGAATTAGAGTATCGACAGCAATCAAATAAATTAAATAAATTACACACAAACAAAAGAATATTATAAGAAAAAAATTATATATATATAAATATATAATATCAATTAAATATATATATATATAAATCCCCCGATTTACACGGTAGATACGTTCCTGAGAAAAACGTGTAAATCGAAAATTAAAAATTTTCAACTCAAAACCGTGTAAATCGAAAAGCTTGCAGAAAATGCATCATTTTGCTATTTATCAGTTGTGATTTTTTTCAATATTTTTAGGTGTACACAGAAATAAAAATAAAATGCATTGACAGGTTAAAATATGTAATATATTACGGAAACACTGTTTTTTTATTTAATTACAATACATTAAACAGAAGAACAAAATATAAAATCAAAGGTGTTTTATTATCCTTCATCACTATCAGAAATTACTCTCATTCTTTTTTTCGGAATCGAAGGTTGGAATTCACTTTCATCACTCGAAGTTATTTGTGCCGATTCGATGTTTAAAGCAGAAATATTTTCATTCTGAGAGATGGTAATAAAATCGGTTATTAACAATTGCTTCGAATTTTTTTTAAGATCTTTGTAAACTTCTTCATATTGAGCCAAGCAGCGATTTATATCACGTTGGAATCGTAAAGCCCTTTCAACGTTTGTGTCATTTTGTATAAAATGATTACCCAGCTTTCTTCCCAATGCGAGTCCTTCGCGGATGACTTGGGCTGCATCTACGTCGCCAGAAGCCAGTTCACCTTTTAATTTTAAGCTGTGTAAAGAATGTCTTTTTTTAAATCTGTCAAACCAGCCATGACTTGCCAAAAAATTTGGCTTCTTTTCAGTTGAAGAAGAAGATGGTAATTGCTCTACAATTTTTTCGTAAATTCGTAATGCTTTATTTGTCATAGCGGCCGTATCAATGGGTACTCTTTTTTGTGTTTGATCTTCTATCCAAAGCATTAACGCTTTCTCCATTTTTTCCATTGCGATATTTCTGGTGTATGATATGTATATAATCGTGGTATTGCCAGCTGCAACACTCTTTCCAATTGTGTTTTCATTTGTTCTAATAGTTCTTATTGTAGCTTCGTTCATGCTATATGATTTTCCAACATCTACTACTCTATCTCCTTTTCGTAAGCGATCCAAAATTTCGATTTTAGTTTCCAAAGAAATAACTTTTCTTTTAACTTCCTTCGACATTATAAGCCTATATGTAATTTTTTTTAATTTATGTTAATTTATAATAATCTAAATTATGCACTCACTTGTAATTTACGAATATGGAAAATTAAATCTTTCTGAAACTGTGAGACTTTCACTCAAATACAAATTTCCGTAGATAAAATTTTAATTTTATGCGAAGAAATACAGACACAGTATGCATGTGCAGCAAGTCGGCACATAAGCTCGGGATTCCCCGTGAGATGTGTACACAGCGCACGTGTTCAAACACATTTGCATTTAGTAGAGTGCGTTAAAAACAAAAAAAGTAGCATTTAGTAGAGTGCGATAAAAACAAAAAAAAAACTTATTTGGAAAACCGTGTAAAAGCGAAAACGTGTAAAGCAAGTACCGTGTAAATCGGGGGATAGGTGTACATATATTAATTTGAATTGCTTTTAATAGGGTGTAAAATTGATGTCTACATACTTACAAACTAGCGGGTATAGCCCAGCCTTGCCCTTGGCACGTATAATATAAATCTTCCTCAAAAAGCTTTGAAAATTATTTCATACTAAAGTTTTCCGACAATTTACCACTGTTGCGGATGGAATTTTCCAAATCGTTGAAACACGTATTCATTAAGTTTTTATGTCGAGCTTTGAAAATAATTTTGAAGCAATTTGGAAAGAAATTCCAAAAAGTGCGAAACACCCCTCAAATGAATTTGATCTTTGAAAATGAGTTTGGAGCCGATCCGATGGTTAACAAATAAGTTACATTCCAACGTTTTTCGCTAATTAACCCATGTTGTGGGTGGCATTTCTCACATCGCTGAAACATCTATTCGTTAAGTTCTTATGTAGAGTTTTTAAAATAAGTTTGAAGCAAATCGGACGCCACTAAGAACTTCGCCCAAAAAATCTTGGAATTGCATTTCTACCGAAGGAGTTTATATTTGCGAAAAATGTAAAACACGTCTCTAATGATTTTACATATAGATAATTCAAAATGAATTTGTGGGCGAAATGTCATCCACCAAATCTTTGACTCCCATTTCCACCAAGGAGAAATACATTTTTGAAAAAGTGTGATACACCCCTCCAATGAATTAGAACAAGGAACTTTGAAATTGAGTTTAAGACCGTTCGGATGATAAACAAGATTCATTCAAATGATTTTCGCGAGTTTTCCATACTTGCGGGTGGAATTTCCCGAAACCCCACACTAACGCTCAAATTCATATCCAAAGATCTTTATAAAAAATAATTTGAGACGTTTTTCACAAGCTTCCTCGGTGAAAGTGCGAATCAAAGATTTTTTGTTGAATTTGTATGTTTTGTTATATTTGCTTCAAACTTATTTCCAAAGCTATACATAAGAACTTAATAAATACATGTTTCAGCGATTTGGAAAATTTCATCCGCAACTGTGGAAATTTAGCGAAAAAACTTAACGTAACTTTTGTGTTTACTATCGGTTCCAAGCTTATTTTCAAAGATCCCTATCAGAACCTATTGGACACGCCTTCGCAAAGTTCAACGGAATGGATAGAAAATGCGGGGTCAAAATTTTAATAAACGCACATTGCTTATTCGACGTAAAGATTCTTACCACAAGACGAACAAGGTCGGAATTCTCTGATTCCAACATTTGATTCTATATTCGATGTACTTCAAACACATTTTTAAACAGAGAAAATTGGGTACATATTAAGAGCTTGAGTCAGCAAACTTGATATGTTGCTTCTAGAATATTATACCTCTCTTTCATTTTATACCTATCGCTCCCCGCTAGCACAACAAAGCTATAGATCAAGTTAATAACCCAACTTGTATTGCCCACCAATTTAAGCTACTTTTTTAATGCCATTTACTTTTTGAGAATACAGAAATTTTCGAATACAGCGAAAATTCCAAGAATTTCTGTATACATGTACACACACACATTCATGCGTTACTTCTTCGAATTCTATCAACAGCATTGCAATTGCGATTGTATTCGTTTCTGTGCTGCTATTTTTATTGGTTTTTTTTTTTCATTAAGACTCCATTGTTGGTGTGGATGTTGAGTAGAGGTGGCGACCCTACCGATAAAAAGGTTTTTTTTTTAATATATTTTTTTACTACTAAAAAACCAGCGCGTTGCTCGAGCTGCATTTGGTGTTGGAAGAACGGTGCTCAGGGTACCCCCTAGTCGGAAGCTCCCCACTAGAGCGTCTTTTTTGTTTTCAATTGTTTGTGGGGCTTTTGGGTAGAGGCGGTTGCAAATAGTGTGGTCTGTATCGAGATAACGAGTCCTATCGAAGAAACATTTTATTTTCTTATTCATTTATTTGTACTACTTCTGAAGCAAACGATTGCGAGCTGCATTTGGTATTGGAAGAATGGAATGGTCGCCAAATACAATATTAGATTATAAAAGAAGAAATAATTAACATCAAGTACGACATAAACTGGGCGAAATAAATTTAATTAATGCATTCCTACTTCGCGAAAAAGAAATAGAGATAGTTCATGACATTTTTTGTAAAAGTAACATGCCACCCTAAATATTAAAGAAATGTTAGAATTTGCAGATGTATTCATTTTGCATAATGGAACAACTTTGTTTTATATTGTTAAAATTCCAAATTTAGAAAAAATATAATGAAACAAGTAAGAAGTTCTAGTCGGGAGCTCCCGACTAGGGGATACCCTGAACCCTCTTCTTCCAACACCAAATGCAGATATATATACTATTCCAGAAGCTACATGTCTAGTTTGGTGACTCTGGCTCTTATTATTTACCAAAATTGCTCAAAATACAGGATTCGATATCGATTTTTATCGATTGCTTGGAAGCAAAGTAAGTTATCGATTATCGATATAGGTTCTGAGATCCTTGCGTTAATACATACGGCCGGACGGAGGGACGGACAGACAGACAGACGGTTATGGCTAGATCAACTGGCTATTGATGCTGATCAAGAATATGTACACATTATGGGGTCGGAGATGCTTCCTTCTGCCTGTTACATACATTTACATTTTGCACAAAAACATTATACCCCTTTTACCCATTTTGAATGGGTTCAGGGTATAAAAACACAATTATAAAGGCAGTAGTGAAACACAACAATATTATAAACTTCGAATTTAACAAACTATTTTACTGTTATAAAACCATCTATGGCCTAAACGACAATTGTAATAGATATCATAATATTTATATTTGTAATAAGTCAAAGATTGTAAACTTCGCCACAAGTAATTGTAAACCTAAGTTAGACAGTGAAGAATAAGCTCTGTGTGGCTTAAGCAAACCGTACCACATTCCGGAGATCGAAGAAATCGACGATGGACCTTTATTGGTAAACGACATTGCATAATAAAATTGCAATGGAGAGAAACGCGTGAGAGGCAACGAACCCGTGTTCATCAACAAAGAAGAGTTTTGCATTATAGTGATCACCGTTTTAACACCAGAGGGAGCAAACGAATTAAGACAATGTGTGTATTCGCCCCGAACAATTCGTATTTTTGCGATGATTTATTGAATTTTGTATCCATGCTATGAAAAATTCGAAAGTTCATTACCATAAAGAGCTGATATTTATTTTTATTATTTATTAAATACATACAAATATAAGTTCAGTTATACATACACCCACAACATTTTTAGCTGTAGACAAAAATTCGGATACAACTAGCAGAATTAAAAATATAAATAATTTAAACAAGTAAAAATCACGTGGAAGTTCCCGACTAGGGGATCCCTGAAAAAGTCTTCACAAGGAATCGAACCCGTAACAGCTCGCACCACTAGCACGTGCCTCTACTCGACAGCTACACCCACAATTTATTTATCATGAAAATAAAACCAATTAAAATAGCAGCACAATGCTGTTGATAGATTTCAATAAAGTCGCGCGTGAGTGAGTGAGTGTTTACATGTATGTATGTATCTATGTACATTTTCAACAGTCGATTAAGCTATAAAATATTCGTATGTTCTCAAAAAAAATACTTGCATTAAGATTGTGGTTCTAATTGGTGGGTAGTTCCAATTGATTTATTAATTGGATTTATAGCTATGTTGTATAGACGGGGTGTTGGCATAGCTATAAAAAGAAGATAATTAATATATATTATAAATATTATATATATACTATTCAAGAAGCTACATGTCACTCTAGCTCTTATAACTTACGAGATTTTCTTAAATAACAGGATATTGATATTGACTTTTTCAATCACTTGGAAACAGGGCAAGTTTTCCATTAGCGGAAACAAAATCGTACTGCTCAGGCATTAAGAAGACCTACACTTAAATTTACTAGTCTCTAGCTCTTATTAATTCTGAGATCATTCCGTTTATACATACGGATGGCAGGTTGCCTCGCGATTCAACTCGCAACAGACCACACTGAGTGCCGCCGGCTCTACTCAACAGCTACATCAACAATTGAGTCTTAATGAGAAAACACCGGATTAAAAGAGCAGCACAGAAAACAATACAATCGCAATTGCAATGCTGTTGATAGAATTAAAAAAAAACGCGCAAAAATGTGTGTGTGTACATGTATACTGATATTCTTGCAACTTGCCCTTGCTGCAGTCAGAACAAGTTTTATTTAATAACTTCTGTGTTTTTTTACCGTTCTTAAAGAAATATTCAAAGTAGATCTCATTGTGCTATTGAATATTTGTTTATTCTCAAAAGATCAATTGCATTTAAATTGTGGCTTAAATTGGTGGGCAATATAAAATGGTTTATTTACTTGAAAATAAATTGAAGGGAGAAAACGGTAAAGTAAGCGCTGGGCAGTCAAAAAAATACCAATAGGCCTTGACCAACAACAATGCGAATCATTTGAAATGCTGAAAAAGGTTCTTGCATCTGAAAATGTACAGTTACTCTGCTCTGACTACAAAAGCACTTTGATTTAACAACAGCCGCTTCGTCCTTTGGTTTAGCAGTAGTGTTATCTCAAGATGGGAAGCCCATAACTATGATGTCACGGACTCTGAAAATTGCTTGTAGAACGGACTAAAATTACCTATACGGAGGAAAAAACTTAAATATCTTCACAGATCATCAGCTCCTAACACTCGCCGTCTCGACTCGCTATGAATCTATATCGCTCCTTCTTTGCATTTGGTATTTTTGTGATCATGAAATTTTGTTTTGCGCCCGTGAAGCCGAATATCACAAATCCAAAAATCTTGTCAAATTTGCGACAGGGACAGCCAGGCTGGCAACCAACAGGCACACATGCGCATAAATGCTTCTATTCATATACAAAATATGCAAGTGTGCGTGAATGTGGCAAGTTCAACAAATCGTAAATGCACACATGCCAACGCTTAGGTAGCCTTACCAACGATATCGATCTAAAATGCAAGAATTTCACATCGGCGTGGCAAACCCTTTCATTATTTCATATTCCCGACCCTTTAAAAGGGAAGAAATGCTTCCGACATTTGAGAAATATTAAATTTGTGCGTATTTTTGCTTGTCTGACACATACACACACAGACAGTTAAGCGGTAAATAGACAATATGAAAGAGCACTGACAGTGAGCCAAAGCAGTTTCCTGTAGTGTGAGCGAATAAAGCGAAAAAAAAAGAAGAGCTTTCCGTTCCATCACACAAGTCTTATGAATATCGTACACCCGCTCTCTGTTTGACCGTGTGGCCGCTTTCGAGCCCGAACAAAAACGAAGGCGACTTTGGTCCAGCCGCATTTGCGAAAACAGGCCCCAGCAAAATGATCAGTTGCCCAGTCTATATGTTGTATGGTTAGTGCCGTAACCTAAAGAGTTATGCGAACAAATTTCATAGCCTAGCGGCGACAACATTGCTCAAGATAACAGGCCACCAAGAAACATAAAGTCGAACGAAGATCGTGCGCCATTTTGACGAAATCGAGAAGGAATCAAAAAAACGGCTCTTAATTGATTCTATAAAGGCGCCAAGCAACTCGAGATCAAAAAGGCATTCTGGCTCTTATCGTAGGTGTTAAGAAGTCCGAGGAGCTCCTTCACTTATGCGAGGGAGGAGTTAACACAAATACCCAACCACAAGGAAACCAAAGTTGTAGACCCAGACGAGCCCCAAAGTCAGCGATTTTAGGGACTAGGGCTAGTTTCCGTTATAACAAAATATGTTCATTAGAGTTTGTTGAATTTTTGACAATAAACGATTCGGTACCTACGAGCTCCGAAATTTCTTAATTTTTATACAGTCAGGAATTCCTGGCAAAGAGATACCATGAGCCCTCTTCTACCAATACCAAACCTACTTTTTGTCAATTTGAAAATGCTAAACGGTTGTGTATAGGGTTATTGACAAAGTGTTCTAATATATTACTGTCTGATGCATACGTATAAACATTATACCCATTACCCTTACCCATTTCCAAGGGTATAAACATATATTTGTTGCTTATAAATAAACTGTATTATTTTTTCCTTGAAAAATCAAATACAAATGGTAACAATAATAAATAAATAGTTTATTAAGTATATTTTAAACATAACATTAAATATAAAAAAAAAAAGTTTTTTTTTCCTACTTCATATTAAATGGCTTGAATATATATTATAATGGATTCCAAACAATAGATACTTAAATATTGACTCTACTTATTGCTTGGTCTCTTCCTCCAAATCGGCAGCAAAAATAGGAACAATTTCCATTCCTTTTGATTGCAGTTCCATTCCCTTGTCGTTTGTTCCGGATGACACGCGTACTTCAACGTTTACGTTATCTTGCTGTTTTTCATGATGCTCATCTTTTTGCTGCTTTTTGTCGTCGTGATACTGGTTATCAGAGCGGCTCTGCGCCCTATGATTCTGTGGAAGTGGCGACGACTCTTGCGGTTGCTCAATGGCAGTTAGTATTGACTGCAGAAGACCTTGTGACAGAATCTCCTCATGATTCGCATTTGGCTCACTAATGGCAGCACCGTTGCCATGGTTGTCACCAACTTTGATTAATTGGCTGCCAAACTGAACTTGAAAGTTCTGAGCTGGTTGCACGTTACTTGTACCTATTTGAATGCTTTGCGACTTTTTTGCGGAGATCACATTCAAGCCATTTAGACCCGGTAGCTGCTGTGGATCTGTTCCATCCGGTAGTGCCTGAACTGCTGACTTTTGTGAGGCATAGCCGGAGGGATCCAAATCAATTTCGTTACCCGAAGGTGGTGGGCCGTAACTGTCAGCGGGGCCAGTTAAAAACTGTGTATGCTGCTCAGCCACAGGGACGCTCTGTGCAATAGCATTATAGGCATCAGGGGATGCCGCCGAAACGCTGCTAAATTGTTGCTGCTGATGCACTTGGTAGCCGGTACTGCTGACTAGGTTTGGACCTTGCCCACAATTGTGCAGCGCTACCTGCAGCTGTTGGTGCTGTTGAGGACCCACCCCTGTCGATAGAACTGTTTGTTGGTTAAACTGTTGAGCCTGCTGCGTTAAAGGAAGTGCATGCGATTGGGCAAACGGTGGGGTGTACGTCGAGATACTATAGCTGTTTTTGGCGTGCTCGTTCTGCCGATAAATATTTGCGGCCGGTTGAGTTGACAAATATTGCTGCGCTGCCGGTGGGGGAGGTATGTAGTTGGACTGTGGTAGCTTCAAATGAGCTGGAGAACCATGCTCCTGGAAGTGAGCAAGCTTCTGATGTGCAAAAGCGGGTCCATATTGCGGCTGCGGCAGTTGCTGCTGTACAATAATTTGCGGTGGCAGCTGCTGAGTCAGGGGCGCTCTGTTAATGGCCTGCGATGAAGATGATGAATCACTTAGTGCAATTTCATTAGCGGCAGGTGGAATATATGTGGGGGTCTGCTGCGGTGGCTTTTCGCCAAACTGATCCAGATGCTGCACTGTGGCACCTATAGATTCGATAAGACCGGCAGGAACGGGCGGACGGAAGGCTACTGGTGATTTAGGAAACCCAACGCCATGTTGTGGATTGCCAAACGGTGAGCTGTACTGAATGTTAAAGTTGGACTGATGTTGCGAATGGGTTTGGGACTGACCATAGCTGCTTGTAAGGCCAGAAATATGCGGCCTCGGTCCAGTGGCGCCAAGACTGCTACCAATAGTCTGATATTTGTGGTTATGCACCGTACCCGGCGCAAATGAATCTGCTGGTGGCTTAGAGTAAGAATCGTCAATTGAGCCTTCGGAATCCTATTTGCAAATTTAGAAGGAAATATATCAGTAAACTAATTTATTTGAAATGATTACAATATGGTTACCCACTTGCAAAGCTTCAGAGTGAATGATGTTCAGAAGACCATTACTGCTTGCTTCTGTTTTACCGATAATGGCCTCATCCTGCAGTGCGACTGCCACTAGCTGTTCGTCAGATAGCCCGTCAACAATGGGAACGTCAGTGGCTCCTCCCACATTACCAGTGCTCTGGCCCTGGCCGCCATTACTGTAACCGCCTAGGGTATCAATGTGGTTCTCTTCAATGAAGGTGCCTATGGGCGCTGAAATTGGCTTCCAGCCATCGCACGCAGTGTGAAAAGGGGCCAGCGAGCCAGTCACGCTGTGAGTATGTCCAGACGTATCAATCTGGATCTGCGCCTGTTTAAAGGGAATACCACCAGTTCCGCTTGGTAACCGCTGTGCGTCAAAAGTACTATATATAATACTTGTCTCTGGCACTCGATTGAAAGACTCAGGTTGATGTGCAGGTAGATTGACAGGCAGCGGTGGTGGGCCGTAATTTGGTGGTGTTTCATAAACTGACTTGGATGGCAGATTCAATGGTCCAGAGGCGGGTGGGCCGTAAGACGTTGCTGGCTGATGAAATGGTTTATGCAACTGAGTGGGATAGGGTAAAGGTCGTGGTGGGGCAGGAAGTGTAGAAAATTGTGGTATTTGTGATGGCGGTCGGTACTGTGGCACTAAGTGATGCTGCTTATTTGGCGACGGCGGACCATACTGTGAGACTGCTAATGATTGTTGACCGTACTGTGATGGCTGCGCTGGTGGACCATAATGAGCGGGTGGCGGTAAGCCATACTCTGGAGTTGGATTATGATGTAGGTGCGGTGGTCCATAAAAGGGCTTGGGAATGCCAAAATGGTTTTTGATTTGCTCATATAAGCCATTCGTAGACGATGGTCCACTACCACCACCAAAAAATGGTAGCTTAGGAGAGTCATATTTCAATGCCGGCGGACCGTACTCTCGGAAGGGAATTTGCTGTGGCACGCCGTACTTAGGAAGTCGTAGGTGATTTTGGTTAGGGCCGTACTGTGGTGCTTGCCTAGGCGGTGGGCCGTATTTGTCAAAACCCACCTCACGTCGCTTGAGCTCCTTTCCGCTAAGCACAGCCTTAGCAAAGCAAAAGCACAATGTCGTCCATAATATAATCCGTAGCAGCATCTGAGTAGAAAAAGATCCGTAAGAAATTACAAAATTTTTCAAACTATTAATGGTGAAGCATTTTATCATAGCAAACAGACAGCATAAGACTCGGTTCGCAAAGTTGATAAGGTATGCTTAATTACTGTTGTCCCAAGGCAGCGACTTACAAACTGTGTTGGGAGAATATCGATAATAGAGAGTTTTGCTTAATTCTACTTGTCAATTTTCGTAACACTAGGTCTAAGACTTGGAAAAATACTGATTTTCGCTAACCACCCCTAGTAGGCATGGGCAAGAACTATTGACATTTTGTTTGACGCGGAACCTATCCTAAAACAGCAATATGCTCAAAACAATAATTAAAACGCCATTTCAATGTAATTTGATTTATCTTATAACACTGCTTTAATGGAAAAATTACTTTTAATATCCTGAAGAAATGGAAAATGGCTTAAATGGGAAGGTTTTGTGTAAATGTATAAAACAAACAGAAGAAGCATTTTTAACCCCATAAAGTATTTACTTTCTTCCTCTTAAAATCGTCTACAATTCGAGCCGATTCAATAAAATCGATAAAAATCCATATCAAAATCCTTTAAAGTATTGCAGCATATTTTTGAGCAAACGCTTAGTTTGATATGTAGACTCTCGCAGATCTAGAATATTTCCCGTTTTGTATGCCTCCACCCGTTCTCTACAAAATTGACTAGCATTGGGCTTTGGTATTTCCCAACATTTAAATGCAAAATATATGAATTGCAAAAGATCGCAAAATAAACTCCGAAAATAATCTCGAGCGTAGGCTTTGCAACCAGCGGCGTGTATATTCTAATACATAGAAGGAAACTTTAATGATTGTAACGATTGTTTGGCACTGGGTTCGAGGCATCATATAGTCCGGCAACCCCAGCTAGAATAATCTTACATGTTTTTTTTTAGCTTAATGTTTTTTTTTTTATATAGGTTGAACCACCATTTATGACGCGCCAGTGTCTGGGTGCAATATTGCAGTCTTACCCTAGTTCTTCATATTAGACATTCTTAAGACATTTAATAGCCCCATTGTGCCTATTGTGGACCAATCAAGAAACTCTTAAACGCTAGTTAAGAAACTAAATACTGCTATGGCTGCTCATATTAATTTTCATTGATAATACTTAGTATTTGTTAAAATACTCTTAAAACAAGTTAGAGGTTTTAGTCGGGAGCTCCCGACTAGGGGATACCCTGAACCCTCTACTTCCAACACCAAACGCAGATATATATACTATTCTAGAAGCCACATGTCAAGTTTTGTGACTCTAGCACTTATGTCGATACAGATTCTTATCGATTGCTTGGAAACGGAGTAAGTTATCGACAAACTCGATCTGCGTAGGCACCAGGAGGACCTACAGCTTAAATTTCAAGTCTCTAGCTCTTCTAGGTTCTGAGATCCTTGCGTTCATACATACGGCCGGACGGACGGACGGACGGACAGACAGACGGACATGGCTAGACCGACTCGGCTATTGATGCTGATTAAGAATATACATACTTTATGGGATCGAGATGCTTCCTTCTAACTGTTACATACATTTACATTTTGCACAAAAACATTATACCCCTTTTACCTATTTTCAATGGGTTTAGGGTATAAAAAAATATTTTGCCTTATAAGATCCTAATATTAAACCGATCTTTAATATAGCTGATATATGACATAGTCGTCCGATGTTGATATGATAAGTAACAATCCCGGGATTGGTCAAGTTATCTTAATACAAACAAGAGAGTAAGGACATATTAGGAACGCCGAACATTTAATACCCTTGTCGACATGTTCCTTTTGCAGAATAATGCACCTCGAAAATGCTGAAAAATATCTTTGAAAACTGAATATTTTGCCTAGGAGCCTATTTCACCGATCTTTACTATAGCAGATATGCAGAGTATGCAGATTCTTCATAAATATGGGGAATATAATGGAACTAATAAATTTTGAATTTGGTCGGTCAAAACAGGTTTCCATATCGAACCAACTTATGTTCCTATGGCAACTATCCGATGTTAAAAAGTGTTTGCAACGATGCAGGGGGCATAGTTAAATCTTTGAATACCGCCTTCGGTTGACATATTATGATAAATAAATCAGTTTCTCATACAAGAACCTACTGTTGGACACATCGTTTCCATGGCAGCTATGTAATGTAGGCCTGCAATAGAAAGGCGGGCATATATATATATATATATATATACATATACATATACATATACATATACATATACATATACATATACATATACATATACATATACATATACATATACATATACATATACATATACATATACATATACATATACATATACATATACATATACATACACATATACATATACATATACATATACATATACATATACATATACATATACATATACATATACATTTACATATACATATACATATACATATACATATACATATACATATACATATACATATACATATACATATACATATACATATACATATACATATACATATACATATACATTTA
The DNA here is from genome assembly GCA_037075305.1 of Drosophila kanekoi. Taxonomy (NCBI): domain Eukaryota; kingdom Metazoa; phylum Arthropoda; class Insecta; order Diptera; family Drosophilidae; genus Drosophila; species Drosophila kanekoi. The sequence goes on from JBAMCE010000088.1 coordinate 94,532, forward strand.
CATTTACATATACATATACATATACATATACATATACATATACATATACATACGCATATACATATACATATACATATACATATACATATACATTTACATATACATATACATATACATACACATATACATATACATATACATATACATATACATATACATATACATATACATATACATATACATACACATATACATATACATATACATATACATTTACATTTACATATACATATACATATACATTTACATATACATTTACATATACATATACATATACATATACATATACATATACATATACATATACATATACATATACTTATACATATACATATACATATACATATACATATACATTTACATATACATTTACATATACATATACATATACATATACATATACATATACATATACATATACATATACATATATATATACATATACATATACATTTACATTTACATATACATATACATATACATATACATTTACATATACATATACATTTACATACACATATACATATACATACACATATACATATACATATACATATACATATACATATACATATACATATACATATAACAAAAAAATAACAAATGTGCCTTTCTCCAATTACGTAAAACCCACCAAAATACATATGTATGTACGCAAATCCTAAAAGTGCAACATGATAGCCAGTGCTGCGCATTAATAGAGGTGTATACAAATATCTACGGAAAAAGCTAAAAGCAAAGCAAACACCCATTTCGAATGTATTTATGTACATTTTAGTTGCCCAAAGTGGCGCCCAATAACGGAAAAACGTTAAAAAGAAAGACCGTGCCCAGGTAAAAACTTTCTCTTACACTAAGTCAAGAAACATTGCAGCAACATTAGCGGCTCTGCCAACTGCTGCATCGTATTCGTTTGGCTAAGTACAGATCCATAATTAAAACTCATTGTAATTATAAAAGGAATAGCAAACAATCAAAAATGCGAGCATTAGATCAAAAGAGATTCTCTGACAAGGGTTCCAATAGGAATCTACACACGTCATTATAAGTATACATATACATGCTTTGACTTCATTCAAAAGAAACGATTTGTAACATTGTTTTTGTTTAAAATCAAAATTAAACAGGAAAGTAAGGATATCTTTGGCGCGCCGATGATGTAAAACACTTGTAGCATTTTTGCAGATATGTAAGATGAGTAAAGATCGAAAGTGCAAAGTGTGTTGAAATATCTTTGAAAACAAAATATTTTGCCCTAAGATCATACTATCCCACTAATCTTTCCTTTAGCTTCCACTATGATATAGTGGTCCGATATTGATCAAGTTATCTCAATATAACAAAATTTTCCATGCAATAATTTAATTATAGACCGAACGTTCCTATGGCAGCTATTTGATATATAAGGCCGATGTTGATGGAATTTGGCTTATGTAGGGAGAACATAGCAAAACTAAAAAATGTCGAATTTAGTCAAAATATCTTGATAAACAAAGAAGTTTATTTTCAAGAACCTCATTTGCAGCCGATCGTTTTTATGGCTATATAAGCTATATAATATAGTGTTCTAATATAAATATATGACGATCTTGGTAAAAAATTAAAAAAAAAATATTTTTCCGTAGAACAGCTAAATTTGTGTGTCCACAGCTATATGATTTTGGGGTCCGATATTGATAGGATTTTGCAAGCAAATGGGGAGCATACTGAAACTAATAAATGCCGAGCTCGGTCAAGATGTATTAATAAACAAAAAATTGTTCATACAAAAACCTAGTATTCGACTAAACATTCCTATGGCATTCTTGATCATAGCTTTAATACTGAAAGACTTGTTCGCATAGCAAAAGACAGATGGAGGTCTGTTTGTCCAGAAATGGCTATATCAACTTGACTGTTGATATTGATTTAGAATATACATACATGCATTATTAGATCGGAGATGACTCCTTCTATACGTCACACATTTTGAGACAAACACATAATACCCTCTGCAAGAGTATAAAAATCCAGAAAGTAATAGGGCTTTAGTCGGAAGTGGCCGACTAGTGAATGCCTTGAACCTTTTTTTACCAACAGCAAATGCAGCTCACGCTACGAGCTCTTATATATTTTGCACTCAAAAAAAAAGGTAACTCCCTTTACCGGACTCGACCTCGCAGCACCATTTAACCATTTAACCTTGCCACCACACATTTAAATTGTATGTTAAATTAGTATTTAGTTTCAATAGTATGTTCAATTGATTTCTTTATTTGATTTAAAGCTATGTGGCTCTTAAAACCTTAGAAAATTACTCAAAAAACAGGATTTGAATATCGAGTTATGCCAATTTCTTGGTAACTCGTACTGCGCCGGCACTAGGAGGACCTACGTTCAAAATTTTTAAGAACAAATACTTCTCCGATCAATCAATCCCCAAAGTATTAAATCATCTAAAGTCCAAATTCTATTATTATTTTATTTATATTCGTTCATAGGCAAGTTATGATTATATTGCAAAAATTCTGGAGGTGTGTATTCTATACGAGTGTATCTTATATTAACTACAAGAACTTACTAACAACCCGAATTTTTTTTCATTACTTATTCAAGGGCCTGTTAACCTACGTTCAAAGTCTATGGGCATAGCAAGATCGGTTCGATTATTGATGATGACCAAAAATATATACATATATATGTGGAGACGAGGATGCTTTTGTGTGCACAGAGTATAAAAATGAGATAAACTGAACGCTTCTTCTCAATATTTTGAGTTGAAAAATTCAGAAAAAGTCCACAAATATCAGCTATTTGGAGTATCCTCCAACAAACTTTATCAAATATGGCAATGTCATAATTATGCTTCAATAAAATTGTCTCTTAAAAGACAAGTTGCTTTCGAAAAATTTGTTACAAGCATTTTTTGTTTTAGGTGCCTCAAAAGATCAAATTTCGATTTAATTAAACGCAGTAACAAAAAATTAAACTCCGCTGCATTGTAATATTAATTTAATGAAAGAATTGGAAAATATAAAAATAGTCCACCAGTTTGAAAACCCTATATTTCGCAGACATTACCTATTGAAATAGACAATATCTTAAGCATTACTTATGTGTTATTTATATTAAACAATTGACAAAATATCAGTAAACGCAATGAAAAATTCAACAAATGTTTAAGAAACAAGCAAAAGACAGAAATTCAACCAAATGCAGCAACAACAAAAAAAGCAATCAACGAACTTTCACTCTTGTTAATAAATGTTAATTAACTTTGAAGATGCGCAAACAGCCCACATGAACATTAACATTTATAAGTCAGTTTATTAGTGTTGTCAAAATAATTTATTTATAACTGATTTTAAGTCTTGAACCTTCTACATAGATTTTTATTTGTTTTGTTACCACAAAAATCCCACCATATAATTGTTTTCTTTCATATTTTGCTTTTTAACCTTCTGAACCGTTTTGCAACGAGTTGTTACGTACAAAGATATGCTTTCGCCATCGTGTCATCATGATAATCGCCAATAACGAATATCGCCAACCTAATTTAATTGCTAATTTAGCTAACACTAATATGTGATGAATATTTAATATTTTTTGCCAACTAGCTTATCTAAACAGTTATTATATTTACCGTGGCTTTAACACTATAGTGGCCTCCAATGCAGTTAGCAAACTTATCCGCAACAAAGTTTTAACCTTTGCCAATACGTTATGAATTAGCTAAACGATTTTCTTCAATTGTGGTCGCGACACTTAAAAAAAACATTTAGCAGATACTTCTCTCGTGATCTACTATACGAGGTCGCGTTAAATATTTCGGAAGACAACAACAAGTTTGGCGTCAGCTTAACACGATACTGCACGAAAACTCGAACCGGCAACAGATCGTCCGTTACTTGTCACTCTTGAATTTCAAATAGTGCCGTACAGATGATAACGTCAGCTCATATAGGTAATAGCCAACGACGGACGGCGTTGTCGGCAGAGACGCGACGCGACGCGACGATGCTGCCACAGGTAGAGTTAAAAACATGAAACCGAAAGTAAAGAAATTTCTTAATTATAAAAAAACAAGAGCCGGGAGTGACCGACTACGAGATATCCTATTTCTTATGACGAGTTTCCGTTAAAATCCTGTCATCTTTATTTTATAGAAATGCGCACCAAAACACACACATAAATGCGACCTTTATGCCGCGTCTGTGTTATCTCAAGCTGAAAGGCGTATAGAGGAAAAACACTTTTTAATAATTTCTACTTTTTAATGTATTTCTAATTGTGACCCAACCTTTATTAAATTTTCAGCGCGTAAATATGGAATCCGAGTGTGTAAATTCATTGGCAGTAAACTTAACAACAAAAAACTCGTCTTATTTGCCCTTAAGATACATTTGAACAAAACGCTCATTTTTATATATTTCTGATTAGTACAGGGTACAAAAATAAATAAAGATAAACCGACGACGTCAAAGTCAATACAAGGTGCTTGCTGAAGGGACCGGCATCAGAGAGCAAGCCAGGGCGAAATATGGAAAGTGAGTAAAGAGAGAGAGAGAGAGAGAGAGAGAGAGAAAAAGAGAAGAGTATTTTCTACGCAACCAGTTTTGCAAGATTTCCACACAAACTTCGTTAATCTTGCCACATGCTTACTGCAATTTTGCTGTACCCACAACTTTGACTTTCAAGAGACATTCCTGTAGATGATTATAAGTATCAGCAATAATACTTGCATATATATACATATATATATACATATATATATATATATATATATATATTTGATTTTACATGCTTTGGCTGTCCGAAAATACAAAATTAATTGGGATAAAATTGTTGCTTGGAAGTTAATCGAGATTTGAAGTTTCCTAGCAAATAATATGTTAAAAGGGTCTGTATTGTGCATCACCGAATTTATATATACACACACGTTCACGTCTGTATATATAAGCATGCATCATAAGAGCTATTAACTCTTGGCAAAGAATAAGAATTTTTCCGTATGCTTAACGCAGATCTTAACTTTAATTTATGTCTTGAAATGTGTAACGCATAGAAGGAGACATACCCATCTCAGAGTCAACTTCAGAAACCTGACTTGACTCTTGAACGTAGATCCTCCTAGTGCCCGCGCAGTATAAGTTTTTTTTCAATAATCGATAACTTGCCCCATTTTCAAACAACCGATAATAATCGATATCGAAATCCTGTTTTTGTTTAAAGATTTGGAGTTGCCATAGTTGACATATAGCTTCTATTACAGTATATACAAGCCTATCTTTCATTACACACACTTGCGTCGCATAGCATTATTCTTACCAAATGTAACTGTAGTGTATAAAAATATAGATTTAAAGTACATGTGAATGGAGAGATTTGTTCTGAAAAGTTTTTGTTTCGTTAAAAAATTAGTATTATGTGATTGTAAGAATACAGAGTGGTGTTGAAAACCAAAATATAATGTTAACTGAGGGGCACAGGGTATTTTATGGTCAAACATGCTCGACGACAGCGTTCTTACTTATTTTATGCTATATGCTATATGTAGTTAAATTGGAACCGCTAGTCATTTTTTATTATTTTTTAAGTCATCGTTAGCCATGTTTTACATGAACGCTCTGTACAAATATGTATAACATATTAAAGTGTGTACCAAAAAGATTACGAGAAACGCACAGTTATTGAAAAATTTAAAAAAAAGTGAAATTGCATTCCAATACTGTGAGTAGTTATTGACGTTGCCCTCGCTGGCTGCGAAGCTTAGGCTTCGCCCACATTTCAATATATTTTGCCTGAAGTTAAATATGCGGGTCCGCTACAGCGTGCTGTCTCATTTGTGGAGGCAACAGTTTCTCCGTAGTCACCATTCCAATGTTGTTTAAGGTACAGCCACCGTCTCTATTTATGCGATGACGTAAATATTGCGCAATCCGCTTTCTTCTTGCTGTCTTTCATTCTCTCGTTGAGCTGTCATTGGCGTCAACTCTGCATCCGCATCTGGTTCCATCTTTTGCCCAGAGCAAATTTATTTGTCTAGGGCTCAAAAGGCTATTGATAAGAGGCACAATTACCCCTTCTTTTTCATTTTCACATGGTTCAAATATAAGGCTTGTATATTTTAATTGCTTTAAAAATGAAAATTAAATATACATATGTACATATGTAAGTGCATATACATACATCTGTTTTTATGCTCCTTAGAAAACCGTGCAAAAATCGTGTGAAAAATACATACTAAATATGTATGTATGCATGCATGAAAATTTGAGGATATGTTCTTTAACTTGTAAAAATCGTGTAAAATCTAAAAACCCCAAATATTAAAAAAAAAAAAAGTGGTGCAAAAAGTAATGTTAAAATACATATTATTTAATAACCCAATAAATCATTTTTAATTAAAAATATGTAAATTAATGTATTGTAAAGTTTCAGTGCATAAGTAAAGAGTATAAAAATGCAAATTGAAATTGAATATAAAATTATTTTCTTCCCTACTCACTTCCAACTTGCAAGCAGCCCGACAGATAGGATATTTGAACAATTGATCGGTGCTGTAGTCCATTAACCTTCTTATAAAACTATTTTTATTCAATGTCAGAGAAAAATAAATTTTCGTATATACAATCACTTATAATGGTTTTTCCTAAATTTAATATATCATTGCTATAAATAAGGGTATCTATGAATCGACGCGCTAAGTAGTTGTTGGTATGTGTGTCTCCACAATTTTATGTCTTGTTTTGTTTAGAATATATTTCTACCTTTATTACGTACATATAAATCATTTAAAAAAAAAAATAATTTATTTAAAATGTACTAATTTACTGATCGCAGCGATCGCACATAATAAACCTAAAGCTGTGACGTCATTTGCCTAACAAAATGTTGCAATCTTCATAATACTTTCCTTGGCTTGAGAGACAAGTACATGCATGTATGCATATTTACACCAAAATGTGAGAGTTGAGACACACGTACCGACAACTACTTGGCGCGTCGAGGCATAGATACCCTTATTTATTGCAATGGTATATACATTTTAAGGAAACCATTATTAATGATTGGATCGATTAGAATCGATATCGACATCCTGTTTTTTGAGCAACTTGGTAAATAATAAGAGCTCTGTCTGTATGTAGAACGAAAGGATATCTGAACCAATAAGAGCTAGAGACTTGAAATTTTAGCTGTAGGTTCTCCTAGTGCCCACGCAAATTCGATATTCGATAACTTGTCGCGTTTCCAAGTAATCGATAAAATTGTTATCCTGTTTTTTTTTTTTAGCAAATTGGGTAAATATTAAGAGCTAGAGTCACCAAACTCGACATGTAGTTTCTAAAATAGTATTTATATATCAAGTATCTTTTATTTTATACCTATCGTCACCTCCTACCATGTCGCTACCAACATAAAGCTATAAATCAAGTTAATAACCTAACTTATGTTGCCCATCATAATAAGCCTCAATTTAAATACAAATGACTTTTTGAGAATACACAAGTATTATAAGGTACAATAAGATATACTATAGAAAATTTCATTAACATTGGCTAAGAATCGATCGGCTAGCGGTTAGCTAGCGCAAATTCCAAGAATTTCTGTATACATGCACAAACACACATTCATGCGCGTCTGCTTCTAATTGTATTGTATTCTGTGCTGCTATTTAAAATCGTTTTTTTTTTTTTTCTTATAAAGCATTTATAATAGGTGTGGCTGTTGGATAGAGGCGGCGACAAGTGGCGCGGTCTGTTGCGAGCTCTAACCCTACCGAGGGCTGGTGTTGAGTAGAGGCGGCAGCAAGAAATGAGGTCAGTTTTATTTTTTTTATTTATCTTTGATACTACCAAAGCAGAAGAGCGCGTAGCGTTAACTGCATTTGGTGTTGGAATAAGAGGGTATTTCCTAGGGTATTTCCTAGTCGGGAGCGTCCGACTAAAACCTCTTACTTGTTTATTGGGTCGGAGTCAAAAAAAAAGAACTACATTCATTATAAACTGGGCGAACCAAAATTAAATCTTAAACAAAAATTTTCGCGACATACGAAATATGCAAAATTATTAAAATTGATCGTGCCGGACAAAACGGGTTGAGCTTTAGATGGAGTTGGCACTACAAGATAGGCCTCTAAAAACCTTGAGTTCCCAAAAGCGCGGTAGACTCCGTAGACTGGCAGCAATCACGGCGATTGCTCAGGTCCACCAGAATCATCGATGTGCTTAGGCTACGCCAAAGACCCCAACTCTGCGCCGGTGCCACTAAAACTTTAGATCCACAGCCCGCTTGCTGCGGAATATTCTTCCAGCAGTCCAGTCTCCTTCGCGGATACTCAGGCGAGGAACAGGTGCCAAACCAAAAACCGTAACTTCCGGGTAGTGAACTGGAGAGCGCTTGACTTGTCGAAGAAAACGTATGCCATCGTACGGGAAAGAGCGTACCTTGAACGGTTAGAAGGTGAAATTTGATGGCGAGACCCCATCAACTCCATCGATGACTTTTTCTTCCGAATGCAGATCCTACAGAGACAATGTCACTGCCCGTGAAAGAAGGTCCTGCGCGTCTTTTACCTTAACCGGTTTAAATCTTAACCGGCCGTGGCTGCGAATGGTATTGCATATTTACGAATGTAGATGTGGTACTTTCATCTTTTGACACTCGCTAGCTCTGCCAATAAGCAAGACTCTTATTACAGACGTACGACGACACTACATCTGCTTACAATGAAAAGGCACACAATTTTTGCCTCTCCGATCTTGGAGCACTCTGGACTCTGGCTCCGATCGGACGAGAAGAAGGCCAATGCCCTTCCATTTCGTATATGATACACAGCGCCGTAAAGGGGCTGAATCCCTTAATCCGCCACTGCAAATTCTCAAACAAAAAAATCTCAACAAGGATTATTATGATCGCCGAACCCGATATGCCGCTAACACAGCTGGAATCTTACCGTCCTATAAGCCTGCTGCCGACGCTCTCGAAAGGCTTTGAGCGACTCTGGCTAAGTCGACTTCTGGAGCTCGACGAGGTCACGAGCCTGGTCCCGGACCATTAGTTTGACTTCAGAAAGTCTTACGGCTGTCGCGAGCAGGTCCACCGGGTAGTCAAACATGTACCGGAGGCTTTTAAAAAGAAGATATAGGCTTCTGACAAGGTCTGGCACGATGGCCTTGTGTCCAAAATCAAAGCCCTACTCCCTGCGCCATATTTTAGCATCTTTAGCTGCTTTCTGGCAGGACGCACCTTTAACATGGCCGTTAAAAACCAAAGGTCGGCTATCAAAGGCATTAAAGTAGTTCTCGGACCGATGCTAATCAAGCTGTACACGGCGAACCACCCCATACAAGGACAAAGCAGTGCGGCCTTCAGCCCCGCGAGACTGCTGGTGGCAAGTTTTGCGGATAAAACCGCCTTCCTAGCTTCACACAAATCCTTACAAGCAGCAACAAATGCAGTGCAGGACTGACTGCTGCAGGTTCACACTTGGGCAGCTAACTGAAAGTCCGCTTGAGTCATTTTCACGCTGCCCCCAGACAGTTGCCAGGGGCTTAGAATCAATGGAAAAACCATTGAGCACACCATTCTGCTACTTGGGCGTCCACATGAGCCGAAGGCTCACATGGGGGTCTCAATCGCAGCAACGAGAGCAATATGATTGAGAAGGCTTTCAAAGCTCAACTGGCTTAAAGTCTCGAAGCGAGCTGCATGTTTCCACGAAGGCACTACTAGCTAAAACGATGGTTACCCCTATCCGGACATATGCTATCCAAGTTTGGGGCAGAGCGTCAGCATACTAGCTGCGTCGCATAAGAGTGGTACAAGCTAAGGCAGCACGCAAGGTTATCGGCCTGAGTTGTTAAACTTTTTTAGCAGCCGATACGCCGACAAGCTGCTGCAGCACCCGAACGCGGGCGCCAGGATCCTGACTGATGGCATCAGAAAAGGCATCATTGTTATATCATATAAGTTACATACTCGTAACGCAGAAGGCACTGATCGATTCCAGCGAAAAATATAACAAATGTCTGTTACAAAAAAAAAGTAACTAGAAAGTCGATAAGTGATGTTATTTTTAGCTCAGGAGGCTGAATCTTACGACGAGCGTTAATTTTGACCGGAGTACAGAAGACAGTGTCAAAAAATGTGAACAAAAACAGAACAGGTTTTATTAAAAGACAAAGAGGCAAGCCCAAAGAAGGTCAAAGGTAGTGTTAAAAAGATCACGCAAGACCAAAAAGTGGTCAGTCCCGGAATCAAATCAGAACAATAAGCGGCCAATGCAACAATTAATCATTCAAGCCGTCGCGTACAACAACCAGGACAGGTAAATAACAGACCGAGCAGCAGTACCGACGACCTAAACTACAGAGAATCCATCATTTAAGTGGAGACGATGCCCCACCCAGCCAACAGAACTGGGAATATCGTATACGACATAGATGACGATCTCACAAAATATGACCAAGCCATTTTTTTTATGAATACCTACCTGCTCCCGTGAATGGAAAGAAACTTGTTAGATACGGAGACTTCCAAGAACTATATTTATCATTTAAATGAATTAAAACATATTATTCCATTAAAAAATAGTTTTGTATGAAATTAATATATAATGCCATAAACCAAAAGTGTGTGGTGCACTTCATAAATACAAATACGTTATTTTTCTTGTTACCAAAACTTACAATGTTTAACGGAATAGTCGGGCTTGGATTACTTAAACAAACTTACGTTTTACTGAGCTTCAAAAGCAATAATCTAACAACTTAGTAACTAAAGAATTTAGATTTTTAAAATGTTCAAAAGTTAATTTTATAAAGATTGAGCATACAGAAAAATTCCAACTAATGCCAAGAAACCGAGCTGATGTCGTTGTCGTTGGAACTATCCGGACATGAATATCCCATATATAAATTTATTACCCTATCCAATCAGCGTCTCAGATTTTGAATATATGGTATTCCATATATACAAACACAAGCTTTAATAAAAACAATATTGTCCGACCATTCCGGTCACCCTATAACAACCCCGTTTGCGTGGTAAATAACTAAGCAACTGACGAACAGGAAATTCGAGAAAACAATAATAAATATAATTGTTTGGTAGTTTCTATTTTGACTCGCAATAAGTATTATTTATATCGTAAAATATTAGCATGCAAATATTACGATATCTTTTGGTCCAGCCCAAAATATGCTGTTGTGTAGAATATGCACCTTAAATATTTAAGCATTCTAATATTAATATATACACTATGTTAATTTATATTAACACAAATATTTTTGTCTTAATCTAAATTTATTTGTTTAGAATATATTAAAAATAATAGTAGTTAATAATAGTAGATGCATTTATAAATATTAATGATAATAATAATTCTGATAATAATAAATTCTAATGTTTTGTGGATTGGGTCTACTGGGGATACCCCATTAAAAAAACGCACTGTTAACTCTACCTCAATGGTGGCGTGGAAAGAGTTAAATACTATAATTTTTGTTAAATTAACACACTGAAATAAAAGCGCAATCACGTATACCTCAATTTGCTAACATTTTTTCCGTTATTGCTGTGGCGTTCAATTTATTGATGTACTACTGTACTACTTCTCCTGGCACAGACCTAGGTTTATCCTGCACACTCCTATAGCTCATTTTAAACATCAATCTCAAATATTGCCACCATTTAAAATATGTTTATATATTGGAACCATTTAATTGTTTGAAAATGTTGAATAAATATTGCCACCCATTTTTTATGTTTGAAATAACCTAGCGTATAATGAGAAAAACAAGGAATTCTTTATAAACTGGCTGGATGATTGTCTTTATAAAAAGGCAATATGATTGAGTAATCGCAGACTATATGTTAAACTACCGTACATTCAGGGCCATTATCGGAAAAGATAAATAAATATAGGTTAAAATATGTTTCAATATTGCCACCATTTTAAATTATGAAATGTCTAATATATATTGCCAGCAAGCTTTTTGTAATAGCATAGGGCTTAATGCGATTATTAGAAAAATGAGAATTCCTTAAAAACTGGCTGGACGATTTTCATAATATAAAACCCAAAATGATTGATAATTCGCGGCTTATATGTTAAACTACCGTTCATCAAGGGCCATTATCGGGGGGAAGAAAATAAATGTTGATATATTTCCACATATTTGTTTATAAATCTATGTATAAATACTTAAATGCACAGTTTCCTTATTTAGCAGCTAAATATTTAACGAAAGAAAGTAAAGTGCCAATTATTTTAAGTCTTCAAATCTTTCATATATACAAACTATTTGAATTAATTTGTTCCCGCTAAATACTGTATAAAATTATTCCACACTGAATCCAAGCAGTGGTTCGGTTCTCGTTGGAGCTAGTAGATCAATAGACGTTTTGAATGAAAATTTTTTATTTATCTAAAAAACTGGTTGATTGAATTAGAATACATGCGTAAGGCTACCTAAAACAAGTATCTTCAAATTGGTATAGCGTGCGTTGAGGGTTAAAGTTCAAGGCAAATTTTTTACGGTCATTTTGTAGTAACAAGGTTTCTGGACTGTTGACCAAATATCTTAAAAACGTACTGATCGATTTGTATAATTTTTTAAGGTTGGTAAGACGAAACTATAAGCTTAAATCGTGCTTATGAGGTTTTCGGGGCCATTATCCCTAAATTACGATATTTAAAGAATGGTGGAAACCTAACTTTTCAATTGGTTTTCCCATATTGTAAGGTAAAATTCAAATATAAATGAATGCAAACGGTAAATAGTTCCATTATTTGCAATTCTGCTCTTCAATTTATTTGGTTTTTGCTTGAAAACATAAATGCAGTTGAAAGTGAGCGATTTCTTTACCAATACCAAGGTCCAAATGCGTTATCGGCAATTTTTAGTTGCTTATATTTAATAATATACACAATAAACATAAGGTAATGTCAGAAAGATAACACCGCCGATTGCTTGGACGTTTTTTTTGTAGGGTGACTAAAACGTAGAGTTTTACTTTTACTACTTTTTATAGTAGCGGCTACTCTATAATATCGATATGTATTAGTTGTTTGAGACTATCGATAGCTGGCTGACTGAATTACACAAGTGACAATTGCAATACATTTTTTTTCTAACTTTAACTAAAACAATTATCTAACGTGATGCCATTTATGAAGGGACGAGAGCCCATACGGCGTACATTAAAATATCTAAATGAGGGTAAGTTAGTTTTGAAAGACAGCGTGCGAATATTCAGCGTCAGTTACAACACGTACGGTAACCATCATTCGGGCGCAAGGTAAGATTATATCTCTATATAATAATGCGAATTTAATAAATATTTCTCCTCTCAGAGACTTAGTGTTTTGGAACATACCACAAATACAATTTAGGAATCCTGATGTACAGGTCGTCACTCTAAAAAACATGGCACCGTCGCCTTTTGTGCGCTGCTTCTTTGAAGATGGGCGGGATATGATTATTGACATTGATTCTAAGAATCGAGATGAAATCATTGAACACTTAATCAATGTAGTTGGAAAAACACGGTAAGCAGTTGCCTATATGGCCACACAGCATTCAAAAGTTATCTAGCGTTGAACAATTTTACAAATTTTAGTAAGCAACTTGACGCAGAAGCACGCTTGGCAGAGAGCAAAGACAATCCAGCCAACTTTGGATACGGTTGCGAACGCCACTGCATCTGTGAAATACCTGGTCAAGTGTCCTGTCCTGGCACAGTGCCCCTCCCTGAGAACTTACGTGGCAAATTCAAGTTTGCAGCCAAATAAAGTAACTTTATATTGTTTTTTAAGAGCGATCCAATTTAATGATTTAATCAGATCAAAGGTGGTTTTTGAAATTGCTCTAAGATATTAATTAGGTCTAACCTCATTTGGGAAGCTGATCCTGATATGGTTCGTATGACTTAGTTTTATTGTATTTGCCAGTATGGTGTAGAGCTTCACGGCTCTTGCTGAATTGATAGCAACTTGGCGCTGAAGCGCGCTTGACGGAGATCAAAGACAATCTAGCCAACTAAAAATACGATTACGAACGCCACTGCATCTGTGAAATACTTGGTCAAGCGTACTGCCCTGGCACAGTGCCTCTGCCAGAGGACGTGCGTAGAAAAATCAAGTTTGTAGCCAACTGAATTAACTTTATATTGTTACTTAATAGCAAGCAAATCTAATGTTTAATTAAATCAAAAGTGGTTTTTGCGATATTAATTAGGTCTAACTCAGCGTCGTTTGGGAAGCTGGCGTTGATATGGTGCGGATGACTTAGTTTTATTGTATTTGGCGTGTGGTCCAGTACGCTGCAGAGCTTCACGGCTTTTGTTGAATTGATAGCGATGGATAAAGGGCACGTTTTGCTCACGTCCGATAATGTTTAATTCCAAATTAGTATCCGTCTGTCGCTCCAAGGTTTTAAGTTTGGCCTCAATGGCGCGAATGGCATCTGCTTTGCTTATCTTCTCTTCACGCTTGACTCTGCCTAGTGCAGGTATCTCTATGCGAGGTTTGGGTCTTTGAAGTTCATCCTAAGTGATTTTTGAACTACAGTCTGGTATCAGGCAACGTTAACAGTTCACTTACATATTTGATGTTTTTAGCAAGACGCACAGCTATACAACGACTGCCCACATTAGTACCGTCCAGTTTTATAATTGCGTTGGTGGCGCCGTCATTTTCTGCAAATGTGACAAAGGCGTATCCACGCGACTGGCCGACCATTGGACCGCCCTTATGAAATAACATGTCGAACTTTTCAATGGCACCGCATTTTTGCATTAGTTTGAGAAGTTGAAACCGATAGTTTTTAATAAAAATATATATATATTAGCACAATTCAGAGGGAAAATATGTAATGCACAATTGCACAGTTCACAACTTACTCGGTGATGCGAGCGTCCAGATTTCCTACCCAGATACGTCGGTGTTCCTCAGAGATAGCTGTCAATTGTGTGTTCACATTTATGCTGAGATTCCCAGTCGCGCTACCCTGAACCATAAAATAGCCAAATAAGTATTGTAAGCAATAATTTTATCTTTTTATACATACTGTACATGCCATTTTTTCCACAGATTATTTATTAAGATATCGATAGCTCGATAAACGAGTGCAACATTTTGGATGGTTATTCTTCGTGTAGTCGCCTCACATAAGGAACGACTAATTGAGTCGGACGTAGAGTTTATTGTCAACACTTGGAAATGAGATATGAGAGCTGCCAACTATCGATAACAAGACATTACAAATATCGAATTTTCGATTTGGCGGTGGCTATTATGATTTTAAAATGCATGTAATAATTACAAGAAATACTATTTTGTTTCAGGTAACTACTAATGTTGATTGCTCTTAAATGTTATATAATAAATGCAATACATTATAAATGCAAATCGAGATGGTATTTATACTTCATTTATACATTGCTGACAGAAATTTAGTTGTTGTATAATTTGACTAGCGTTTATCAACCTTAGCCATGCATAGTTTTTTGTTCTAATTTTATCCAATTAATAAGGCCCACTTCCAGCCCTTGGAATATTAGTCAATACAGATATTTTAAAATGAGTTTGAAGTCAATTCATTTAGAACGTGTTTCTTACCAAACTGTGAAAAAACTATACTCCCCGAAGCTATCAATTTGGTACCCGTTAGGTTGGCCCCTAACTCCCCTTTGTGGAGTCGACGTGGAGTTGCGTGTCAGCCATGTACTATACCCATAGATCAACAAACAGAGGTTTTAAATGGGTGTCACCCGTCTACAAGGCGGAGCGCATGATCGACAAACATGCATTCAATTTGGTACCGAAAGGAAACTGCACTGGGTCCCTGAGGGGCGCTGATCGTCGGTTTGTTTCGGCCCGGTGTATTTCATCTCACATGTGGCATACACGAATACTGTGGTAGCAAAGCCGCACAGGGTACACGCCAAGGTAAACAAATGTAGACTTTCTGTAAAAAAAAAAATTATTGCTTTATGCCTGTATTGTTACGCCCATTATCTTTTTTCTCTTTCTGTTCTCATGCATTCCAAACGAAATATGGGTAAAAAGTGCTATGTATGTAACAAGCAGAAGAAAGCATCTCCTACCCAATAATAGCATATATTTCTGATATTTTTCATTTTATACCAAGCACCACCCCCCGCCTCAACACTATTGCTATTAATTAAATAGTTTAACCAATTTGAATTATGCACCAGTTTAAGAAACAATTATAGAGAAATTGTATTTTAGAGAGTATGAAATTATCTGTAATACAATAAGATCTACTTTTAAAAAATGTCATAAGGATCGTTTATGAAACACAGAAGTTATTCAAGATGGTGTGTGCTTATAATGACAAAACGGTAATTTTTCGTTTTACACACATGAGGAACGTCCAAGTGAGTCGAGGGTGGAGTCTATTTAACTCGGGTTTTTCAGGATTGCATTTCTCTGGGTGTAGTCCCATCCCTGGCCCGCAGTCCGCACAATCTACAACAACAAAGCTACATGTCTGTAGCAAAACAGACTCACACAACACTTTTCAAAAATGAGCCACATATCGATATCCAGTATTCGGAACTGCTAACTCGTGAACAAAATAAACAGCTGTAACAGCTATGAAAATGTAAACAACAAAGGTGAGACACACTATAAATTAACAATAAAAAAAACACTATTTATCCACCTTACTCTTCCAGATCGGGCCCCGGTTCCGGACCCAGCGTACCCGCCGCGTACCATGAGACGATCACCTACACTCGTCTCCCTCATTCTGGCCACTAAATGGCCTACATTAGCCAGTGTCAGCCATCATGCCTACTCTCCCCAACAATATTATTTTAGCCGGACATGCTTTCTTTCAATATGTACGTATAACTGGTTGCGTTTTCTTAAAATTTATGACAATTATTACCATCGCTTATAGCATTTATCTTTGCAGCTATTTAAAATCTCATGCAAGTGGATATTTCGTTAACTTCACAGGTGCGTATTAATGTCGCATATATTTATACTTATAGATAAAATGTATTAATTACTAAATTTTTCTCTTATGTTATAGAACTCATTTGTTCATCTTAACAGCACTAGATGGAACAGGCGACGAAACACTACAAAGATATTGCCAGTCGCCGCAAAAGAAACACGCAAGGAGACAATTTAGAGGCAATCGTTGCGCCGATCTAGGAACAATGTGCCCACACAACTACTTAAAACTGGGTATGTCACGATAATCGGTATTAACTTATTATTAAATTGCTTAATTTTATCTCACCCTACCTAAAGAGCTCTCTGTGGTTGGTAAGGGGCGATATAAATGGGTAATTCCAATTAGGTAAGTATGTGCGCATAGTTCGCGCAAGTGTTAATTTAAAATTTTTATATTTTACAGGCGCAGATGCATCACCTTTGGAGCTTCCCTCACCGTTCGCACTCTAAAGTGAAGCTCGGCGTAAGTGCCTACGTATGTACAGGTATAATTTATAAATACAAAAAAAAAACTAAATTTAACGATCAAAAAATCTGCTTCTTTTCAGGGAATATGATCAGGAGTCTTCATCTGACTCTGCCAAGGGCTCGAACGAGGATGGGCAAAATGGAACGCACTCACTCGGAGGATGTGGGCGTGGTCTCGCCTGTGGCCGCTTCTTCGTTGTTGGAGCCCGGTCGTCGGTGGCTCGTCTCGTCGCCTTCAGGGTTGCGCCGACGCTTGGCTGGCGGCGTCGCGGATATGGCTGGTGTGCGCCGCTTTCACGTTGGGTGCTTGCCCGGAAATGTCACTGTCTTTGCTTTGTGGCCTTAGATGTATACGGCTTCCTTGATCTTTTGTCGGCACATTGTTTTAATTGAAATTATATTATTAAACCGAAACAAAGCCCTTTATATTTCAATTGTAGGTATCGGCTTAGTTTGCCTATTAGAAACTTTTTTAGAATATTTTATCCACGGGCCGGCTTGAAAAATAGAAAGAAAAACTTTAAGGTGTTTTCGAGCACGGCACGCCCGCCGTTGACCACTGACAAGATCGAACTCCCTTTTACATTTTTCAGCATCATCATCGGTGCCGAATTTCGGCACACGCATACATTGGCGAGGCGGCCACCGTTGCTGCCCATCTGCACAGCTGCATATTTTTGGGTCAACGGCCCAAATGAAGGCCAAGGGCATATCCAAGGGCATGCGATCCCCTCTCCTCATATTCTCTTTAAGAGCGAACCGGGCGGCCAATAGCAGTCGTCGCTTTTGGCGCCGTGGATCGCAAGTTTGGCGTTGCCACCCTTCAGAAATTTGGGCTCCGCCGTGGGCCCAGCTTCACCCCGCATACTCTGACCATACGAGAAAAAGATATCGGCGTGGCCGATAATATCGCACGCAACCAACTAAGTAACCCTCGGTGCTGCCGATAACGTCAAATGCAACAATTTTAATAAATAAAAACAGTAAAAAGTTGCCGATAACGCGGTGGCGACACGATTGTCGAGTGTATGCAGAAACGATAATACTTGACGATGAATGTCGGATAGTATCGCAAGAGCATCGACTATCGATTATGAATCATTATAAATATCGAAATATTTGATTTGGTGAAGGCTATTATGTATTTAAAATTTATAAGACTTAAATTTTCAATTATTAAATACAAATGCAATTTCAAATTTGATTTGAATATTTTGTAATTAACATAAGCCATTAATTGTTAAATAGACTCTGACCTCGGTTCTACACGTTCTTTATGTGGGGAGATTAAAACGAAGAATGAAGAAATTCAATTTTCGGTTTATCGAATGAACTGCGTCGATTGAATGCGATGAATTGATATATCGAACCCAATATTAACGCACTAAATAATGTGAGTCAAACTAGCATGTGCGTCAAGTTAGCGGCGGGGACTTAGCGTCGATTTTTGGAACTTGGTATCTGAAAAGGAATCAATTACTTTTAAATGTATTTATATATGCAGAAATACTGTCTACATTAATTTGTTTTTGAATTTTAGTTTATAATATAGGTAAACGAAGGGGTTGAAAAATAAGGTTTCCTCCATTCCTTAAATATCTTACTTTCCGGATAATCGCCCCAAAAACCGCATATACACGATTAAAGCCTATAGTTTCACCTAGCGAACTATGAAAGTTTCATTAAAATCGTCGGTGCCATTTTTAAGATAACTGGAAAAGAGTGCAGCAGCCCCATATAAACTTACCGGGAAAACTCAACTTTGTTTTTGAGTCCTTATTTCTTAACTCAGGGACAATGGCCCTCAATGCACGCTATACCCTCTTATGGATACATATTTCAAGAAGCTTTGGCACTAATTTTAAATAAATGGATGGTACAGATTTTGAGAAAATAAATTAATTGTAAACCAACCTTATATAGTTCATTCATAAAGTCTATCGATCTGCTAGTTCCTACGCGAACTGAATCACTGCCTGGAATCAGAGTTGAACAATTTTGTACAGAACTAGGCGGGAACAAATCGATTTGAATTATATAAGTTAAGCGGAGTCAACGAACGGTTGGCCAGAATATGACTCCGGCCACAATTGCTGAATAAGCATTGGGCCGGATGTCGTTGCATAGCCGGCAGACACAGCATATTTGCGTGGCCGCTATGAACGAAGAAATAATTTCAGAATCATATTCTGTTAGCTCTAAGCCCTAAGAATTGTATCGCATGTTTTTAGTTCTGAATGGCCTCTGTGAGTGACACAAGCAAAAATATATTCTACTCCGGCACTTGACCGTTATCATTAAACAGTTGATCTTTTATTGCTGGGCCACAAGGCCAGTATTGGAACACTGAATTATACTATTTGGCGCCCAGCTAGTGGTAGTTACGATTACCCATGCGATTGCAAAGAAAAAAATTCTTACAAAGTGAACATTAAGTTGCGGTCACACCAACAGTGCCGCGCTGTGAACATTACAAAAAAAAAAATAATAATAAAATAAAATAATAAAAATAATAAGCTAATCACTAATAATAATAATAGTGACAGTGAGTTAACAAATGCAGTTGCGGATTGAACACTACAACAAGAAACAATAAGCTGCAGTTACGGTGAATTAGCGATCATAATCTCGTGAACCACAAAGGTGCGCTCTTGTGCAGTGCGACTTACATATATTTTTGCACCGAAGCCGCTGGAGCTCTTCGGGCAGCGGAGACTGCGGCGAAGGGAGCGACTACGAATAACAAGTGCGTGACTGCGGCGTTGGACCCGCAAACGTGGCTGGCGTAGTGACTAAAATAAATCATAAAAATCATGTAAGTGGGCACTTTGGCCATATCTGTTATTAAATCTGATCGAATTTTATAAAAAAAAAAAAAAACAAAAACAAAAGAAACAAAGAGAGGAGAAATCTTGCATGCGTTATATTTTGCAACACATTATCTGCTAGAATTAGAACAAAAGTTTTTGAGAATTTGATTTGACAGCAGTAAACAAATTTTGTTATAAAAAAAAAAAAAAAAAAATACTTTGTGTTACTTTTTATGGCACTCTAAAAATTGTGCTGCAACGGCACATACTTTCTTGCTTATACGCTTCTCGTGGTTCAGAGCTGAGGCGTAATATGACCCATCTTTCGACTTTCTGTTTTGTTTTTGCGTCCGCTAGACCGCGCGTGCTTTTATTTGTTTTTGCTTTTAATGCCCATGAACTCGTCTTTCGGTCAGTATAGGACCTACCGCAAGAACTCTAGCGACTCGGATTCTGACTATGACAACTGCATCAGAATCCCAGCTCCACGATTTGCCCCTACAGTCCCCCCAACTTCGAACAAAATGTATCCAGAGCAACTTAGAGAGATAATTCAAACGGCCATAAGCAAAGCCCTAACAGAACAAGCCAATGCAAACCCGCAAAGAGAGCAGCTTTTAGTGCAGAGAATTAATGAATTATCTGAACAAATGGCAGTAGCAAACGTTGCTGTACTACAAATGCTTACCTGAGTTTGCAGGAATACAGGAATCTTATGTTTCTTGGATTCAAGCGGCATTAGCCGCCTACCCCATTTTCAAGCTATATTATGGCAGTTCTCGGCATATCTCAGGCCGTTATAATTATAAGAAGCAAAATAAAGGGCCCCGCGGATGCGGTGCTGGCCTCATGGCACTGTGTTGAATTTTGATGCGATAATAAATCGCCTTGATTTCACATACAGTGACAAAAGGCCGATCCATGTAATTGAACAAAAGTTAGGCACCTTGAGGCAGGGTGGCTTGCCCCTACTCCAGTATTATGACGAAGTGGAGAAAAAACTAACCCTACTGACCAACAAGGTGAATATGTCTTACGATCCCGTTATGGCAAAAGGTCTTTGTGAGAAGTTCCGTGATGACGCGTTGCCCGTTTTCATATCGGGGCTTAAGCGCAATCTCACGGATGTACTCTTCGCAGCCAAGCCTAGAGATCTGCCTTCGGCACTGGCGCTTGCTCAGGAGGTGGAATCGAACCACGAAAGATATGCTTTCGCGGCTAATTTTGCCAAAAGCCAAGAAGAAAAAGAGCGTAGGCCGAATACAAAGACACAGGGCCGACAGCAAGATAGACATTCTGAGCCACAGACAAATGGCGCAAAAAACCCTCATTTCAACAAACAGCAGAATCAACAGGGTCAGTCCGATCAACGAAATGGTCGGCAGCAAAACAATAATGGTGGACAGGAACCCATGGAGGTAGATCCTTCATATTCAAGGATCCTCCAACCCACACAGGCACCGGGGTATCTGAATAGAAAACAGGCAACATCTGATCGCACGGGCTTTCAAAAAAAGCAACAAAGGGTGAATCATGTAACGCAGGACGCGGAACAAGGGTCGCAAATGCATGCTGTGCCCCTAGCGCAGAGGCGCAAATTGAGGATGACGGGAGCACTAGCTATGATTCAGATGCTGTTAATTTTTTAGGGGTAGATCCCTGTTACCCGTTATCGAGCGAAGAGTAGCAGGGGCCGATATGAAGTTCCTCATAGACACGGGCGCGTCTAAAAACTTTATCAGACCACATGAAGGGTTAAACGGCGTCCGACCAGTAGATTGTCCATTCACAATCCACTCGATTCATGGCACAACTAGAATCACGCAAAAGTGTTTTGTCTCAATGTTCAACATAAAGGCAACATTTTTTCTTTTATCGGACCTGTCAACTTTCGATGGAATAATAGGCCACGACCTGTTAACACAGGCAGGGGCATCGCTTTGCTTAGCGTCAGATCAGCTTAAATGGGGTCCAGAAATTGAACAAATTTCTTTTCACACATGCACAAATCACAATGTCACTAACGTAGATTGCTCAGATGCACCTCCTCTAGTAAAGAACAATTTCCTGAAACTGCCAAAAGACAGGAAAAGGGCCTTTGCAGACCCCAATGAGGCCTTACCATACAAAACGTCGGTGGCGGCCACCATAAGAACAATAAATGAGGAACCAATTTATGCAAAACTTTACCCATACCCTATGGGGGCAGCTGACTTCGTCAATAAAGAGTTTCAAAACCTGCTGAAAAATGGCATTATACAGAAATTAGTATCTCCCTACAATAATCCTATTTGGGTTGTGGATAAAAAAGGTACAGATGAGGCGGGTAATCGAAACATGCGATTAGTCATGGACTTTCGCAAAAATAACGAGAGAACGATACCCGATAAATATCCTATCCCAAATATCTCAATGATATTGGGAAACTTGGGAAAAGCGAAATTTTTCTCGAGGTTGGACCTCAAGTCTGGCTACCATCAAATCATGCTCGCAGAACGCGATCGTGAGAAAACTTCCTTCTCAGTAAATGGGGAGAAGTATGAGTTTCGAAGACTCCCGTTCGGTCTGAAAAATGCAGCCAGCATCTTTCAGAGGACCATTGACAATATCTTGCGAGAGCAGATCAGCAAATTTTGCTATGTCTACGTGGATGACGTAATTATCTTCTCTGTAGATGAAGAGTCACATGTCAAACACGTAGACTGGGACCTGAAGAGCTTGTATGAGGCAAATATGAGTGTGAACTTCCTTGGGTTTATAGTCACTTGCAACGTCGCGACAACAGACCCAGAAAAGGTAGCATACAGGACTTCCCAGAGCCGGAAACGGTATTCGAAGTCAGGTTATTTCTGGGTCTCGCAAGTTATTTTAGATGTTTCATAAAAGAACTAGCCGCAATAGTAAGGCCTATTTCGGAAATTTTAAAAGGGGAAATGGAACAGTCAGTAAGCATAGATCGCGGAACATTCAGGTGCAGTTCTCCGAAACGCAACAACGTGCGTTTCAAAAGCTATGTAATATTTTGGCATCAGAAGATGTCATGCTGAGGTATCCCAACAACCGATGCTTTGGCCTATGGCATAGGCGAAGTTCGTTCCCAAGAGGGGCGTCCGATTACAATGATTTCACGAACATTGACATTGGCTATTATACGGGCGCTTGCCAAGTTGCGACATTATCTTTATGGGGTCAAGGACATAAACATTTTCACTGATCACCAGCCGTTAACCTTCGCAGTATCGGAATCAAATCCTAATGCGAAGATTAAACGATGGAAAGCGCGCATCGATGAGTCGAATGCGCGGATTTTCTACAAACCTGACAAAGAAAACCTGGTTGCAGACGCCTTGTTCAGACAACACCTCAATGTTGTAGGACAAGAAATCGAGTCTTGTGCGGCAACGATCCACAGTGAAGTTTCTTTGACTCACTCATTGAAACAACAGATAAGCCTCTGAATTGCTTTCAAAATCAGATAGTATTGGAGGAGGCGCGCTTTCCTTTGAAGCGTTATACCAAGAGGTGTAAACGCTTTCCACTGCGACTTGTACACTCTCGCGATGAAGTGGTTCGAAAATTTCCAGCTACAAAATTCTGGCACTGCAAGAATCGTGTGGTTGAGATATTCGGGGTTGGGGAAAGAAGAGAAATCCTCACAGCTGAGCACAATAGGGCACACAGGTCTGCTCAAAAGAACTTGAAACAGGTTCTCAATGAATACTACCACCCTAGAAAACAAGAGTTGGGTGAAACACCATTCCCGTCGCATGTTGGAGAGATGGTACACATAGACATCTTCTCGACTGACAAAAATTTTTTTCTTACTTGCATCGACAAGTTTTCAAAATTCGCTATCGTACAGCTTATCTCTTCAAGGACCATTGAGGACCGCATTGCTTCAACTCATTAACTTTTTCCAAAAGCGAAATCGATATACTGGGACAATGAACCAGCATTGAATTCACAGACGATTTTAACCATGCTGTACAATAATTTTTGAGTGAGTATGTCAAACGCGCCACTCTTGCATAGTGTGTCGAATGGACAAGAAGAGCGCTTTCATAGCACGTTGTTAGAGCTTGCCATATGTTTAAAAATCGACAAGAACATAAGCGACACCGTTGAGGTCATTTTACTGGCAACTGCTGAGTACAACAAGTCAGTCCACTCGGTCATTAACAAAAGACCAGTTGACGTTGTTCAAGCACATCCGGATGAGCCTTAACAAGAAATACAACGCAAAATCAAAGATGCACAGATCGCGCTCAGAACTAGAGAGAACGCCTCCTGGCAGAATAGAGTCTTTGAGGTTGGTGAAAAGGTTTTAGTCAAGTCCGAAGTCCGAAGGTTTGGAAATAAACTCACGCCATTGTGAGAGGAAAAAACTGAACAAGCGGACCTGGGGACCACGGTCCTCATTAATGGGAGGATGGTCCACAAGGATAATTTGAAATAATTCCAGCAAACGAGTCCTTGCATACATTTTTTATTCTTTTATAAGCCACTTGGCGCAATTCTTATTTAGTTCATTACATTTTATATTAAGTCGCTTTTTGGTGGTGGGACATGGCTTCACAAACTAAAAATAGCTAAAAACGAAAACTTCACTCCACAGGTTTGGATTTGTCCTTCTCTTCTTCCTGTCCTTGACTTCGGCACGCATCACGAACTACTCTCAGTCCAAATACATCCCCATTGTTGATGGCCGTGTCATAGTGTGGGAAGAATACGCCTACGTTAAACATTCAGTGAATCTCTCAGAATACATGCGTGTGATAGAAGAAACGGTCAAATTGAATGACATGTTCCCACAGTCGCATATGAAAAAGCTTCTGAGCGTGGATGCAGATCACCTTCGAGATTTACTAGAGGCGTTGGGCGCGCACCACAGAGTGGCCAGGAGCTTAGACTTCTTAGGTTCCATGTTGAAGGTTGTGGCAAGCACACCGGATGGAGGTGATTTAGAAAAAACTCGGTTCATTGAGGCCCAATTAATTAATTCAAACAATAAGTAAATAGAAATTAACACCAGAATCCAGGTACAAATTAATCAACTTACTTCGACAGTCAATCAAAGTCTCAAAACAACTAAAGACACTCAAGCCGATACTGGCCATTTATATGAGAAATTGATAGCCAGAAATCGAATATTAATGATGGAGTTGCAAAATCTAATGCTGGCAATAACTCTTGCAAAGGTTACCATTCTTAGCCCAAACATTCTCGATCATTCAGATTTGGCATCAGTTTGGCTGGAGGAACCCACTAATACTCCCATAGGGGATCTTACGTCCGTTGCGTCCGAGAAAGTTTTACAGTCCGTTAACACCCTTTATTTTGATATTAAATTTCCGAAAATTAAATTTGCTTGTAAAAAGGATACGATTTTCCCGGTCATACATGAGAATTTCATACTACGCATGGTGAATAACGTCGTGGCAGATTGCGATGGTGAAACGCATGCTCTCGAAAATTGCACCGCCTCTCCGGGGGCCACATTTTGTCATCTAGCATCCGGGAGTTCATGCGCCAGAGAGCTCCATGCAGGCGGGATTGCGAATTGCGAAATCCAACCATGCAATTTAGACGCTATCACTTTCGTAGATGACGGAATCCTTATCGTAAATGACAGGCCAGCGAAAGTACAAGTCGGCACCGAAATCTGGGTACATGGCACGCACCTCATCACCTTCATCGACCGCGCTGCGGTGAACGGAACTTTATTCATTAACCATAACAACGTGCAGAATAAGGTCCCGGGTACTGCTAACACCCCTTTACTAAATATCACGGCCAGCCGGAGCATCCTCAGTCTTCCGTACCTTCACCGACTGAGTGAAAGTAACCTGGAGGAGATCCAGAAATTCAAAGAGGACCTCGGTAGCAAAGACGTATACCAGATAATATGCATCGTGGGAGTGTTATGCGTTTTGCTTATCGGCATCGGTCTTGCGTTTTGGCGAATCACCAGCGCCAGAAAGTCTGCGCAACAGTTAAGAGAAGTGATCGCAGAAATGGGGTCGGCCGAGGGCGGCCTTGGTCTTAAAGGGGGAGTAGTTAAGCGGAGTCAACGAACGGTTGGACAGAATATGACTCCGGCCACAATTGCTGAATAAGCATTGGGCCGGATGTCGTTGCATAGCCGGCAGACACAGCATATTTGCGTGGCCGCTATGAACAAAGTAATAATTTAAGAATCATATTCTGTTAGCTTTAAGCCCTAAGAATTGTATCGCATGTTTTTAGTTCTGAATGGCCTCTGTTAGTGACACAAGCAAAAATATATTCTACTCCGGCACTTGACCTTTATCATTAAACATTTGATCTTTTATTGCTGGGTCACAAGGCCAGTATTGGAATACTGAATTATACTAATTTATATATTTGTTGCATT
>JBAMCE010000089.1:0-23895 GCA_037075305.1 Drosophila kanekoi
AAGACATGTTTTGTTAAGGCAATTTTGAGTTCCAGGTGAGGCTGAATTTTTTAAGACTTAATAGTCGGGTGAGACTATTTGGCTTTGATTTGCTTCCCTAGGCGGCACATGCCAGATTGGCGGGGCTCCTGGAATCTAAGACAAGGTTTGGTAAAACAGTTTTGACAGCTAGGCAAGACCGTATGTTTTAAGATTAAAGAGTCGGGTGAGCCTGTTTGGCTTTGACTTGCGCCCCTAGGATGCAAATGCTGGATTAACAGGGTTCCTGGTATCTGAGACAAGTTTTGGTAAGACAATTTTGAGTTCCAGGTGAGGCTGAATGTGTTAAGACTTAATAGTCGGGTGAGTCTATTTTGCTTTGACTTGCTCCCTAGGCTGCAAATGCTAGATTAACAGGCTTCCTGGTATCTAAGACATGTTTTGGTAAAGTAGTTTTGGCAGCCATATGGGGCTGTGTGTATAAGATTAAATTGATTAACAGGGATCCTTGTATCTGAGAAAAGTTTCGGAAAAGCAATTTTGACTTCCAGGTGAGGCTGTATGTTTTAGGATTAAATAGTCGGATGAGCCTGTTTGGCTTTGACTTGCGCCCCTAGGATGCAAATGCTGGATTAACAGGGTTCCTGGTATCTGAGACAAGTTTTGTTAAGGCAATTTTGAGTTCCAGGTGAGGCTGAATTTTTTAAGACTTAATAGTCGGGTGAGACTATTTGGCTTTGATTTGCTTCCCTAGGCGGCACATGCCAGATTGGCGAGGCTCTTGGAATCTAAGACAAGGTTTGGTAAAACAGTTTTGACAGCTAGGCAAGACCGTATGTTTTAAGATTAAAGAGTCGGGTGAGCCTGTTTGGCTTTGACTTGCGCCCCTAGGATGCAAATGCTGGATTAACAGGGTTCCTGGTATCTGAGACAAGTTTTGGTAAGACAATTTTGAGTTCCAGGTGAGGCTGAAAGTGTTAAGACTTAATAGTCGGGTGAGTCTATTTTGCTTTGACTTGCTCCCCAAGGCTGCAAATGCTAGATTAACAGGCCTCCTAGTATCTAAGACATGTTTTGGTAAGGCAATTTTGAGTTCCAGGTGAGGCTTAATTTTTTTAAGACTTAATAGTCGGGTGAGACTATTTGGCTTTGACTTGCTCCCCTAGGCGGCACATGCCAGATTGGCGAGGCTCCTGGAATCTAAGACAAGGTTTGGTAAAACAGTTTTGACAGCTAGGCAAGACCGTATGTTTTAAGATTAAAGAGTCGGGTGAGCCTGTTTGGCTTTGACTTGCGCCCCTAGGATGCAAATGCTGGATTAACAGGGTTCCTGGTATCTGAGACAAGTTTTGGTAAGGCAATTTTGACTTCCAGGTGAGGCTGTGTGTTTTGGGACTTAATAGTCGGGTGAGACTATTTGGCTTTGACTTGCTCCCCTAGGCGGCACATGCCAGATTGGCAAGGCTCCTGGAATCTAATAAAAGTTTTAGTAAAACAGTTTAGACAGCCAGACGGGGTTTTTTATTTTAAGATTAAATTGTAGGGTGAGCCTGTATGACTTTGACTTGCGCCCCCAGGATGCAAATACTGATTTAACAGGGCTCCTGGTATCTGAGACAAGTTTTGGTAAAGCAGTTTTGTCGGCCAAATGGGGTTGTATGTTTTAAGATTTAAAAGTCGGGTGAGACTAGTCTGCAAATGCTAGATTATCAGGGATCCTTGTATCTGAGACAAGTTTCGGTAAAGCAATTTTGACTTCCAGGTGAGGCTGAATGTTTTAGGATTCAATAGTCGGATGAACTTGTTTGGCTTTGACTTGCTCCCCTAGGCTACACATGCCAGATTGGCGGGGCTCCAGGAATCTAAGACAAGGTTTGGTCAAACAGTTTTGACAGCTAGGCAAGACTGTATGTTTTAAGATTAAAGAGTCGGGTGAGCCTGTTTGGCTTTGACTTGCGCCCCTAGGATGCAAATGCTGGATTAACAGGGTTCCTGGTATCTGAGACAAGTTTCGGTGAGGCAATTTTGACTTCCAGGTGAGGCTGTGTGTTTTAGGACTTAATAGTCGGGTGAGACTATTTGGCTTTGACTTGCTCCCCTAGGCGGCACATGCCAGATTGGCAAGGGTCCTGGAATCTAATAAAAGTTTTAGTAAAACAGTTTAGACAGCCAGACGGGGTTGTTTGTTTTAAGATTAAATTGTAGGGTGAGCCTGTATGACTTTGACTTGCGCCCCCAGGATGCAAATACTGATTTAACAGGGCTCCTGGTATCTGAGACAAGTTTTGGTAAAGCAGTTTTGTCGGCCAAATGGGGTTGTATGTTTTAAGATTTAAAAGTCGGGTGAGACTAGTCTGCAAATGCTAGATTATCAGGGATCCTTGTATCTGAGACAAGTTTCGGTAAAGCAATTTTGACTTCCAGGTGAGGCTGAATGTTTTAGGATTCAATAGTCGGATGAACTTGTTTGGCTTTGACTTGCTCCCCTAGGCGGCACATGCCAGATTGGCGAGGCTCCTGGAATCTAAGACAAGGTTTGGTAAAACAGTTTTGACAGCTAGGCAAGACCGTATGTTTTAAGATTAAAGAGTCGGGTGAGCCTGTTTGGCTTTGATTTGCGCCCCTAGGATGCAAATGCTGGATTAACAGGGTTCCTGGTATCTGAGACAAGTTTCGGTGAGGCAATTTTGACTTCCAGGTGAGGCTGTGTGTTTTAGGACTTAATAGTCGGGTGAGACTATTTGGCTTTGACTTGCTCCCCTAGGCGGCACATGCCAGATTGGCAAGGCTCCTGGAATCTAATATAAGTTTTAGTAAAACAGTTTAGACAGCCAGACGGGGTTGTTTGTTTTAAGATTAAATTGTAGGGTGAGCCTGTATGACTTTGACTTGCGCCCCCAGGATGCAAATGCTGATTTAACAGGGCCCCTGGTATCTGAGACAAGTTTTGGTAAAGCAGTTTTGTCGGCCAAATGGGGTTGTATGTTTTAAGATTTAAAAGTCGGGTGAGACTAGTCTGCAAATGCTAGATTATCAGGGATCCTTGTATCTGAGACAAGTTTCGGTAAAGCAATTTTGACTTCCAGGTGAGGCTGAATGTTTTAGGATTCAATAGTCGGATGAACTTGTTTGGCTTTGACTTGCTCCCCTAGGCTACACATGCCAGATTGGCGGGGCTCCAGGAATCTAAGACAAGGTTTGGTTAAACAGTTTTGACAGCTAGGCAAGACTGTATGTTTTAAGATTAAAGAGTCGCTTGAGCCTGTTTGAATTTGACTTGCGCCCCTAGGATGCAAATGCTGGATTAACAGGGTTCCTGGTATCTGAGACAAGTTTTGTTAAGGCAATTTTGAGTTCCAGGTGAGGCTGAATTTTTTAAGACTTAATAGTCGGGTGAGACTATTTGGCTTTGATTTGCTTCCCTAGGCGGCACATGCCAGATTGGCGGGGCTCCTGGAATCTAAGACAAGGTTTGGTAAAACAGTTTTGACAGCTAGGCAAGACCGTATGTTTTAAGATTAAAGAGTCGGGTGAGCCTGTTTGGCTTTGACTTGCGCCCCTAGGATGCAAATGCTGGATTAAGAGGCTTCCTGGTATCTGAAACAAGTTTTGGTAAGGCAATTTTGAGTTCCAGGTGAGGCTGAATGTGTTAAGACTCAATAGTCGGGTGAGTCTATTTTGCTTTGACTTGCTCCCCAAGGCTGCAAATGCTAGATTAACAGGCCTCCTAGTATCTAAGACATGTTTTGGTAAAGCAGTTTTGGCAGCCATATGGGGCTGTGTGTTTAAGATTAAATTGGTTAACAGGGATCCTTGTATCTGAGAAAATATTCGGTAAAGCAATTTTGACTTCCAGGTGAGGCTGTATGTTTTAGGATTCAATAGTCGGATGAGCCTGTTTGGCTTTGATTTGCGCCCCTAGGATGCAAATGCTGGATTAACAGGGTTCCTGGTATCTAAGACAAGTTTTGTTAAAGCCATTTTGAGTTCCAGGTGAGGCTGAATTTTTTAAGACTTAATAGTCGGGTGAGACTATTTGGCTTTGACTTGCTCCCCTAGGCTCCACATGCCAGATTGGCGGGGCTCCTGGAATCTAAGACAAGGTTTGGTAAAACCGTTTTGACAGCTAGGCAAGACCGTATGTTTTAAGATTAAAGAGTCGGGTGAGCCTGTTTGGCTTTGACTTGCGCCCCTAGGATGCAAATGCTGGATTAAGAGGCTTCCTGGTATCTGAGACAAGTTTTGGTAAGGCAATTTTGAGTTCCAGGTGAGGCTGAATGTGTTAAGACTCAATAGTCGGGTGAGACTTTTTGCTTTGACTTGCTCCCCTATGCTGCAAATGCTAGATTAACAGGGCTACTGGAATCTAAAATAAGTGTTAGTAAAACAGTTTTGACAGCTAGGTAAGGCTGTATGTTTTAAGTTTAAATAGTCGGGTGAGCCTGTTTGGCTTTGTCTTGCGCCCCCAGGATGAAAATGCTGGATTAACAGGGTTCCTGGTACCTGAGACAAGTTTTGGTAAGGCAATTTTGAGTTCCAGGTCAGTCTGAATGTTTTACGACTTAATAGTCGGGTGAGACTATTTGGCTTTGATTTGCTTCCCTAGGCGGCACATGCCAGATTGGCGGGGCTCCTGGAATCTAAGACAAGGTTTGGTAAAACAGTTTTGAGAGCTAGGCAAGACTGTATGTTTTAAGATTAAAGAGTCGGTTGAGCCTGTTTGGGTTTGACTTGCGTCCCTAGGATGCAAACGCTGGATTAATAAGGTTCCTGGTATCTTAGACAAGTTTTGGTAAGGCAATCTTGAGTTCCAGGTGAGGCTGAATGTGTTAAGACTTAATAGTCGGGTGAGACTATTGTGCTTTGACTTGGTCCCCTAGGCTGCAAGGCTAGATTAACAGGCTTCCTGGTATCTAAGACATGTTTTGGTAAAGCAGTTTTGGCAGCCATATGGGGCTGTGTGTTTAAGATTAAATTGGTTAACAGGGATCCTTGTATCTGAGAAAATATTCGGTAAAGCAATTTTGACTTCCAGGTGAGGCTGTATGTTTTAGGATTCAATAGTCGGATGAGCCTGTTTGGCTTTGATTTGCGCCCCTAGGATGCAAATGCTGGATTAACAGGGTTCCTGGTATCTAAGACAAGTTTTGTTAAAGCCATTTTGAGTTCCAGGTGAGGCTGAATTTTTTAAGACTTAATAGTCGGGTGAGACTATTTGGCTTTGACTTGCTCCCCTAGGCTCCACATGCCAGATTGGCGGGGCTCCTGGAATCTAAGACAAGGTTTGGTAAAACCGTTTTGACAGCTAGGCAAGACCGTATGTTTTAAGATTAAAGAGTCGGGTGAGCCTGTTTGGCTTTGACTTGCGCCCCTAGGATGCAAATGCTGGATTAAGAGGCTTCCTGGTATCTGAGACAAGTTTTGGTAAGGCAATTTTGAGTTCCAGGTGAGGCTGAATGTGTTAAGACTCAATAGTCGGGTGAGACTTTTTGCTTTGACTTGCTCCCCTATGCTGCAAATGCTAGATTAACAGGGCTACTGGAATCTAAAATAAGTGTTAGTAAAACAGTTTTGACAGCTAGGTAAGGCTGTATGTTTTAAGTTTAAATAGTCGGGTGAGCCTGTTTGGCTTTGTCTTGCGCCCCCAGGATGAAAATGCTGGATTAACAGGGTTCCTGGTACCTGAGACAAGTTTTGGTAAGGCAATTTTGAGTTCCAGGTCAGTCTGAATGTTTTACGACTTAATAGTCGGGTGAGACTATTTGGCTTTGATTTGCTTCCCTAGGCGGCACATGCCAGATTGGCGGGGCTCCTGGAATCTAAGACAAGGTTTGGTAAAACAGTTTTGAGAGCTAGGCAAGACTGTATGTTTTAAGATTAAAGAGTCGGTTGAGCCTGTTTGGGTTTGACTTGCGTCCCTAGGATGCAAACGCTGGATTAATAAGGTTCCTGGTATCTTAGACAAGTTTTGGTAAGGCAATCTTGAGTTCCAGGTGAGGCTGAATGTGTTAAGACTTAATAGTCGGGTGAGACTATTGTGCTTTGACTTGGTCCCCTAGGCTGCAAGGCTAGATTAACAGGCTTCCTGGTATCTAAGACATGTTTTGGTAAAGCAGTTTTGGCAGCCATATGGGGCTGTGTGTATAAGATTAAATTGATTAACAGGGATCCTTGTATCTGAGAAAAGTTTCGGTAAAGCAATTTTGACTTCCAGGTGAGGCTGTATGTTTTAGGATTAAATAGTCGGATGAGCCTGTTTTTCTTTGACTTGCGCCCCTAGGATGCAAATGCTGGATTAACAGGGTTCCTGGTATCTGAGACAAGTTTTGGTAAGGCAATTTTGAGTTCCAGGTGAGGCTGAATGTGTTAAGACTTAATAGTCGGGTGAGTCTATTTTGCTTTGACTTACTCCCCAAGGCTGCAAATGCTAGATTAACAGGCCTCCTAGTATCTAAGACATGTTTTGGTAAAGCAGTTTTTGCAGCCATATGGGGCTGTGTGTTTAAGATTAAATTGGTTAACAGGGATCCTTGTATCTGAGAAAATATTCGGTAAAGCAATTTTGACTTCCAGGTGAGGCTGTATGTTTTAGGATTCAATAGTCGGATGAGCCTGTTTGGCTTTGATTTGCGCCCCTAGGATGCAAATGCTGGATTAACAGGGTTCCTTGTATCTGAGACAAGTTTCGGTAAAGCAATTTTGACTTCCAGGTGAGGCTGAATTTTTTAAGACTTAATAGTCGGGTGAGACTATTTGGCTTTGACTTGCTCCCCTAGGCTCCACATGCCAGATTGGCGGGGCTCCAGGAATCTAAGACAAGGTTTGGTTAAACAGTTTTGACAGCTAGGCAAGACTGTATGTTTTAAGATTAAAGAGTCGCTTGAGCCTGTTTGAATTTGACTTGCGCCCCTAGGATGCAAATGCTGGATTAACAGGGTTCCTGGTATCTGAGACAAGTTTTGTTAAGGCAATTTTGAGTTCCAGGTGAGGCTGAATTTTTTAAGACTTAATAGTCGGGTGAGACTATTTGGCTTTGATTTGCTTCCCTAGGCGGCACATGCCAGATTGGCGGGGCTCCTGGAATCTAAGACAAGGTTTGGTAAAACAGTTTTGACAGCTAGGCAAGACCGTATGTTTTAAGATTAAAGAGTCGGGTGAGCCTGTTTGGCTTTGACTTGCGCCCCTAGGATGCAAATGCTGGATTAAGAGGCTTCCTGGTATCTGAGACAAGTTTTGGTAAGGCAATTTTGAGTTCCAGGTGAGGCTGAATGTGTTAAGAGTCAATAGTCGGGTGAGTCTATTTTGCTTTGACTTGCTCCCCAAGGCTGCAAATGCTAGATTAACAGGCCTCCTAGTATCTAAGACATGTTTTGGTAAAGCAGTTTTGGCAGCCATATGGGGCTGTGTGTTTAAGATTAAATTGGTTAACAGGGATCCTTGTATCTGAGAAAATATTCGGTAAAGCAATTTTGACTTCCAGGTGAGGCTGTATGTTTTAGGATTCAATAGTCGGATGAGCCTGTTTGGCTTTGATTTGCGCCCCTAGGATGCAAATGCTGGATTAACAGGGTTCCTGGTATCTAAGACAAGTTTTGTTAAAGCCATTTTGAGTTCCAGGTGAGGCTGAATTTTTTAAGACTTAATAGTCGGGTGAGACTATTTGGCTTTGACTTGCTCCCCTAGGCTCCACATGCCAGATTGGCGGGGCTCCTGGAATCTAAGACAAGGTTTGGTAAAACCGTTTTGACAGCTAGGCAAGACCGTATGTTTTAAGATTAAAGAGTCGGGTGAGCCTGTTTGGCTTTGACTTGCGCCCCTAGGATGCAAATGCTGGATTAAGAGGCTTCCTGGTATCTGAGACAAGTTTTGGTAAGGCAATTTTGAGTTCCAGGTGAGGCTGAATGTGTTAAGACTCAATAGTCGGGTGAGACTTTTTTGCTTTGACTTGCTCCCCTATGCTGCAAATGCTAGATTAACAGGGCTACTGGAATCTAAAAAAAGTGTTAGTAAAACAGTTTTGACAGCTAGGTAAGGCTGTATGTTTTAAGTTTAAATAGTCGGGTGAGCCTGTTTGGCTTTGTCTTGCGCCCCCAGGATGAAAATGCTGGATTAACAGGGTTCCTGGTACCTGAGACAAGTTTTGGTAAGGCAATTTTGAGTTCCAGGTCAGTCTGAATGTTTTACGACTTAATAGTCGGGTAAGCCTGTTTGGCTTTGAACTTCTCCCCTAGGCTCCACATGCCAGATTGGCGGGGCTCCTGGAATCTAAGACAAGGTTTGGTAAAACAGTTTTGAGAGCTAGGCAAGACTGTATGTTTTAAGATTAAAGAGTCGGGTGAGCCTGTTTGGGTTTGACTTGCGTCCCTAGAATGCAAACGCTGGATTAATAAGGTTCCTGGTATCTTAGACAAGTTTTGGTAAGGCAATCTTGAGTTCCAGGTGAGGCTGAATGTGTTAAGACTTAATAGTCGGGTGAGACTATTGTGCTTTGACTTGGTCCCCTAGGCTGCAAGGCTAGATTAACAGGCTTCCTGGTATCTAAGACATGTTTTGGTAAAGCAGTTTTGGCAGCCATATGGGGCTGTGTGTATAAGATTAAATTGATTAACAGGGATCCTTGTATCTGAGAAAAGTTTCGGTAAAGCAATTTTGACTTCCAGGTGAGGCTGTATGTTTTAGGATTAAATAGTCGGATGAGCCTGTTTGGCTTTGACTTGCGCCCCTAGGATGCAAATGCTGGATTAACAGGGTTCCTGGTATCTGAGACAAGTTTTGTTAAGGCAATTTTGAGTTCCAGGTGAGGCTGAATTTTTTAAGACTTAATAGTCGGGTGAGACTATTTGGCTTTGATTTGCTTCCCTAGGCGGCACATGCCAGATTGGCGGGGCTCCTGGAATCTAAGACAAGGTTTGATAAAACAGTTTTGACAGCTAGGCAAGACCGTATGTTTTAAGATTAAAGAGTCGGGTGAGCCTGTTTGGCTTTGACTTGCGTCCCTAGGATGCAAATGCTGGATTAATAAGATTCCTGGTATCTGAGACAAGTTTTGGTAAGGCAATTTTGAGTTCCAGGTGAGGCTGAATGTGTTAAGACTTAATAGTCGGGTGAGTCTATTTTGCTTTGACTTACTCCCCAAGGCTGCAAATGCTAGATTAACAGGCCTCCTAGTATCTAAGACATGTTTTGGTAAAGCAGTTTTTGCAGCCATATGGGGCTGTGTGTTTAAGATTAAATTGGTTAACAGGGATCCTTGTATCTGAGAAAATATTCGGTAAAGCAATTTTGACTTCCAGGTGAGGCTGTATGTTTTAGGATTCAATAGTCGGATGAGCCTGTTTGGCTTTGATTTGCGCCCCTAGGATGCAAATGCTGGATTAACAGGGTTCCTTGTATCTGAGACAAGTTTCGGTAAAGCAATTTTGACTTCCAGGTGAGGCTGAATTTTTTAAGACTTAATAGTCGGGTGAGACTATTTGGCTTTGACTTGCTCCCCTAGGCTCCACATGCCAGATTGGCGGGGCTCCAGGAATCTAAGACAAGGTTTGGTTAAACAGTTTTGACAGCTAGGCAAGACTGTATGTTTTAAGATTAAAGAGTCGCTTGAGCCTGTTTGAATTTGACTTGCGCCCCTAGGATGCAAATGCTGGATTAACAGGGTTCCTGGTATCTGAGACAAGTTTTGTTAAGGCAATTTTGAGTTCCAGGTGAGGCTGAATTTTTTAAGACTTAATAGTCGGGTGAGACTATTTGGCTTTGATTTGCTTCCCTAGGCGGCACATGCCAGATTGGCGGGGCTCCTGGAATCTAAGACAAGGTTTGGTAAAACAGTTTTGACAGCTAGGCAAGACCGTATGTTTTAAGATTAAAGAGTCGGGTGAGCCTGTTTGGCTTTGACTTGCGCCCCTAGGATGCAAATGCTGGATTAAGAGGCTTCCTGGTATCTGAGACAAGTTTTGGTAAGGCAATTTTGAGTTCCAGGTGAGGCTGAATGTGTTAAGACTCAATAGTCGGGTGAGTCTATTTTGCTTTGACTTGCTCCCCAAGGCTGCAAATGCTAGATTAACAGGCCTCCTAGTATCTAAGACATGTTTTGGTAAAGCAGTTTTGGCAGCCATATGGGGCTGTGTGTTTAAGATTAAATTGGTTAACAGGGATCCTTGTATCTGAGAAAATATTCGGTAAAGCAATTTTGACTTCCAGGTGAGGCTGTATGTTTTAGGATTCAATAGTCGGATGAGCCTGTTTGGCTTTGATTTGCGCCCCTAGGATGCAAATGCTGGATTAACAGGGTTCCTGGTATCTAAGACAAGTTTTGTTAAAGCCATTTTGAGTTCCAGGTGAGGCTGAATTTTTTAAGACTTAATAGTCGGGTGAGACTATTTGGCTTTGACTTGCTCCCCTAGGCTCCACATGCCAGATTGGCGGGGCTCCTGGAATCTAAGACAAGGTTTGGTAAAACCGTTTTGACAGCTAGGCAAGACCGTATGTTTTAAGATTAAAGAGTCGGGTGAGCCTGTTTGGCTTTGACTTGCGCCCCTAGGATGCAAATGCTGGATTAAGAGGCTTCCTGGTATCTGAGACAAGTTTTGGTAAGGCAATTTTGAGTTCCAGGTGAGGCTGAAT
This sequence comes from Drosophila kanekoi, assembly GCA_037075305.1. Taxonomy (NCBI): domain Eukaryota; kingdom Metazoa; phylum Arthropoda; class Insecta; order Diptera; family Drosophilidae; genus Drosophila; species Drosophila kanekoi. The sequence continues at coordinate 10,603 of JBAMCE010000089.1, forward strand.
GTGTTAAGACTCAATAGTCGGGTGAGACTTTTTTGCTTTGACTTGCTCCCCTATGCTGCAAATGCTAGATTAACAGGGCTACTGGAATCTAAAAAAAGTGTTAGTAAAACAGTTTTGACAGCTAGGTAAGGCTGTATGTTTTAAGTTTAAATAGTCGGGTGAGCCTGTTTGGCTTTGTCTTGCGCCCCCAGGATGAAAATGCTGGATTAACAGGGTTCCTGGTACCTGAGACAAGTTTTGGTAAGGCAATTTTGAGTTCCAGGTCAGTCTGAATGTTTTACGACTTAATAGTCGGGTAAGCCTGTTTGGCTTTGAACTTCTCCCCTAGGCTCCACATGCCAGATTGGCGGGGCTCCTGGAATCTAAGACAAGGTTTGGTAAAACAGTTTTGAGAGCTAGGCAAGACTGTATGTTTTAAGATTAAAGAGTCGGGTGAGCCTGTTTGGGTTTGACTTGCGTCCCTAGGATGCAAACGCTGGATTAATAAGGTTCCTGGTATCTTAGACAAGTTTTGGTAAGGCAATCTTGAGTTCCAGGTGAGGCTGAATGTGTTAAGACTTAATAGTCGGGTGAGACTATTGTGCTTTGACTTGGTCCCCTAGGCTGCAAGGCTAGATTAACAGGCTTCCTGGTATCTAAGACATGTTTTGGTAAAGCAGTTTTGGCAGCCATATGGGGCTGTGTGTATAAGATTAAATTGATTAACAGGGATCCTTGTATCTGAGAAAAGTTTCGGTAAAGCAATTTTGACTTCCAGGTGAGGCTGTATGTTTTAGGATTAAATAGTCGGATGAGCCTGTTTGGCTTTGACTTGCGCCCCTAGGATGCAAATGCTGGATTAACAGGGTTCCTGGTATCTGAGACAAGTTTTGTTAAAGCAATTTTGAGTTCCAGGTGAGGCTGAATTTTTTAAGACTTAATAGTCGGGTGAGACTATTTGGCTTTGATTTGCTTCCCTAGGCGGCACATGCCAGATTGGCGGGGCTCCTGGAATCTAAGACAAGGTTTGATAAAACAGTTTTGACAGCTAGGCAAGACCGTATGTTTTAAGATTAAAGAGTCGGGTGAGCCTGTTTGGCTTTGACTTGCGTCCCTAGGATGCAAATGCTGGATTAATAAGATTCCTGGTATCTGAGACAAGTTTTGGTAAGGCAATTTTGAGTTCCAGGTGAGGCTGAATGTGTTAAGACTTAATAGTCGGGTGAGTCTATTTTGCTTTGACTTACTCCCCAAGGCTGCAAATGCTAGATTAACAGGCCTCCTAGTATCTAAGACATGTTTTGGTAAAGCAGTTTTTGCAGCCATATGGGGCTGTGTGTTTAAGATTAAATTGGTTAACAGGGATCCTTGTATCTGAGAAAATATTCGGTAAAGCAATTTTGACTTCCAGGTGAGGCTGTATGTTTTAGGATTCAATAGTCGGATGAGCCTGTTTGGCTTTGATTTGCGCCCCTAGGATGCCAATGCTGGATTAACAGGGTTCCTGGTATCTAAGACAAGTTTTGTTAAAGCAATTTTGAGTTCCAGGTGAGGCTGAATTTTTTAAGACTTAATAGTCGGGTGAGACTATTTGGCTTTGACTTGCTCCCCTAGGCTCCACATGCCAGATTGGCGGGGCTCCGGGAATCTAAGACAAGGTTTGGTAAAACCGTTTTGACAGCTAGGCAAGACCGTATGTTTTAAGATTAAAGAGTCGGGTGAGCTTGTTTGGCTTTGACTTGCGCCCCTAGGATGCAAATGCTGGATTAACAGGCTTCCTGGTATCTGAGACAAGTTTTGGTAAGGCAATTTTGAGTTCCAGGTGAGGCTGAATGTGTTAAGACTTAATAGTCGGGTGAGACTATTTTGCTTTGACTTGCTCCACTATGCTGGAAATGCTAGATTAACAGGGCTCCTGGAATCTAAATAAAGTTTTAGTAAAACAGTTTTGACAGCTAGGTAAGGCTGTATGTTTTAAGATTAAAGAGTCGGGTGAGCCTGTTTGAATTTGACTTTCGCCCCTAGGATGCAAATGCTGGATTAACAGGGTTCCTGGTATCTGAGACAAGTTTTGGTAAGGCAATTTTGAGTTCCAGGTGAGGCTGAATGTGTTAAGACTTAATAGTCGGGTGAGACTATTTTGCTTTGACTTGCTCCCCTAGGCGGCACATGCCAGATTGGCGTGGCTCCTAAAATCTGATATATGTTTTAGTAAAGAAGTTTTGTCAACCAGATGGGACTGTGTGTTTTCAGATTGGATAATGAGGTCCGACTAATTGGCTTTGACTTGTTCCCCTAGGCTGCAAATGCCAGATTGGCCGGGTTTTGGTAGAGCAGTTTCGGCGGCCAGATGGGGCTGTATGTTTTAGTATTAAATAGTCGGATGAGCCTGTTTGGCTTTGAATTTCTCCCCTAGGCTCCACATGCCAGATTGGCGGGGCTCCTGGAATCTAAGACAAGGTTTGGTAAAACAGTTTTGAGAGCTAGGCAAGACTGTATGTTTTAAGATTAAAGAGTCGGGTGAGCCTGTTTGGCTTTGACTTGCGCCCCTAGGATGCAAATGCTGGATTAATAAGATTCCTGGTATCTGAGACAAGTTTTGGTAAGGCAATTTTGAGTTCCAGGTGAGGCTGAATGTGTTAAGACTTAATAGTCGGGTGAGTCAATTTTGCTTTGACTTGCTCCCCAAGGCTGCAAATGCTAGATTAACAGGCCTCCTGGTATCTAAGACATGTTTTGGTAAAGCAGTTTTGGCAGCCATATGGGGCTGTGTGTTTAAGATTAAATTGGTTAACAGGGATCCTTGTATCTGAGAAAATATTCGGTAAAGCAATTTTGACTTCCAGGTGAGGCTGTATGTTTTAGGATTAAATAGTCGGATGAGCCTGTTTGGCTTTGACGTGGGTCCCTAGGATGCAAATGCTGGATTAACAGGGTTCCTGGTATCTAAGACAAGTTTTTTAAAGCAATTTTGAGTTCCAGGTGAAGCTTAATTTTTCAAGACTTAATAGTCGGGTGAGACTATTTGGCTTTGACTTGCTCCCCTAGGCTCCACATGCCAGATTGGCGGGGCTCCGGGAATCTAAGACAAGGTTTGGTAAAACCGTTTTGACAGCTAGGCAAGACCGTATGTTTTAAGATTAAAGAGTCGGGTGAGCCTGTTTGGCTTTGACTTGCGCCCCTAGGATGCAAATGCTGAATTAACAGGGTTCCTGGTATCTGAGACAAGTTTTGGTAAGGCAATTTTGAGTTCCAGGTCAGTCTGAATGTTTTACGACTTAATAGTCGGGTGAGGCTATTTGGCTTTGACTTGCTCCCCTAGGCACCACATGCCAGGTTGGCGGGGCTCCTGGAACCTAAGACAAGGTTTGGTTAAACAGTTTTGAGAGCTAGGCAAGACTGTATGTTTTAAGATTAAAGAGTAGGGTGAGCCTGTTTGGCTTTGAATTTCTCCCCTAGGCTCCACATGCCACATTGGCGGGGCACCTGGAATCTGACACAAGTTTTGGTAAAGCAGTTTTGGCGGCCAGACGAGGTCGTATGTTTTAAGATTTAATGGTCAGGTGAGACAAGGCTGCAAATGCTAGATTATCAGGGATCCTTGTATCTGAGAAAATATTCGGTAAAGCAATTTTGACTTCCAGGTGAGGCTGTATGTTTTAGGATTAAATAGTCGGATGAGCCTGTTTGGCTTTGACTTGCGCCCCTAGGATGCAAATGCTGGATTAACAGGGTTCCTGGTATCTGAGACAAGTTTTGGTAAGGCAATTTTGAGTTCCAGGTGAGGCTGAATGTGTTAAGACTTAATAGTCGTGTGAGTCTATTTTGCTTTGACTTGGTCCCCTAGGCTGCAAATGATAGATTAACAGGGCTACTGGAATCTAAAAAAAGTTTTAGTAAAACAGTTTTGACAGCTAGGTATGGCTGTATGTTTTAAGATTAAAGAGTCGGGTGAGCCTGTTTGAATTTGACTTGCGCCCCTAGGATGCAAATGCTGGATTAACAGGGTTCCTGGTATCTGAGACAAGTTTTGGTAAGGCAATTTTGAGTTCCAGGTGAGGCTGAATGTGTTAAGACTTAATAGTCGGGTGAGACTATTTTGCTTTGACTTGCTCCCCTAGGCGGCACATGCCAGATTGGCGGGGCTCATAAAATCTGATGTATGTTTTAGTAAAGAAGTTTTGTCAACCAGATGGGACTGTGTGTTTTCAGATTGGATAATGAGGTCCGACTAATTGGCTTTGACTTGTTCCCCTAGGCTGCAAATGCCAGATTGGCCGGGTTTTGGTAGAGCAGTTTCGGCGGCCAGATGGGGCTGTATGTTTTAGTATTAAATAGTCGGATGAGCCTGTTTGGCTTTGAATTTCTCCCCTAGGCTCCACATGCCAGATTGGCGGGGCTCCTGGAATCTAAGACAAGGTTTGGTCAAACAGTTTTGAGAGCTAGGCAAGACTGTATGTTTTAAGATTAAAGAGTCGGGTGAACCTGTTTGGCTTTGACTTGCGTCCCTAGGATGCAAATGCTGGATTAATAAGATTCCTGGTATCTGAGACAAGTTTTGGTAAGGCAATTTTGAGTTCCAGGTCAGTCTGAATGTTTTACGACTTAATAGTCGGGTGAGACTATTTGGCTTTGACTTGCTCCCCTAGGCTCCACATGCCAGATTGGCGGGGCTCCGGGAATCTAAGACAAGGTTTGGTAAAACCGTTTTGACAGCTAGGCAAGACCGTATGTTTTAAGATTAAAGAGTCGGGTGAGCCTGTTTGGCTTTGAATTTCTCCCCTAGGCTCCACATGCCAGATTGGCTGGGCTCCTGGAATCTGAGACAAGTTTTGGCGGCCAGATGGGGTTATATGTTTTAAGATTTAATAGTCGGGTGAGACTAGGCTGCAAATGCTAGATTATCAGGGATCCTTGTATCTGAGACAAGTTTTGGTAAAGCAGTTTTGGCGGCCAGATGGGTTGTATGTTTTAAGATTTAATAGTCGGGTGAGACTAGGCTGCAAATGCTATATTATCAGGGATCCTTGTATCTGAGAAAATATTCGGTAAAGCAATTTTGACTTCCAGGTGAGGCTGTATGTTTTAAGATTAAAGAGTCGGGTGAGCCTGTTTGGCTTTGACTTGCGTCCCTAGGATGCAAATGCTGGATTAATAAGATTCCTGGTATCTGAGACAAGTTTTGGTAAGGCAATTTTGAGTTCCAGGTGAGGCTGAATGTGTTAAGACTTAATAGTCGGGTGAGTCAATTTTGCTTTGACTTGCTCCCCAAGGCTGCAAATGCTAGATTAACAGGCCTCCTGGTATCTAAGACATGTTTTGGTAAAGCAGTTTTGGCAGCCATATGGGGCTGTGTGTTTAAGATTAAATTGGTTAACAGGGATCCTTGTATCTGAGAAAATATTCGGTAAAGCAATTTTGACTTCCAGGTGAGGCTGTATGTTTTAGGATTAAATAGTCGGATGAGCCTGTTTGGCTTTGACTTGCGTCCCTAGGATGCAAATGCTGGATTAACAGGGTTCCTGGTATCTAAGACAAGTTTTGTTTAAGCAATTTTGAGTTCCAGGTGAAGCTTAATTTTTCAAGACTTAATAGTCGGGTGAGACTATTTGGCTTTGACTTGCTCCCCTAGGCTCCACATGCCAGATTGGCGGGGCTCCGGGAATCTAAGACAAGGTTTGGTAAAACCGTTTTGACAGCTAGGCAAGACCGTATGTTTTAAGATTAAAGAGTCGGGTGAGCCTGTTTGGCTTTGACTTGCGCCCCTAGGATGCAAATGCTGGATTAACAGGCTTCCTGGTATCTGAGACAAGTTTTGGTAAGGCAATTTTGAGTTCCAGGTGAGGCTGAATGTGTTAAGACTTAATAGTCGGGTGAGACTATTTTGCTTTGACTTGCTCCACTATGCTGGAAATGCTAGATTAACAGGGCTCCTGGAATCTAAATAAAGTTATAGTAAAACAGTTTTGACAGCTAGGTAAGGCTGTATGTTTTAAGATTAAAGAGTCGGGTGAGCCTGTTTGAATTTGACTTGCGCCCCTAGGATGCAAATGCTGGATTAACAGGGTTCCTGGTATCTGAGACAAGTTTTGGTAAGGCAATTTTGAGTTCCAGGTGAGGCTGAATGTGTTAAGACTTAATAGTCGGGTGAGACTATTTTGCTTTGACTTGCTCCCCTAGGCGGCACATGCCAGATTGGCGGGGCTCCTAAAATCTGATATATGTTTTAGTAAAGAAGTTTTGGCAACCAGATGGGACTGTGTGTTTTCAGATTGGATAATGAGGTCAGACTAATTGGCTTTGGCTTGATCCCCTAGGCTGCAAATGCCAGATTGGCAGGGTTTGGTAGAGCAGTTTTGGCGGCCAGATGGGGCTGTATGTTTTAGTATTAAATAGTCGGATGAGCCTGTTTGGCTTTGAATTTCTCCCCTAGGCTCCACATGCCAGATTGGCGGGGCTCCTGGAATCTAAGACAAGGTTTGGTAAAACAGTTTTGAGAGCTAGGCAAGACTGTATGTTTTAAGATTAAAGAGTCGGGTGAACCTGTTTGGCTTTGACTTGCGTCCCTAGGATGCAAATGCTGGATTAATAAGATTCCTGGTATCTGAGACAAGTTTTGGTAAGGCAATTTTGAGTTCCAGGTGAGGCTGAATGTGTTAAGACTTAATAGTCGGGTGAGTCAATTTTGCTTTGACTTGCTCCCCAAGGCTGCAAATGCTAGATTAACAGGCCTCCTGGTATCTAAGACATGTTTTGGTAAAGCAGTTTTGGCAGCCATATGGGGCTGTGTGTTTAAGATTAAATTGGTTAACAGGGATCCTTGTATCTGAGAAAATATTCGGTAAAGCAATTTTGACTTCCAGGTGAGGCTGTATGTTTTAGGATTAAATAGTCGGATGAGCCTGTTTGGCTTTGACTTGCGTCCCTAGGATGCAAATGCTAGATTAACAGGGTTCCTGGTATCTAAGACAAGTTTTGTTAAAGCAATTTTGAGTTCCAGGTGAAGCTTAATTTTTCAAGACTTAATAGTCGGGTGAGACTATTTGGCTTTGACTTGCTCCCCTAGGCTCCACATGCCAGATTGGCGGGGCTCCGGGAATCTAAGACAAGGTTTGGTAAAACCGTTTTGACAGCTAGGCAAGACCGTATGTTTTAAGATTAAAGAGTCGGGTGAGCCTGTTTGGCTTTGAATTTCTCCCCTAGGCTCCACATGCCAGATTGGCTGGGCTCCTGGAATCTGAGACAAGTTTTGGCGGCCAGATGGGGTTGTATGTTTTAAGATTTAATAGTCGGGTGAGACTAGGCTGCAAATGCTAGATTATCAGGGATCCTTGTATCTGAGACAAGTTTTAATAAAGCAGTTTTGGCGGACAGATGGGTTGTATGTTTTAAGATTTAATAGTCGGGTGAGACTAGGCTGCAAATGCTAGATTAACAGGCTTCCTGGTATCTAAGACATGTTTTAATAAAGCAGTTTTGGCTGCCATATGGGGCTGTGTGTTTAAGATTAAATTGATTAACAGGGATCCTTGTATCTGAGAAAAGTTTCGGTAAAGCAATTTTGACTTCCAGGTGAGGCTGCATGTTTTAGGATTAAATAGTCGGATGAGCCTGTTTGGCTTTGTCTTGCGCCCCTAGGATGCAAATGCTGGATTATCAGGGTTCCTGGTATCTTAGACAAGTTTTGGTAAGGCAATTTTGAGTTACAGATGAGGCTGAATGTGTTAAGACTTAATAGTCGGGTGAGACTATTTTGCTTTGACCTGCTCCCTTATGCAGCAAATGCTAGATTAACAGGGCTCCTGGAATCTAAAAAAGTTTTAGTAAAACAGTTTTGACAGCTAGGTATGGCTGTATGTTTTAAGATTAAAGAGTCGGGTGAGCCTGTTTGAATTTGACTTGCGCCCCTAGGATGCAAATGCTGGATTAACAGGGTTCCTGGTATCTGAGACAAGTTTTGGTAAGGCAATTTTGAGTTCCAGGTGAGGCTGAATGTGTTAAGACTTAATAGTCGGGTGAGACTATTTTGCTTTGACTTGCTCCCCTAGGCGGCACATGCCAGATTGGCGGGGCTCCTAAAATCTGATATATGCTTTAGTAAAGAAGTTTTGGCAACCAGATGGGACTGTGTGTTTTCAGATTGGATAATGAGGTCAGACTAATTGGCTTTGGCTTGATCCCCTAGGCTGCAAATGCCAGATTGGCAGGGCTCCTGGAATCTAAAAAAGTTTTAGTAACACAGTTTTGACAGCTGGGTAAGGCTATATGTTTTAAGATTAAAGAGTCGGGTGAGCCTGTTTGAATTTGACTTGCGCCCCTAGGATGCAAGTGCTGGATTAACAGGGTTCCTGGTATCTGAGACAAGTTTTGGTAAGGCAATTTTGAGTTCCAGGTAAGGCTGAATGTGTTAAGACTTAATAGTCGGGTGAGACTATTTTGCTTTGACCTGCTCCCTTATGCAGCAAATGCTAGATTAACAGGGCTCCTGGAATCTAAAAAAGTTTTAGTAAAACAGTTTTGACAGCTAGGTATGGCTGTATGTTTTAAGATTAAAGAGTCGGGTGAGCCTGTTTGAATTTGACTTGCGCCCCTAGGATGCAAATGCTGGATTAACAAGGTTCCTGGTATCTAAGACAAGTTTTGTTAAAGCAATTTTGAGTTCCAGGTGAGGCTGAATTTTTTAAGACTTAATAGTCGGGTGAGACTATTTGGCTTTGACTTGCTCCCCTAGGCTCCACATGCCAGATTGGCGGGGCTCCGGGAATCTAAGACAAGGTTTGGTAAAACCGTTTTGACAGCTAGGCAAGACCGTATGTTTTAAGATTAAAGAGTCGGGTGAGCCTGTTTGGCTTTGACTTGCGTCCCTAGGATGCAAATGCTGGATTAATAAGATTCCTGGTATCTGAGACAAGTCTTGGTGAGGCAATTTTGAGTTCCAGGTGAGGCTGAATGTGTTAAGACTTAATAGTCGGGTGAGTCAATTTTGCTTTGACTTGCTCCCCAAGGCTGCAAATGCTAGATTAACAGGCCTCCTGGTATCTAAGACATGTTTTGGTAAAGCAGTTTTGGCAGCCATATGGGGCTGTGTGTTTAAGATTAAATTGGTTAACAGGGATCCTTGTATCTGAGAAAATATTCGGTAAAGCAATTTTGACTTCCAGGTGAGGGTGTATGTTTTAGGAATAAATAGTCGGATGAGCCTGTTTGGCTTTGACTTGCGTCCCTAGGATGCAAATGCTGGATTAACATGGTTCCTGGTATCTAAGACAAGTTTTGTTTAAGCAATTTTGAGTTCCAGGTGAAGCTTAATTTTTCAAGACTTAATAGTCGGGTGAGACTATTTGGCTTTGACTTGCTCCCCTAGGCTCCACATGCCAGATTGGCGGGGCTCCGGGAATCTAAGACAAGGTTTGGTAAAACCGTTTTGACAGCTAGGCAAGACCGTATGTTTTAAGATTAAAGAGTCGGGTGAGCCTGTTTGGCTTTGACTTGCGCCCCTAGGATGCAAATGCTGGATTAACAGGCTTCCTGGTATCTGAGACAAGTTTTGGTAAGGCAATTTTGAGTTCCAGGTGAGGCTGAATGTGTTAAGACTTAATAGTCGGGTGAGACTATTTTGCTTTGACTTGCTCCACTATGCTGGAAATGCTAGATTAACAGGGCTCCTGGAATCTAAATAAAGTTTTAGTAAAACAGTTTTGACAGCTAGGTAAGGCTGTATGTTTTAAGATTAAAGAGTCGGGTGAGCCTGTTTGAATTTGACTTGCGCCCCTAGGATGCAAATGCTGGATTAACAGGGTTCCTGGTATCTGAGACAAGTTTTGGTAAGGCAATTTTGAGTTCCAGGTGAGGCTGAATGTGTTAAGACTTAATAGTCGGGTGAGACTATTTTGCTTTGACTTGCTCCCCTAGGCGGCACATGCCAGATTGGCGGGGCTCCTAAAATCTGATATATGCTTTAGTAAAGAAGTTTTGGCAACCAGATGGGACTGTGTGTTTTCAGATTGGATAATGAGGTCAGACTAATTGGCTTTGGCTTGATCCCCTAGGCTGCAAATGCCAGATTGGCAGGGTTTGGTTGAGCAGTTTTGGCGGCCAGATGGGGCTGTATGTTTTAGTATTAAATAGTCGGATGAGCCTGTTTGGCTTTGAATTTCTCCCCTAGGCTCCACATGCCAGATTGGCGGGGCTCCTGGAATCTAAGACAAGGTTTGGTAAAACAGTTTTGAGAGCTAGGCAAGACTGTATGTTTTAAGATTAAAGAGTCGGGTGAACCTGTTTGGCTTGGACTTGCGTCCCTAGGATGCAAATGCTGGATTAACAGGGTTCCTGGTATCTGAGACAAGTTTTGGTAAGGCAATTTTGAGTTCCAGGTCAGTCTGAATGTTTTACGACTTAATAGTCGGGTGAGGCTATTTGGCTTTGACTTGCTCCCCTAGGCTCCACATGCCAGGTTGGCGGGGCTCCTGGAACCTAAGACAAGGTTTGGTAAAACAGTTTTGAGAGCTAGGCAAGACTGTATGTTTTAAGATTAAAGAGTAGGGTGAGCCTGTTTGGCATTGACTTGCGCCCCAGGATGCAAATACTGGATTTACAGGGTTCCTGGTATCTGAGACAAGTTTTGGAAAGGCAATTTTGAGTTCCAGGTGAGGCTGTATGTTTTAGGATTCAATAGTCGGATGAGCTTGTTTGGCTTTGACTTGCTCCCCTGGGCTACACATGCTAGATTGGCGGGGCTCCAGGAATCTAAGACAAGGTTTGGTAAAACAGTTTTGACAGCTAGGCAAGACTGTATGTTTTAAGATTAAAGAGTCGGGTGAGCCTGTTTGAATTTAACATGCGCCCCAGGATGCAAATACTGGATTTACAGGGTTCCTGGTATCTGAGACATGTTTTGGTAAGGCAATTTTGAGTTCCAGATGAGGCTGAATGTGTTAAGACTTAATAGTCGTGTGAGTCTATTTTGCTTTGACTTGCTCCCCTAGGCGGCACATGCCAGATTGGCGGGGCTCCTAAAATCTGATATATGTTTTAGTAAAGAAGTTTTGGCAACCAGATGGGACTGTGTGTTTTCAGATTGGATAATGAGGTCAGACTAATTGGCTTTGGCTTGATCCCCTAGGCTGCAAATGCCAGATTGGCAGGGTTTGGTAGAGCAGTTTTGGCGGCCAGATGGGGCTGTATGTTTTAGTATTAAATAGTCGGATGAGCCTGTTTGGCTTTGAATTTCTCCCCTAGGCTCCACATGCCAGATTGGCGGGGCTCCTGGAATCGAAGACAAGGTTTGGTAAAACAGTTTTGAGAGCTAGGCAAGACTGTATGTTTTAAGATTAAAGAGTCGGGTGAACCTGTTTGGCTTTGACTTGCGTCCCTAGGATGCAAATGCTGGATTAATAAGATTCCTGGTATCTGAGACAAGTTTTGGTAAGGCAATTTTGAGTTCCAGGTGAGGCTGAATGTGTTAAGACTTAATAGTCGGGTGAGTCAATTTTGCTTTGACTTGCTCCCCAAGGCTGCAAATGCTAGATTAACAGGCCTCCTGGTATCTAAGACATGTTTTGGTAAAGCAGTTTTGGCAGCCATATGGGGCTGTGTGTTTAAGATTAAATTGGTTAACTGGGATCCTTGTATCTGAGAAAATATTCGGTAAAGCAATTTTGACTTCCAGGTGAGGCTGTATGTTTTAGGATTAAATAGTCGGATGAGCCTGTTTGGCTTTGACTTGCGCCCCTAGGATGCAAATGCTGGATTAACCGGGTTCCTGGTATCTAAGACAAGTTTTGTTAAAGCAATTTTGAGTTCCAGGTGAAGCTTAATTTTTCAAGACTTAATAGTCGGGTGAGACTATTTGGCTTTGACTTGCTCCCCTAGGCTCCACATGCCAGATTGGCGGGGCTCCGGGAATCTAAGACAAGGTTTGGTAAAACCGTTTTGACAGCTAGGCAAAACCGTATGTTTTAAGATTAAAGAGTCGGGTGAGCCTGTTTGGCTTTGACTTGCGCCCCTAGGATGCAAATGCTGAATTAACAGGGTTCCTGGTATCTGAGACAAGTTTTGGTAACGCAATTTTGAGTTCCAGGTCAGTCTGAATGTTTTACGACTTAATAGTCGGGTGAGGCTATTTGGCTTTGACTTGCTCCCCTAGGCTCCACATGCCAGGTTGGCGGGGCTCCTGGAACCTAAGACAAGGTTTGGTTAAACAGTTTTGAGAGCTAGGCAAGACTGTATGTTTTAAGATTAAAGAGTAGGGTGAGCCTGTTTGGCTTTGAATTTCTCCCCTAGGCTCCACATGCCACATTGGCGGGGCACCTGGAATCTGACACAAGTTTTGGTAAAGCAGTTTTGGCGGCCAGACGAGGTCGTATGTTTTAAGATTTAATAGTCAGGTGAGACAAGGCTGCAAATGCTAGATTATCAGGGATCCTTGTATCTGAGAAAATATTCGGTAAAGCCATTTTGACTTCCAGGTGAGGCTGTATGTTTTAGGATTAAATAGTCGGATGAGCCTGTTTGGCTTTGACTTGCGCCCCTAGGATGCAAATGCTGGATTAACAGGGTTCCTGGTATCTGAAACAAGTTTTTGTAAGGCAATTTTGAGTTCCAGGTGAGGCTGAATGTGTTAAGACTTAATAGTCGTGTGAGTCTATTTTGCTTTGACTTGCTTCTCTATGCTGCAAATGGTAGATTAACAGGGCTACTGGAATCTAAAAAAAGTTTTAGTAAAACAGTTTTGACAGCTAGGTATGGCTGTATGTTTTAAGATTAAATAGTCGGGTGAGCCTGTTTGGCATTGACTTGCGCCCCAGGATGCAAATACTGGATTTACAGGGTTCCTGGTATCTGAGACAAGTTTTGGAAAGGCAATTTTGAGTTCCAGGTGAGGCTGTATGTTTTAGGATTCAATAGTCGGATGAGCTTGTTTGGCTTTGACTTGCTCCCCTGGGCTACACATGCTAGATTGGCGGGGCTCCAGGAATCTAAGACAAGGTTTGGTAAAACAGTTTTGACAGCTAGGCAAGACTGTATGTTTTAAGATTAAAGAGTCGGGTGAGCCTGTTTGAATTTGACATGCGCCCCAGGATGCAAATACTGGACTTACAGGGTTCCTGGTATCTGAGACATGTAAGGCAATTTTGAGTTCCAGATGAGGCTGAATGTGTTAAGACTTAATAGTCGGGTGAGACTATTTTGCTTTGAGGCTGAATGTGTTAAGACTTAATAGTCGGGTGAGACTATTTTGCTTTGACTTGCTCCCCTATGCTGCAAATGCTAGATTAACAGGGTTTCTGGAATCTAACACAAGGTTTGGTAAAA
>JBAMCE010000090.1:1442500-1677500 GCA_037075305.1 Drosophila kanekoi
ATTGTGAAAACGTTTCAATAAGGGTCTACAAATTTCAGCATGTCCAAAACCGGATCCCATACATGAAAACATGCATGGAGATGTAGGCATGTACACACACGTCTACTCCAGAGAGCACAAACTGTGAAGTGACCTGATTTCGGGAGGAAACATCAAAACAAAGAACCAAAACGACTTAAATCAATTCAGTTTCGAACGCTGCTGAGTCAAACGATTGCCGTCGCCTCCTGCGTGCTTTAAAATGCGCGGCACGTGCGTCGCACCGACAGTCGTAACAGCTGTTGTGAGCATTAAAAATGTGTCCTACAATTGTATAACAGAATACGAATCGATATTTTCCGGGCACTCATAAGTATGCAATACTAGCGACAGCGATAGCTATCGATAGTTTTTACATTAAGAAATTAGCGATTGTTGTCATTACTTTGAGCAAGTTGGCAACTCGAATTTCTTTGCTAGAGGCAACAGCACACTTATTAAATTACTTAAAAAAACAATGTCCAATAATGTATCCGCTTAGCTCACAAAAACGATCCTGGACTTTCGCAAACGAAGGTCAGCTGCAAGCATTCCGGGTGGAGCAAAACACCAAGTACATAGAAGAACATGAGACTGAAGCACCACCGTCGGGCAGCCCTGAAAACTTTTTTCTGACGCCGGCTGAGGAGCGACTGCTGCTTAAACAATATGAAATTTATTTGGTTGACTTTTGTCGACGTTTTGATCCGCCAATGCCAAAATGCGTGATTGGAACTGCATTTCATTACTTCAAGCGTTTTTACTTAAACAACACGCCCATGGACTATCATCCCAAGGAAATATTGTGAGATTGACATTTGTATATCTCACATGTGTTTAAAGAATAACCAATTATTTTCATCTATAGAGCTACATGTGTATTTGTCGCCTGCAAGGTGGAGGAATTTAATGTGTCAATCAATCAGTTTGTGAACAACATAAAAGGCGATCGCAATAAAGCCACCGACATTGTCCTCTCAAATGAGCTACTGTTAATTGGCCAACTAAACTATTACCTCACTATTCACAATCCGTTCCGGCCGATTGAAGGTTTTCTAATAGATATCAAGGCATGAAACTGATTCTGGTTATATGTTTAACTTGTTTTTGATTCACAGCTGCATTCAATTCAATTACAGACTCGCAGCAATATGCAAAATCCAGATCGTTTGCGTCCGCAAATAGATAGTTTTATTGATTCAACGTTCTTCACAGACGCCTGCCTGCTGCATACTCCTTCGCAAATTGGCCTGGCTGCTGTGCTGCATGCGGCCAGCAAGGAGCAGGAGAATCTGGATAGTTATGTCACAGACTTACTGTTTGTGTCGGCGCGAGAGAAGCTCCCGGGTCTAATTGATGCAGTGCGCAGTGAGTAAGGTGGATATGCATGTGTACGCACATATAAAACCATTTATACTTTATAGAAATACGTATGCTGGTCAAAAACTATCAGCCGCCTGATCGCGAAAAGGTTAAGGCCATTGAGAAAAAATTGGACAAGTGTCGTAATCAGAATAACAATCCCGACAGCGAACTGTTCGTAACATTATCTGAATTTTTCACTTTTCATGTCTACAAAGATCACAATTTAATTACAGATATAAGGAGCGTTTGCGTCGTTTATACACCGATGAGGATGACATGCCCGCCGATGATGCTTCTTTTCACATAGCCGATGTCAGTTCGGATACCTCCGCCATGAATATTAGCCAATAAAACTTGTATCATCAGCTACATTTTATAAGTTTGAATACATTTGAAACAAAATCATTTATTGATTAAGCCGCCTTAGCGGCTAACAAATGACAAGTGTCAGCGGAAGTGATAAGATAAAACTCACTTTTTAACAAAAAAAAATTGGCATTAATGACGATGTGACAGCTATATGATATAGTAGTCAGATGTAAGTAAGATTTTGCAAAAATGAAGGGAGCATAGTAAAATCTCTAAATGCCGTGTTTAAGTAAAATATCTTGAATGACAAAAAAGTTTCCCAGCTATTAGATAAGGTAAGATAATAGGATTTTTGCATACATATAGGGAGCATAGCAAACCTAATACCTGTTGAGTTTGGTCAAGATATCTTGATAAACAAAATTGTTTTTATACAACCACTTAATTTTCGACCGATCGTTCCTATTGCAGCTATATGATATAGTGGTCCGATCCAGCTGCTTCCGAAACATAAACTGCGTCAACAGAAAGAAGGACTTCTGCAAAGTTTCATGAAGACAGCTTAAAAACAGACGGACGGACATGTCTATATCGACTCGGCTGCTGATACTGATAACGAATATATATACTTTATGGGGTTGGAGATGTCTCCTTCAATGCGTTACACATCTTACGACAAAATTATAATACCCTCTGCAAGAATATAAAAAGCCGCTCCCCAGAAAAACTAATTTTCGAACTGAAGTCATAGGTTTATTGCATATAATAGTTCGATGTTGGCTCAACCGTGTGGAGGAACATCGTAGAACTCCAACATACCGAACTTGCTTATAAGTTTTGACCGATCGTCCATATGGTAGCTAAATAATACTATACAGCTAGCAATACAAGTTTTTGTTTTATTTATGACATACAAAAGCAATCGACAAAATTACAAAGAAATAAAACTGTACAACATCTTTATATACAAGTTAATAACAAATCATGGATATTGATCAAAGCAGTTTTTATTGTTAAAGGCCAGACATTTATGTAAAGATCAGATAAAGAACATAACACCTATATTTAGCTAGTATGTGATAAAATGAATGATTTAAATTATTATACATGAGTCTTCTGCTTTTTTCTTCATTTCTTCTTCTTTCTTCTTGTTCTCGATTGCAAGTTGCTCATTTTGATAATTAAATTCCTTTTTAAGAGTCGACACTTTGTCCTCCAAGGCGGTTATCTTTTCTTCGCAGGCCTTAATTTTTAAATTTTTAATGTCATCCTTCATCTACAATAATAAATATATATTTTCAACTTAATTATTTCTTGCACTACAAAGTAACTGCACTTACCAACTGTTCAGCTGTTCGGGCATTTTCCAAATCTGCTAATAGCTTATTACGCTCTTCCACAAAATATTTGAACAATAAAAAAATAATGAAACATATTCCAGAAGTAACCAAAAGACCCATACTTTCAGTCATTTCGTAGCACGACGGATGTTAACGCTACGCTAAACTGACTCACTCTGGCGAATGGATTGATAATGTTATCTGTTGGTCACATCTAATATTACACCATTAAAACTTAAAAAACACATTTATTAAAATTAAGATGCCCGAAAAGTAGTAATTGGTATTATTTAAATTTCGGAAAAACATTCAACCTTTTTTATTTGCTGCTTAAAGTTACTAAACTTGTAATCAAATATTTAAATTGATCAGATATATATGGACTATCGATCTATCGATTCCCAGCTGTGACATTCTCTGGAAAAATCTACATATTGAATTATTTGATAACGCTGTCGTTCTTTAATAAACAAAATTAATATCACCCTAGGACAGACTGTCCTTTCCCACATATACATTAACCGTCATATTTGTGGTTTGGGTGATTATTGTTCTACTTAGCTCCTGATCTTGCCTTAATTTCTCTATACAACATTGAAAATAAAGAATGTGCAGTTTCAATCTGTTCTCCAAGTCGGCATACTTCGACTACAATAATAAATCCAAAAGCTCGTGCACTTTAAACAAAATTAACCTACCGACTGTTCTTTTTCTTTAGATTCATCAACAACTTTAGTCAACTCATTAATTTGGTTCTTTAAAAACATGAATGCCAAATATATGGCAAATCTTGCTATAAGCAACAGAAACAACTGCAGCTCGCTCATTTTTTATTTCACCAATTAATCATACAAATCACAGATACGCCTACGACCGTGTAAGGGCTTATATCGATAAGAATCAATAAGAAAGTTACGGAATCAACTTTGCGATTAAAATAAATGTATCAAAATGGAAAAGCCATTTGATAATTTTTATCGATTTGAAGTTATGCCAGTCTCTAGGATCTGTGACACATTTCAACGAGTTGGCATGTCCGATTAGATCACTACAAAATAAATCTTATTACTGCCAAAATGAGCTTTGCCACAACTCGGTGTATGAACGAATTTCCGAGTAACTTACAAATTTCTATCAAATCACAATTGATCCTGTATAGTTGTTTTTTGCTACCAATATTTTGTGATCGATTTCATTGGCAGGGCGCAGGGCACCAACTAAATATCAGGAAAAACACAAGCCATTAAGTCTTTATTGCTAATAGGTACGAAAGCAGAATTCAACAGATGCAAGCCGCTCAAAGGTCAGCCAAAGAGATTGGAAAGTAGACTGAGTCCGCGCGAAAGCCAATGTAGATCCTTGCTCCTAGCTGCTAGGCTGTATTGTGATTATGCTGTAGGGTTCTATTGCTCTATTTTTGGCTACTGTGAGCAGTGCTGTTGGCGTCTTTTGCGTGCTCTGGACCATTAAAGGATAACTTATTTTTACATTTACTGAAAATTGATTTGCATAAACTCCAAACTCCTTTCTCTTTCTCTTCCATTTTCATTTCCATATTATGAATTAGCTGATCTTTGCGTGCAATCTCCGACGCGAGCTGTTGTTGTTTTTTCTCCATTTGCTCATGATATTTAAGAAAACATAGTTTTGCTTCTTCCCTTCTGACATCATCCCTCAACTGCAAAATTGAATTGTTTTTTTGTTTACAATCAGGCCTAACTAACAATATTCGCCATACCTTTTGTTCATTTTCTCTGCGCCACTCAAGCTCGTCTCTTAATTTGACACGATCTTTCGTGAAGTTAAAAAATACTAAGTAAAGTACATAACATAATACACATAACAAAATAAGCTCTAGACTCATTTTAGCACGCTAGCTGTTTTATTCACACTGACTCACAGTTGAGTGCTCGCGATAAGGATTATCTGTAGAGTACATGTATTGCAAGTAGATTTACCTCACTATATTAGTGATAGTAAAAAGATACTAATTATAGACTACTTCTAATAAAAATAATATATATTCTGTAAATTCCGCGCTCTTTTCTTATTCTATTTGTATATCTTTATTTTACAACCTTTCTTAATGTCCACTCAGTTCAACCGCTCAATGATTAGTGCAGTCTCCCCTCCTCTTATCGATATTTTCTGTTTTCCAACATCGATACATTTTCTTATACTATCGATACATACATCGCTTAGATCTAATACTAAGATATTTATTACGATCTTTACAATTTAAAAAAACAAACACTCAAGTCAAATGTAATAGAAAAAATTAAACTCTTTTAAGTATTAGATATCGAAATATGGATTTAAAAGATGACATTCTCGGCGAAAGGTAACACAAAAACGCACTTGAAGATTTAGAAATTGAAATTCATCCAATTGCGTAGTTTTGCATTTCTCTTAACCGATCTAAATTAAATTTTCTACAGTATAACTTATTGTACCGTAGAATATATGTGTATTCTTAACAAGTAAATTTCATTTAAATTGTGTCTTAAATTGGTGAGCGATACAAGTTGGGTTATTTACTTGATTTATAGCTATGAAGTAGCAGCGGGTAGGCGGTATATAAAGTGAAAGACACTTGAAATATATATAATCTTCTAGAATAAACATATCAAGGTTGGTGACTCTGCTGTTAATATTTACCCAAGTTTCTAAGAAAAACAGGATGTCGATATCGATTCTTATTGACTGCTTGGAAACGCAATAAGTTATCGACTATCGGAAATAAGCCCGATCAGCGCAGGCACTAGGAGGCCGTACAATCTGTCAAGTCTCTAGCTCATATAGGTTCTGATATCCTTGCGTTCATACATACGGACGGACAGACGGATACTGCTAGATCGACTCGGCTGTTGATGCTGATCGAGAATATATATACTTTATGGGGTCGGAGATGCTGCCTCTGCCTGTTACATACATATGCACAAATACATAATACCCTTTTTACCCATTTTCAATGGGTTCAGGGTATAAAACAACACGTTAATGTATATAATGACCTTCATGATTCAAGATTTTGTAGACGAATTTTCCTATTTCTTCACGTACTAGTTTGCACGTTGCTCAATATTATATTTTACGTTCGTCTCAAGCGTTCATTTCATTGCAGGTCTGAATTTCTATTAATTTCTCCATTCTAATTTCGTCCTTCATCTACAATAATAAATATATGTATGTTTTAAACTTCAATATTTACACTACAAAGCAGCTGCACTTAAGCTGTTCGGGCATTTTACAAATCTGCTAATGGCTTACGCTCTTCTATAAAATACTTAAACAATAATCAAATCATGTAACATATTCTTGAAGTAACCAATAGCCGCCAACTGAAACATTTTGTAAGTGTGCGTGCATGGCCGGCCCAAAAAGTTTCTATGCACACATGACAACGCTTAGATACCCTTACCGACAATAACGCCCGAAAATACAACAATTTTGAATCGACGTGGCCAACCCTTTTATTATTTCATATTACTCATCCCATGAAAGGGGAAGAAATGCCTCCATCATTTGAGAAAAAATTGAATCTGTTCCCATTGTTGCTTGTGCGGACACACACACACACACACACACACACTTTAATGATCTTTTGACATAATGAGAGAACACTGGGAGTAAGCCAAACAGTTGCCTGTAATGGGAGCGAAAAACTTTTCTTCAAGCTGTCCCACCTATGTATGTACATTAATACATATGTATGTATGTATGTATGTATATGTTGTAAGGCTAGTTGCTAAACTGACTCACTCGAGCCTTTGCAACGATAATGTTGTCTAAAGGTCACATCTAGATTACTGCATTAAAAATGAAAACGCACTTTTATTAAAATTAAGAAATCCAATGAGAAATCATTTTTATTATTTAAATTTCAGAAAGCATACATTTTTAATTCATTGCTTGTAGTTACTTATCTATTAATTAAATGTTATCGATCTATCGATTTTCAACTACGACATTCTCATTTGATAACGCTGTCGTTCCGAAATTATCACCTTAGAACAGACCGGGCCTTCCCATATTAAAATTAAGATTTACATTAACCTTTACATTTGTATTTTGGATGTGTTTTGTCGACTTTTGCTCCACAATTAGGTCCTGTCTTTTTCTCTCAATAGAACTTTCATATTTTAGAATGTGCAGCTTCAATTTGTTTTCCAAGGCGTCATCTTTCAACTACAATAATAAATATAGAAATAAACAGCTCGTTCACTTTAAATAAAATTGACATACCAACTGTCCTCTATCTTTGGACTTTTCTACAACTTTTGTCAAATTATTAAGTTCATTCTTCCAGATCGTGTGTACCAAATATATGGCAAATATTGCTATAAGCAACAGAAACAACTGCAGCTCGCTCATTTTTTATTTCACCAATTAATCATACAAATCACAGATACGCCTACGACCGTCTAAGGGCTTATATCGATAAGAATCAATAAGAAACTTACGGAATCAACTTTGCGATTAAAATAAATGTATCAAAATTTAAAAGCCATTTGATAATTTTTATCGATTTGAAGTTATGCCAGTCTCTAGGATCTGTGACACATTTCACCGAGTTGGCATGTCCGATTAGATCACTACAAAATAAAACTTATAACTGCCAAAATGAGCTTTGCCACAACTCGGTGTATGAACGAATTTCCGAGTAACTTACAAATTTCTATCAAATCACAATTGATCCGTATAGTTGTTTTTTGCTACCAATATTTTGTGATCGATTTCATTGGCAGGGCGCAGGGCACCAACTAAATATCAGGAAAAACACAAGCCATTAAGTCTTTATTGCTAATAGGTACGAAAGCAGAATTCAACAGATGCAAGCCGCTCAAAGGTCAGCAAAAGAGATTGGAAAGTAGACTGAGTCCGCGCGAAAGCCAATGTAGATCCTTGCTCCTAGCTGCTAGGCTGTATTGTGATTATGCTGTAGGGTTCTATTGCTCTATTTTTGGCTACTGTGAGCAGTGCTGTTGGCGTCTTTTGCGTGCTTTGGACCATTAAAGGGAAGCATATTTTTAAATTTACTGAAAATTAATTTGCATAAACTCCAAACTCCTTTCTCTTTCTCTTCCATTTTCATTTCCATATTATGAATTAGCTGATCTTTGCGTGCGATCTCCGACGCGAGCTGTTCTTGTTTTTTCTCCATTTGCTCATGATATTTAAGAAAATATAGTTTTGCTTCTTCCCTTCTGACATCATCCCTCAACTGCAAAATTGAATTGTTTTTTTGTTTACAATCAGGCCTAACTAACAATATTCGCCATACCTTTTGTTCATTTTCTCTGCGCCACTCAAGCTCGTCTCTTAATTTGACACGATCTTTCGTGAAGTTAAAAAATACTAAGTAAAGTACATAACATAATACACATAACAAAATAAGCTCTAGACTCATTTTAGCACGCTAGCTGTTTTATTCACACTGACTCACAGCTGAGAGCTCGCGATAAGGATTATCTGTAGAGTACATGTATTGCAAGTAGATTTACCTCACTATATTAGTGATAGTAAAAAGATACTAATTATAGACTACTTCTAATAAAAATAATATATATTCTGTAAATTCCGCGCTCTTTTCTTATTCTATTTGTATATCTTTATTTTACAACCTTTCTTAATGTCCACTCAGTTCAACCGCTCAATGATAAGTGCAGTCTCCCCTCCTCTTATCGATATTTTCTGTTTTCCAACATCGATACATTTTCTTATACTATCGATACATACATCGCTTAGATCTAATACTAAGATATTTATTACGATCTTTACAATTTAAAAAAACAAACACTCAAGTCAAATGTAATAGAAAAAATTAAACTCTTTTAAGTATTAGATATCGATATATGGATTCAAAAGATGACATTCTCGGCGAAAGGTGACACGGAAACGTATTTGAACGTTTATAAATATACATAAACAATATCCAGATAAACTTGGGTTAACAAGACACTAAATGGTGTATGTATTATTTATATTTAAAATAGAAAATTTTGCTTAATAGCTGCAGCATACAATCGATTTTTGAATACAAAATACATTTAAGAAAACAAGAAAGCACGGGGGCCTGTTGTCGCAAATGCGGCTGGTCCAAAGTCGCTTTCGTTTTTGTTCGAGTTCGAGAGCGGAGGCACGCTCAAACAGAGAGCGTGTGTACGAAATACATAAGACTTGTGTGATGGAACGGCAAAGCTGCTCTTTTTTATTCGCTCACACTACAGGAAACTGATTTGGCTTACTCTCAGTGCTATTTCATATTGTCTATTTACCGTTTTATTGTCTGTTTCTGTATGTGTCCGACAAGCAAATATACGCACAAATTTAATATTTCTCAAATGTCGGAGGCATTTCTTCCCCTTTAAAGGGACGGGTTTGCCACGTCGATGCGAAATTCTTGCATTTTAGCTCGATGTCGTTGATAAGGGTACCTAAGCGTTGGCATGTGTGCATTTACGATTTGTTGGACTTGCCATATTCACGTATACTTGCATATTTTGCATATGAATAGAAGCATTTATGCGCATGTGTGCCTGTTGGTTGCCAGCCTGCCTGTCCCTGTTGCGAATTCGACAAGACAAATGTGTGTGAATGGGCAGATCATGGGCGCAAAAGAAAATTTCATGATTGGCACGCGTCTGAAGTGAGCCCTTCTTTTTTATGATATCGGGTTCGCATTGATGAATGAATGTTGACCCCTTATTACCTGCAGCAGCCTGTTAGGCCGAAAGAGTCAACTTTTGGCAAGCACCTGCACTTGCATATGTAGGTCAAGTGACTGATCACTTAAATTATTTTATTGATAAATAAATAAAATTATTAAAACTATGAATATATATCGCTCCTACATTGAATTTGGTATATTTGTGATCATTGAATGTCCGAATGTCAAAAATCCACTGTGAGTAAGCCAAAGCAGTTTCCTGTAGTGGGATCGAGATAAAAGACATCGATGCCGTTCTACCCGACAAATCAAATGTATTTCTTACTCTCTTGCTATCTAAGCATGAGAGCGTGCCTCAAACCCGAACAAAAACGAAGACTATTTTGGACTTGCCGACAAAAATATGCATGCTCCAATTATTTTACTCTAGTTGTCCAGTCTATTTGTTCTATGATGAGTGGCTAAACTGATTCAATTTGGCGTATGCAACGATAATGTTATCTATAGTTAAAGATACTAACCATACAATATATTGATATACTTACCACTTACCACACAATATGTATGTATATAAATAAGTCAAACCACTAATGACACAACCTATAGATATGTCAAATCCCTAACCATACAATGAGTATGTAGATACGTCAAACAGCAGAATAGTCGAATCACGGTTAATCGCAACGAGTGAGCCCATGGGTGCATGCGAACATTTTGTTATGCCCAGAGAGAGAGAGAGAGACTGCTGAGAGTGGCAGCCGAACGCTCAGGATGAAGCCGCATCTTGCTCAGCACACGACGTCGTTTCGGCTGATGCCTTTTCATAACATATGCATGTTAGTTTCTAATTTAATGATAACTTTTTGGGCCGGCCACGCACGCACACTAACACAATTTTCTATACGGATGGAAGCGTTTATGCATTTGTGTGCGTGTTTGTTGCCTGCCTGCCTGATGCAAATTTGACAAGATTTGAAGTTATTTTGGCATTTCTGAATTCGGAGCTCTACACACACACATTTAATTTGTGTACAAATTTCCGCTAGTCATAAAATCACTGAAGTGTTCAGTCACTTGACCTACATTTGCAAGTGCATCTGCTTCCCAAGCGTTCAACCTTTCGGCCCTTTGTGCCGGCCAATCACGCACTCTGACACAATTTTGTATTTCAATCTGCAATTGAAATGCTTACAAACTGCAACTGCAACTGAGCAAACTATCCTAAAATAGTCAAAACATTTAGAAGTGATCCTGAATATAGCCTCTGGCAAGCAACTAGATAACTGAAGAGACCCACGAGAAGAAGGACTATAATAGTCGAGGGCAACGGCCTACATTGTAGAAGAAATAACGAGAAGGCTGAGGCTTTCGCACAGCACATGCACTCAGTCTTTCAGCCAAATACAAAGTATGATGCTGAAACAGTAGGTGAAGCAAGCAAATTTTCAGAAACTTTCTGCTAGATGAGACGCCAATAAGTCAGATCACAATCCCAGAGGAATATGCTGAATTATCTTGAATAAATCCTATATAATCGACGGTGTATGACGGGTACACCATTCTAAATATTTCTCCAAAATGCACCAGATTGCTTACATATATATTCAATCCCATGCTCAGAATGGTCGGACAGTCTAACGAATGGAAATGTATTTATTATGTTACTCAAACCAAATAAGCCAGAATATTGTACATCATCATACCATCGTCCCATAAGTTTGCTAGCTTCGCTCTCCAAAGTATTTGAAAAAAATACTATTCACAAGAATGTTATCTGTGTTGGACGATCTTGCCGCCATACCCGAACACCAATTTGGGTTCAGAAGAGGACAGGGAACTATTGAGCAAAGCCATCGAATTGTACAAAACCTCACAAATGCCTTTGAGATCAGGAGTATTGCGCAGCTACAATTCGTGAACTGTGTTATTTGCAATCTTTCAGCTGTTCAATGAAGCTCTCTTAAAAGCCAGATTTTGGGGCCTTGGATTTTATACGTTTTATCCTGAAATGTGTAAGCATTGGGATTTGTTGGTTCCAATGTGCGGCTCGCACAATCTTATCAACATCGGATAACTATACCATGTAGCTGTCATAGGAACAATATACTGAAAATGTATTTATTGTATGAAAAAATGTTTGCTTAGCAAAATATTATACCCAAATTAGGCTAAATGGCTAGCATTATTATGAACTATATATTCGCAAAATCTTATCAACATCGGACCACTGTATTATACAGCTGCCATAGGAACGTTCGATCGAAAAGTTGGTTCCTTGTGTGGCATATATTTTGTGTTCCAAAATATTTTCATCAAACTCAGCATTTACGAGCTTCCCTATTCTCACATATCAGCAAAACCGTAGGGCCAATGAAAGGGTATTAAATCATCGGGGTGCCGAGGGTGTTCTTATTATCACATTCTTCTTTGAGCCCTTGACCTTGACACTGCTTTTCGCTTATCAGTTAATCAGCTGAGTGTTGATTTTCGGTTCTACATTCGCAGTTTAAACAAAATGAAAGCCTTACTTAAGCCTTATGCTCGTCCCAGGTGAAACACAGGCTATCGAAATTAAGGTATAAACCAGTTTATTTAATTTAATTCAGTGCGGAAAGTACATTTATAAGGCTGTGAGCTCTTTGTGAAAGGAGATACATCAGACGAAGGAAGAAATCGAAAATAATAACAATACAATTGAAGGCAAAGACAGAGAAATCAAGAAACTGCAGAAGAAGCTAAGCCAACGTTAAGGGTTGGTCATCGGGGAACTGATAGCCCAGAATGAATTCTACAAACAGAGTATTAAAGAGCTAACGAACAACGTTTTATCAATAAAAGAGCAAACGAGTAAACGAGTAAAAAAGGCCTTAAAAATTCAGGACTATGAAGAGCAGCTGGAGAAACAAAAGGCCCAACAAGCCCAACAAGCATCCAAACTCAAAATGAAATCAACATTTGTGCCAAAAAAAACTACAAAGCTGCGAAGAGAAGCCCGTTTACGGTAAATGCACCGACTTTGCTGATGCTCCGGGTATTAATGAGATGTAACCGAATCGAGAAGATGCGTTCGATGTACTATGTGATAGCAGGTCCTGGCTGGACTGTTATCCAGCAGCGAATCAACGGCAAAGAGATTTCTAAAGGGACTTGGTCACATACCGTGAATGCTTCGGTGCCTTTGTTGGTGACTTCTTCCTCGGTCTGGAAAGGATTCATCGCTTGACACGCCCCCAGCCTCATGAGCTCTACATACGTACATGTGGAAGGATTTGATGGTCACATCAAATACAGAAGATACGATCAATTTGTCATTTCTCGCGAGGAGGACCAATTCACCTTGATCACCTTGGGTAAGTCTGAGGACAATGCAACAAATGATAACTTGGTATACCACATAGATACGAAATTCAGCACATTCGATCGTGATAATGACAATCGGAATACTGGCAACTGCGAAAGCCTAAGCGTACGCGGAGGTGGTTGGTAGTACGGTGCATGTTCAGCCAGGTATTGATCGCCTTAGCTTTGTCAAAACAATTTATATGCAACTAATTTTAATATATATGAATATTTGTTGTTAATTTAAATGGCAAATACTATGATGGTGCACACAAGGTGCGCAAATATGGTGCCATATTTTGGGATGGTTACAACTCCTTGAAGACAGCTTATACGCCCCAAGCTCAATGGAAAATAATATAGAGAACAAATATGTATGTATGGCATTAATTGTAAAAAACGTTTAAATTGTTTTATAATTTAATAATAAATTCTTATGTTGTAATTCCAACAAAATCCACAACACATTGGTACCAAAAAGACGCATATCCAACAAACTCCTTTCCTTAAAATAATATTAAAAATAATGTTACCTGTGCTGGGCGATATTGCCGACATACCCGAACATCAATTTGGGTATAGAACAGAAATTGTAAGAAACATCAAAAATACCTATGAGATCAGGGCCTGTTCTTAGGTGTCTGATAGAGATTGTGGCATTCTGGCTTATTATTCAAATTTAAAAAATGGCCACCAGCTTTTATGTTTTCTCATAACAAAGACGTTCATATAATAATAACCTTCGGCTGCCACTTCAAGCAGTCTGGGCATAACAAAATGGCCGCAAACACTCATGAGGCTCTCTCGCATCAAATATCCTTGGTTCGATTATTTTGCAGTGGTAATCGACTAATTGAAAATTTGAACTTGACTGTAAATGACCGATATATCGATAGAAAATATGACATTCTTTAAAAAATAAGTTTTCATTCCAACATATATTCGATGACAGCTGCAAAGTACAATCGATATGTTACATATGAGATGCATTAGTATTATCGATATTGATAATTAGTAAGCAGCTGATTGATGCAGTTAGCAACGCCACAGCTGATAAGCCTTAAAATAAGCTAGGATGAATGCTCTCAGAAAGTACCGCTATAGCTTTCTGGCTGGCGCATGCGCTGCCGGCGGCAGCTTCTTTGGCAAGTTGCCCAGTTTTCTTGATGCACTGAACCTGCTGCAGCCAAATGCAATACAATCAGTCGATGTCTTTGCGTATGTGGGTAAGTAATTCAAAGGCATTTTATAAATAAATATTAACTGGCAACTTGTTTAGAATTCGCGTTAGTCCAGCTGCTGCCGCTTGGTTTAATGCTCTGCTGTAATGTGTGCAATTTACGTTACTTTCTGAAGGCCTTGCAAATGACCCAACAGACATTAACGGCAACTGTCTTAACAGCCGCATCCAACTACGTGTTATCAGTACGTCTGATTGGCTAATGAATTTATTTATTGATTGATGCATTGCTGAAATTCTTTAAGTTCATTCTAGGTACACTCGTTTACCGGGAACCGCTGACTTCGCTATCCGGCGTGGGCATAACTCTTATATTAGCCGGTTTGTGGTTCCTATGCGACACAACGGACTCGAGAAATGCATCGACTGCAGCTAAACAAAAACAAATTTAGGTATTTTAACATTCATCTTTCGAAATTGTTAAGAAAAATAAACCACTTCGAGGCTGCATTAACGGATCTAGAGAATGTTATCAACTTCATTTAAAATTTGCCTCTTTCCGTTAATGAATAACTTTTGTTACTTAAATAAGTTTCGTTTAATGTCACTATTTTGCATATAAATACATAGTTTTTGTTTTCCATTTTTAATGCACATAAGTGGGGCATAATGTTTCTGCATATTTAGTTTTAGTTTTGTTTAATATACAGCACTACATACAATATATGTATATGTTTATTAAATACGCGCGCTTGTTGATTTGTAGAAAAACCAAATACATTTGTAAACAAAAATGGTAGTAAGAGCACAAACTATAAATATATTTGTTTATAGTAAATTACATAAGTTGCGTTTTCTTTTCATATGTTCATCATCCATTCGCAATGTATTATATTAATTCATTAAATATAATTTGTATATTTCAAAATTGTTATTTAATTGCTAAGATGTATAAATACTATTATTTTCTGTTTCCATCAATTTATTAACTTGAAAAGTATTACGTACTTTTCCAAGCTCCTCTTCTCCTAATTCTTCTGTTCGCATTCAATTAGCAGCTGTTTGTCCAGTGCCCATGCACTTTTTCTCTGCATTTGTTATTACTTTACTTATGTTTCTTCTTCTAGCTGTTGGGTTTTAGAAACCCGACGCATGTGTGTGTTTTTTGAACTTTCCTGTATGCTTGTATTATTTAGTTTGAGTGGTTGCTTTTCTTTTCTAAGTGTTCTAAAAACTAGGTTGTTGTTTTGTTTTTATTAATTAATAATTAAATAAATCATAATTATATAGAAACATTTGATTGTATTTGTATAAAAAAAAAAACGCGCAGACAGTTTTTTGTTTTCTTTTTGTTTCTATTTTTTTGGGATCATTTTACGTTGCTGACTAACGGTAAATTGAACGTCAGCGTGGCAACGCTGATTGTATGCATAAGTGTGTGTGTGTGTGTGTGTGCATCGATGATACATAATGCGTTATGTGTAATTGTGTGTGTGTGTTTGTTTGTTTGTTTGCGTGTGTGTGTTTGTTTGCGTGTGTGTGTTTGTTTGCGTGTGTGTGTGTGTTTGCGTGTGTGTGTGTTTATGTGTGTGTGTGTGTGTGTGTGTTTGTGTGTGTGTGTGTGTGTCGGTGTGAAGCTTTTCATTTAATACATGTGCCACGGCCAAACAGCTGCGCCGTCGCTTTAAGACGCTTTTGCACTGCTTAGTTTTTATTCTCCAGGCCGAGCGGCATGCGTTGCTGTTGTGATTGGCGCTGATTTATGTAGCCACCGCTACCGTTTCCCGGCCCACCAGCGCCGGTGTTGCGTCCGCGATCGCCCATCGGCCGTCCAAAGGATCCATTGGCGTTGCGCTGATTGCCTCCACGCTGTCCTCGATAGGAACCGCCGCCGCCGCCCGAGGAGTCATAGCGCGACTCCTTATTGTAGACCCCACCGCCGCCGCCACCATTTTGGTAGTAGTTGTTGCCGCCGCCACCGCCGCCGCCTCCACTCGACTCATTGTTACGGAAATAGACGCCACTGTTGCGTCCATTCTGCTGGGCTGAGGAATTGCCATATTGTCGTGTGCGATAGTTGCCGCCACCATTGCGTCCACGATCGTCGCCACCTCCGCCGCCATTGCGCCGCTGTTGCTGATAGTTAGTAGAATTGCGACGCATTGGGTTGCCGTTGTCCTGCTGCGAGGAGTTCCAGTGGTTGTTCCCGCTGTCGTTCTCATTAACATAGCCACCACGGCCGCTGCTGTTGTCGCGGGGCGTGGCCCACTCCTGCTTGTTGCTGTTGCTGCTATTGCTGCCATTTGAAGCAGCGCTGCTCATGGCATTCATTTCGCTGCTCCATTTGTTGGCTGTCGACGTCGGCGTCGTCTGCTCCGCTAGAGCCGAGGATTGCGTCTTGAGTACATTGGTTAACGCAGCTGTGGCAGCTGCATTGGTATCATTGACGCCACCGCGTCCATGCCATTCATTGGCGTCCACATCACTGACAGGCTGCTGCTGTGGTTGTTGTTGTGGTTGCGGTTGCTGCAACGGATGCTGCTGGGGTTGAGGCTCCTCCAGCTGTTGCTTTTGCTGCTGTGGCTTGAGTCCTAGCTGCTGTTGCAGTTGCTGCTCATAGCTGACCACAGCTGCGTCATAGGGAAACACGGCAGTCACATCGCCCGGCTGCATCCCAATACTCTGAGGGGGTGCTGGCTGCTGCTGCTGTTGCGGCGGCGGCTGCTGTTGTTGTTGCTGCTGCTGCTGTGGCGGCAAACGTGTCATAATTAGCATCGGCTGCTGCTGCTGTCGCTGCTGTTCGTGTATCAGCACAGGCGAGAAAAGTTGTTGCTGCTGCTGCTGCTGTGGTGGCTGCGGCGGCGGCTGCTGTGGCTGCTGTAAGGACGGGAAGGACTGATTGGTAAAGGTCAGCGTTGTAATGGTCTGCGGTTCATCCACGTGATTTTGCTGCTGCTGCTGCTGTTCAAAGACTAGGCCCTGCACCGGTAACTGTTGCGGCGGTGGTGCCTGCTGCTGCTGTGGCTGTTGCGGCAAGACATCCGGTGCATCCAATTCGCTGTCCTGCAGAAAGTGGAAGCTGCCGGTGCCTAGAACCTCGGCCAGCGGGCGCAGCTGCTGCATAAACTGCTGTTGCTGCTGGGGTGTGGGTGCCTGAAGAGCTGCAGCTGGCTGCAGCGGCGTCTGCTTGAAGTAATTATGCTCCACAGCGCGCACTGTGGTGGGACCAAAGTGCTGCTGCTGCGGCGGCGGCGGCTGCTGCTGCTGTTGTTGTTGTGGTTGTTGCTGCTGCTGTTGTTGTTGTTGTTGTTGTGGAGGCACCGATGAGGCAGCGGCAACGCCCGCCTGGGGCGGCTGCGACTGTGGCACAACGTGCAAGGCCTGGAGATTCACGGGGCTACTTAACAGTTGATGCGGATGCTGAGCCGGAGGCGGAACATGCGTTGCCGCCTGTGGCGGCGCTGATGCATACATCACGTGGACAGGCGTTGTGTTGCCTGCTGCTGCTGCAGCCGCTGGAGCAGCATTATAAACGCCCGCCTGCTGCTGTTGTTGCTGCTGCTGCTGCTGCACCAGCATCTGCTGCTGCTGTTGCTGCTGATCGACAACGGGCGCACGTTGATGCTGCGGCTCAAGCATTAGATGAGCACGTTCCGGCTGATGCAGTTCAGGCAGCGCAGTGCCCGCCTCGCCAGTGGCAAGCTTGTCTAAGCCCTCTTCCAGTGAGTTATGCGCCGATGGTTCCGATAGAAGTGCCTCCTGCTCAGCTACACTGACACCCACATCGTTAAGCAGCGTCTCGCCCTCAGCACTAACAGCGCCGCTGTCCGCGTAGTTGCCCTGCACAGTCAAATCCGTCATAGGAATCAAATAGTACTTGTCCAAATAGCCGCTATCCTGAATCTGTTGGAAGAGCGCACGCAGTTTCTCGAATGTCATCTCGCCGAACGGCTTGGCCCGAGCATTGATGGTCATGGCAAAGAGCTCGGCTGCCTTTTGAGCGGTCGCCAAAAAGCTGATGTCCTCCGCAGTCTCCGGGCGGCGCGTTTGCACCTCCATGCAGCTATATTACAGAACATATATTCAAATGTACCATCTATTTGTGATGATTCTCAACTTCAACGTTTTGCAAAATCAAAAGCGCACACTTAACGCATGTCTCCAATAGCCAAAAATGTTTAAACACATGTCTGTCAACTGAGAATACAATATAATGGACGTTCCCAGCTATTGTAGAATTTAAGACAAAACTGTGTTTTCTTCCAAAAACGTAATTTTCTCTCATGCGATATAGGAATGTTAAATATGGAAAGTAAAATGAGCCTAGCAATTAGCTGTTGTTTAACATAACTGAATAAATAAAAGTGTCCTCTCCTACAAGTTGAGCGTCTAGACCTAGTTTCTATTGCAGTTATATGATGCAGACTCTCCGATGCCAAGATTTATAAGTATAGCTTAAAACGGACAGACGGACATGGCTCTACCGACTTGGATATTGTTATTTGTCCTCAAAAACATACACAGTTATGGGCTTCTCCAATGTTTGACGGAATTCAGGTAAAAATTATAATACGCGCAGCTATTGTCTTAAAATGCCTTATTCTATCTTTGGATTATTCAAAAATGATACGATATCCGAACTCTGGGCCTTTTTTGTTTGTTATTCTTGAGACACTTACAACTTGTCGAGCGCATCCAAATCGGTAATCTCCAGCTTGCAGGCGCCGTTGTCTCCGGCCAAGAAATCATTACGCACCTGCTCATCGTTAAAGCAGGTGAGAACGTTTTGTATGACCAGGAGATCACGAATCTTGGCATTCTCCGCCAGAGTTTTAGCTTGGTTGTCCTGCACATTGAATATTAAATGTTAATAGACAATAGAGGATTTCTCTTTTTTTCCTTATCTAATGCCTTACCTTGCGTGCCTGCTTCTTCTGCTCCTTCTCGGCCTCCTTGAACATCAACTGCGTCTGCTTGGAAAAGTCTCGAGCAAATTCAAGAGTTGCCAGAACCGAATCGTATTTGGCCACGGCCGCTGCTTGGTCGGCGCTCAGCTCCTTGCCGCCAGCTTGGATGGCACGATAAGATTCCAGTTTAGTCTATGTGCACGACAAAAGGTGTAATGTGAGTTACGGTTTGAACAAAATAGCATTTGTTTCGCCTCATATTCGCATATTTTCATGGTGAAATGTCAAAAACAAACAACCAAATGCAAAATGGAACCAATATGAAAACAATTGTTAAAAAAAAAATGCGGAGGCACATGGTAGTAGGGTTGCCAGATCGAGCACTGACCCTCACAAATGTTTCGTTTTAACACGTTATCTGCGCAAAAATACACTTTTAAGCGGCAATCCGAATTGAAACTAAATCTGCATATTTAATTTGTGCACAATTTATTTCAACAACAATCGGTTCACATGCATAAGCGGGCAACACAATTCAAATTAGTCTGGCAACACTGTGAGATAGCAAACATGGCGTCGCGAAAAATCTGCGAGCACAAGGGGGAAAACACAGCACGACCGATAAAAAAAAAAACGCAACGAAACAAAGCGGGCGACGAACGAAAATAAAAAATGGTGGGCAATGCCTGCAGTGTAAATCCCAACATCCAAATATTTTTTTTACCAATTATGCACTTACCTTACGCTTCTCCAAATTGCGAATCTTATGCTCAATGGTGACCAGGATTTGCTTCATTGGATTGTACGGCTCGGCGGCTGCGGCCGCAGCGGCAGCCGACAGTTTCAGCACTTTGGCATTGACATTATTGTTGTTGGTTAAATCAGTTTGGCTACTTCCGCTGCCGGGTGCTGCTCCCGGTGCCACAACAGGCTTGGCACATTCAGCGAGATTGGTATTACTGCTATGCTGTCCGTTGCTTGCGTTGCCATTGTTGCAGCCGCCACCACCCACGCCGCCGCCACCGACGCTACTGCTCGCACCGATGGAGCTGACCGAGGCGCGTTTCTCCTTGCTATTGTTGTTGGTGTTGGTGAATGTGGTAGCAGCCGAAGGCATTGTTTGCCGTGTGTTCTTCTGGTTGCTTACTACTTTTACTATAAATTAGGAATGAAATTGAAACTGCTGCCTTGTCCTGCCGTTCTTTTTGTTCTTCGAAAAACTTAGGGATGACTAAAAATATTAAGATGTCTATCGATAAATCGATGTCTTACATATCGCTTAAGTCTTAAAAATACGATACGTCAAGCTCACTCCTATATGCTGCGGTTTCCATTGCATACATTTGACTATCTATGTTTTCAGTAATCAAATATCTGCATCATTCTAATAGGCAAATAGGTAATTGATCTTTTGCTTAGGGATTTTTTATTTTATATTAATACCCAAAAAAAAGGCTGATACAAATAGAAAGTGACATGTGTTAAAGTTAACAGTATGAACAAGTATCAGCTTTTATGATACATCGATATATTAAACTTATTTGACATATCACATTTTATACGATATCTTTGCTTTTACAAATGCGCCACAAATGATTGGCTACTTTTCCGATAGATGGTGCGAGTATTCAACGATTTTCAATTCAAAACTACGAAATGATTGGTAGATTTATGCAGAACACGCTCATTACATGGCCCTCTATTTGCCGCCCCTACTCGTGTGGCGACAAAAAGGTAACTCTTATACCCGGCGATGGAATCGGTCCTGAAATCTCTGCAGCCGTCCAAAAGATCTTCACAGCTGCCGAGGTACCCATCGAATGGGATGTTGTCGACATGACTCCGGTGCGGAGACCTAATGGGAAACTTGGCATTCCCCAGGCTGTAATCGATTCGGTGAACACCAACAAGATTGGGCTAAAGGGTCCGTTAATGACGCCAGTAGGCAAGGGACATCAATCGCTAAACTTGGCTCTGCGCAAGGAATTCAATTTGTATGCCAATGTACGCCCCTGCCGCAGTTTGGTTGGATACAAGACACTCTACGACGATGTCGATGTGGTCACCATTCGTGAGAACACCGAGGGCGAATACTCTGGCATCGAGCATGTGGTTGTGGACGGCGTTGTCCAAAGCATTAAGCTGATCACCGAGAAGGCCTCCACCCGCATTGCAAAGTACGCCTTCAAATATGCCCAGAGCAACAATCGCAAGAAGGTGACCGTAGTGCATAAGGCGAACATTATGCGAATGTCGGATGGTCTGTTCCTTCGTTGCGTGCGTGACGTTGCCCAGGAGTACCCAAAGATTCAGTTTGATGAGCGCTACCTGGACACGGTGTGCCTCAGCATGGCAAAGAGTCCGGATAAATTCGATGTGC
Organism: Drosophila kanekoi; assembly: GCA_037075305.1. Lineage (NCBI taxonomy): Eukaryota > Metazoa > Arthropoda > Insecta > Diptera > Drosophilidae > Drosophila > Drosophila kanekoi. The sequence continues at coordinate 1,464,009 of JBAMCE010000090.1, forward strand.
TGGTCATGCCCAATTTGTACGGTGATATTCTGTCTGACCTGTGCGCCGGTCTGGTCGGTGGAGTTGGTCTGACGCCATCGGCCAATATTGGTCTTGATAGGGCCTTGTTCGAGTCAGTGCACGGCACCGCGCCTGATATTGCTGGTAAGGATCTGGCCAATCCCACGGCTTTGCTGTTCTCAGCCGTCATGATGTTGCGCTACTTGAACCTCCTCTCGCACGCCGATAATATTGAGCGCGCCGCTCTCGAAACCATCAAGGAGGGCCAACACCTGACGGTCGATTTGGGCGGACAAGCGAAATGCTCCGAATTCACGGACGAGATTTGCGCCAAGATTTTAGCTGGACCCGTGATAGCCGAAAAAACCAAAAAAAAAGTAGATATCGCCAAGACGACTTTTTCTTAACTTATTCTATCAAAATTCCGATTTGTAAACTTTAGTTAGATCTCTTCAAATTCACCAATATGAATGAACCCAACATGTTCATTATTAGAAAGTTTCATAAGTGCATCTTCTCGTATGGCTTGGATCGCCAAACAGTCTCCCGTAAGGGCCATCAGTCATAACAAATGTATATTAGTCTTAAAATTGTAAACGTTGAAGTAAACTTCGTATTCTTTAGGTATACGTTTTTATCTTTATATTATGAAGAAAACGAAGTTTTTCGTGCGTTGGTCACCAATCATTCATTCAGTCAGCCAGTCAGTCAGTCAATCAGCCCGAATAATTTAGTTTACCTGAATAGATAACAATTTTATTTTAACATTAACTTCTATTCAATTTCGTATGTTTTCGATATTCTACTTCTACTGGCGCCGAATTATCGAAACTCTTATATTTGAACAAATCTAAACTAAGGCCGTAGTCTAACTGCCGCTAGGTGGCGGCACAAAAGTTGCAATAAGGCGCGAATTTAAAATAACCAATTGCAATAAAGAGAATCGTGATTTTTATTCAATTAGTTTTAAGCCTATTTTAAAAACTTACAAAACGTGATTGTAGACATATTTTGCAAATACCACAAAATTAACACAAAAATTCCTTTACCTTCTTCTATATACACATATTGATAAAGGTTAAAGGCTGAGATTTCTGTTTTATGTTGTGTTGTATAGATTTATTGGTAAGTTATTTAGTTAAACAATCTAATATGTTAAACTTTCCGTATCATTGTCCGTATTTAAGGCAAGTTGTCCAATGCGAAGATCGCTTACAATTCCGTTTTGTTTGCCTCGTACGTATCGTATATATATATATATATATATACATAAATTTTTTTTTTGTTTTAACGTAAATGCTTTGCTTACAAAATAATCTTAAGTTCAATAATAGAGATAGGTTTATAACATTTTGATTTCAGTTATCGCAAACACAAGTTTTTGAGCCGGAAAAGGCTTCAAGCCATTCGCCAGACGCTCAATCATATGGGCGATATGTTTCTTTTTTTGATTTTGCATTAGATCTTAAACAAATTACAAGATTAACTAAACAGATAGAGAGAGCGGGAGGGGGAGGAGGATGGGGGAGAGTGGACTATAGCAATCATTTAGAAATTTTGTATACAGAAATATTGTTTAAACATAGGTACGAGAGTACAATTACAATTAATGCATGTCTTTAAGATTAATAAAGCGTAATTAAAAAGATTTCACTACAAAACCGAAGAAGGTCGCATCGTTTCAATATACATACAAATTACAACTATACATACATATATATATATATATGCCTAGGCTCTCTTTTGTGTATAAATATTAAAAATATATAGCTGATTTTAAAGCGCGGCTCAGCCCGGCTACATTAAGAATATAAGAGTTGCGTAGACCTTCCAGCGCGGCGTTAGATTTGTCCAATTAACGCTGAAATAAACTCCAGAGCTTGTAGCTGGACACACGCTTGGCGAGATTGGCCGCTGCGCTGCTCGGCACCGCTGTTGACGTCTCGGCGGCGGCGTTGCGACGATTGTTAATCAGCTTGGAACGCATTTGCTCATCGATAAGCTCCTGCATGTCCATTTGCCATTGCTCCAGCTGCTGGGACAGCTCCACCTTCTGCTGAATGGACTCGAGCAGTTGGCTGTTGGCCTGCATCAGCTCGACGCGGGTCTTGGCCAGCTCCACCTCGGCCTTGGTGCGGCGCTCGTTGGCCGCATCACGCTCCTTCTGCGCCTTGGTTAGCAGCTCGTCGCGATCGGTGTTGTCAACCAGATCGCCGCGTGCCTGATCTCGCTCTTCCTTCACATTTTGCAGTTCCACATCGGTCACCGTGACCTTGGCCTCCAGTTGCTGTATCAGCTGATGGCTGCGCTTGATCTCATCTTCCTGCTCCAGCACAAGATTACGCGTTTGGTCCAGCATTTTCTTAAAGTTGCCCGCATCCAAATTGAGCAGCAATCGTGTCAGCTCGTCCGACATGGCCGATAGCATACCCTGCCTGAATTCGATGGCGATATGGTCGCTATCATTGCGCTCCGTGCTGGACATCGTGTTGTCCATGGACTCCAGATCCAGAGATATGTCAGAATTGAGACCTGTTTTCATTAAAAGAAAAAGTAAGAGTTGAAAGATGGAATTCCGTGCCACCCACTAAACCCACCTGAGTCATCGTCATGGCTCACTTTAAGCGAGTCCACCAGGGACTTCAGCTGTATATAAACGGAGCGCGCCTCCACCCACATTTGACTGGGCTTGCCCGATTCCGTGAAGCTGGCCTCATCCTCATCGCATTCCATTTCGAACTGCAGACTCTTCTTGCCGGGCGTACTCGAGTTGGCGTCCTGCAGTAAATCGAATTAAGCTTGGGGTTATTTTAATTTAACTATGCTAACAGTAGGCATGGCCACTAGATCGAACGTGAAAAGAGGGCCGATAGTTGAAAGTTGGCTTTGTACTTTGATTCCGACCGATTGTTCCTATTCCCACATAATATAGAAGTTCCATTTGATTTGGGTTTGCATAAAAATATACTCTTGGGTAAGGGAATCGTTTTTTTGTATAAATAATCATTATTTTGATCGGATTTACTCATAGATCTATATGATAAAGTCATCTTATATTGAAGGGTTAACAAATGCCAAATTTGGCTACCATATCTTGAAAGAGAGAAAAGTTTTTCATAGAAGAAATTAATTTTCCACGGATCATTCTTATAACAGCTATTATATATGATGACAGACAGACATGGCCCTATCGAGACGTCTAGGGATACTGATCCATTATATATATATACACTCTATGAGATCGAAGGAGTCTCCCTTTCCCCTTCTAAGGCTACGCTTCTTTAGCAAAAATGAGAAAGAAAGTTTGATTAGGAACTTGGGCTTAAACTGTAAATTAAAATGTAAGTTAAGCTAGAGAGCAGAGAGAAACTTACCGCGCCCAAACGTTCGCTGAGTACATTATTCTCACGCTGAGAGCGTTCCAATGCCTGTAAGGTGGTCTGTAAAGATGGAACAAATAGTTAACACTTGGGCCAGATAAAGCAATTATTATTTTATAGATGACAACTTGTAGCTTATCTTTTGCGCAGAAGAAAAGAAACAAGTGTGGAGCAAAAGAAAGTCGTTGAGAAGATAAGTTGAGCACTTGAGAAACTGCGCAGTTTGTTCTTTGGAGCGGTCATAAATAATCTGACAATTTGTAAATCACGATTTCGCTTTCGTTAGGTTTAAAAATAAAATGAACTGGACGTGATAACGGGCTGAAGTTGATGTTGTTGTGTATTGAGCTCACCTCTAATTTTGTTTCCTGCTCGCGGGCATGTCGCTCAAGCATATGAATTCTGTCCGATGCTTCCTCCAGCGAAGAGGTGAGGCTCTCCTTTTCCTCCTGAGCGTGCTGCAGACGACGCTCCAGTTCTTGGCGCTTGCCTGTCGTGAGGTTTAGTTCGGTTTTAATCGACTCCAGGCTGTTGACGTGCTCCTGCCATGAAATGCGTTCAGTCGATTGATTAAAAAAGAGCTTGTGCATGGCCCATGTTTGTTACCTGTAGACTGCTATTCCTGTAGTGATATTGGTCCTTGAGCTCCTGTATCTGTGCGCTGAGCTTCATTTCGGTGGCATGCGCATCCTGTATCTGTTCGGTAAGGCGTGTATTCTGATGCTGCAGCTCGTCGATGAGTATGGTCTTCTCCTTTTCCGCCTGCCTGATGGCCACATCCTGTGTCTGCAGCTTGTCCTTTAGCTCGTTGAGATCTGATTGCAGCTCCAGCACACGCTGATCGCTCTCGTCCTCCGCTATGGCCAGCTTCTGGCGCAGCACATGCTTCTCCTGTTCAAGTTTCTGTAAGCCAACCAAATGGAAAGTTAATTAAATGCACATGGGCAAAGATAGAAAAAAACACCTTATTAGTTGTTCTATGACTCGTCAGCAATTGCATTTGCAACTAACCAGCAAGACAATGAAAGTAAGTAAAGCAAACAATGTGCACGTACACAGAAAAAAAAAACCCCAACCAACAAAGGCAACCGCAAGGTTAACACAGCCCGACGACAGGTAATTGTACAGCTAACATTTGCATTTTCAACTCTTCATTTTTTTTTTCGATTATTTTTATGTTTTTTGCAGCAAGCAAAAAGCTACAAGCCCTACCGAACGGTAGGTAATTATAATTATTGCGAGCCTTTTGTATATAAAATGTTTATAAATTGAAAAATATGGCCCACTCGTTTGGCAATCGACATTTTAGCAAAGATGCTTTCGAAAACAGACCATTTATATTTAACCAAAACTGCGAGAGCTTTTCGAACCACTGTGCGCACAGGAAAATCTTCAGCTCGCGTTTAACAATGGCGCCTTGGCTCTTGACACCATTGTCAGACACAAGGCAACCGCGAAATTCACATCATTCAAATTAAAATGCAATTGAATTTTCACTTCTTTGCGGCGCATCAAATCCAAATGGTTGAACAATTTGGTCATTAGCTCAAGACATCCACTTTAAAAGGCGATTAGCTTGAAGCTCAGCTCCGATAGTCGATAGGCGAGCTCAGGAGATGACAAATGCACACGTTAGTTCTATAGCCCGGCCCCATCTCTAGTAATGCCATAATTATCGATAGGCGAGAGGCCGCTTCTGTCTGCGCTGAAAACCTTTCGATTTTCAATTTCAAATTCAATTATTCATCTAATAATTTACATAATAATTGCCGTGCGCTAAGTAATTGATGCGAGAGGGGGCGTAGGACAGGGTTCAGCGTTTTTGGATCAAGGTTTGCGGCGACATTGAAAATTGCATGCAAAGTTTAATCAATATTTGAACCTTCAATTGGCATAGCAAATAAGCGAAAAGAACACATTAACATAAGTATACATATGTAAATATATTGTGTGCATTCATAATTATTTGCGCTCGCATTATGAAGAGAAATGATGTTAAAGCCTTATCGGCCAACTTTATGCGGAAAATGCACTTCGAGCACGTAGCGCTAAGAAAATCAAGAGACTGCAATAAATATGAGAATTCAACGCGGTTTGACTATCAGCAGAAAACCAAAAAAAAATCTTCGTCGCTAATAAAATGGAGCGACAAAACAGTAAATGAAAAGCCTTAATAAAATTACCGGTAATTTGCATAAAATGACAAAAACAACAACAGCAACAACAACAAAAAAGTAGAAAAAACCACAAAAATTGCTGCAATTGTTGTTGTGGGTCGGCAAACAGGGCGACGCTCGGCTCGCGCCTAAACAATTGCAATTGCAGCAGAAAGAAAACTGCAGCCAGACAATGGAAAACTTTAATAACAAAATAAAAACTGCCAAGCCAGCGGCCGACAGTTGCCAGCTAAATAAAACAAAACAAAGCGAGAGAGAGACAGAGAAAAAAAGAAAAAAAATTAAAAATTATTGTACATACTTTCTCTGTTTCTATTTCACGCTCAATGAAATGTGTTGATGATGGGGCTTTGTGTGACGATGCACAGTGGGGCAAAACTCCTAACTTGTGAACGGGAACAAAACATTGTGAAAACAAAAGCGTTCGAGAGAGAAATCCTTGAGCATATTATAAGGCATATTTACACAGAGTGCTGCACCCACAGAGTGCTGCACCCACAGGGTGCTCTTCGATTTCTTTTATTATATCAGTTGAAATAATATTGATCATCCGTTTTAATTTTTACCACTTTTTTCGGCTAACGGGCCCACTGTGCAGCAGCCAACAACGGAAGTTGGCATCAGCTCAGCCACAGAAATGAGTTCACATACGACGTATTCAAAGCAAGAGTTAGTTCAAATTGTTTAAAAGAAAAATCAAATAAAATACGCAATTAAAGATGAGCCGCAAATCTGTTCAAGTTGTTGGCCAGTTTTGTTTTCGAGTTAATTTTATTACGTATTTTGGAATTTCTTGTACATAGTCGTAGCTAATTGCATTGCATGATCAACTAACGGGGAGTTGTAATTTGTTTTGACGCCACACACACATACACGCAGCCACATACATATACACATTCGTGTGTGTATTCAAATGCGACGTAACATGACCCACTTTTCTGTGGTGCGAAGTGCTTATTTGGTTTTGCGAAAAATTATAAATATTTGTGCAGCACAATTTACAGCGCCTGTTGGCAGGAAATGTTTAAATGCAATTGACACAAATGCAACCCAGCGGCCGAGTCATCATCCATGCAACAAGTAAGGGGCCACAAGTACTTATGCAAATGCTGTTGTCTAATGCTGTTTAAAAGTTGCGGTAAAACGCAACAATCAAAAGAAATGCTTGAGTAAACAACTGCACGAATTAGAGGTGGGCGTGGTAGTGGGAGTGGGAGTAGTTGCAGCAATCGATATTTATAGTACAGTGATAACCGATAATTGTTGTCGGGTACTTGCCAAAAGTAACGATAAGCGAGTCACAATCGATTGTTAATTATTTGACACGCTTTCAATATGAAACGTCATGTTATAAGATCATCAGCATCTGAATGACGATGAAGAATTTGTTGACTTGGTTGGGTGTTGAAAGCGACAGCGGCAACTGCATCGATAATTATAGTGAATAATTAGCTAAATTGCACGCCAGTCACTTTGTAGCAAGCGGCACACAAGAATCGTGCATCTCATTGGAGAGGAGGGGCGGGCTCTTAGAGATCTTGCAGCTCTTCTAGCCAGCCGGCCGGCTAGCAAACAAGTTTCGAATGTCAAATGCTGGCAATTACCTAAGCGGCCTATTAATAAACATTGAAAATTTTAAATTGCTAAAACGCAAGCCGGCAATGACTCAAGAGCATGAGCTCAGCCTTATAGCATGAGTCAATGGCCAGGTAAATTCAACCAACAGCAACAAATTACCCTGGCTAATTTACACAACATTTTCCGAATACCTGGTGCATTTCTTCTGCGTATTTTATGCACATTATGCTGGGGGCAGCCCTCCGCAATAAATGATGAGCTGCAGTCTGTTGCACAGCGTTCAACGTTGCGTATGCGCAATGCGGCTAGCCGCCAGGGGCTCAAAACTTTCTGTTGTGGTATTCAGTTTTGTATTTTCGCCAACGCCGCCTACTTTTCACTCGCATTGCAATTAAAGTGCATTTGATTTTAATTAGCAGACCAAACAGCACAAATTTCACACTTAATAGCAAATTGCATTTGGCATTTTGCATTTTATTGCCATGGAAAATTATGCAAATTGCTCATAACCAAGCGGTTAATAAGTTTTTGGCCATTTGAGCACAGTTAATTGGCAAACTGATCGAGCTGATTATTGGCTGTTGTTTGATTATCTGACGGGAAGTCTTGTGAAAGATGCCATTAAACTAATGCAAAACTATTGAAAGCAATGCGACAATTATAATTGGCCAAGTTTCTACACAGTTGAGATAAACTATGCACAATTCAAACGTCAGCTAATAACAAGTTATGTTCTTTTACTGATTTCACTTACTTTCGAATGTAATGTTGATCTAAAAGAAACACTCTGCTCGATTAAAAATGAGTGAAAGGGTTATGAGGGTTTTGTGCAACGGCAAGGCAGGAGGCAGAAGTCCATAAAGTGTATATTCTTGGTCGGGACGACGAGACGAGTTGATCTCGCCATGTTCATCTATGTGAACGCATCGATCTCGGAAACTACAAAAGCTTGAGATTTCAAATGTGAGAATTGATTTAGAGATTATTTAGATATATTTTTCCATATTAATAAAATCTACAAATATGGATTTTAAGACATGTCTTTTTAACATAACTCGAAGATTTGACAAAGACACATTTCGGGTCTTTGAAATTTCATAAAGATCGGACTATAAGCTCCGAAGTTCATCAAAGATGTATTTCCCATACAAAGTGTGGAGCCAATGAAAGAAAAGAAAAGCACAGCCAGTTGTTTGGTTGTGTATGAAATGAAGTAAGAATATTTCTGACGGCAGCTTGGCTCTAGGGTATTAGTATATTCTAGTCGGGCACTCCCGACAAGAGCACTCCCAGCCTGTTTGTCAGTTGATTCAGTGCATAAGGAATTGTTACCAAGTGTAACTCATTGACAATGCGCCATCGGCAATGAACCCTCACCGCATGTATTTAATGGCCCCAAAAAACTAGATTTCAACTTTGGCAGTCGTCATGAAAATAATACAACAATGCGACATGCTAATTTTTTCTTTCTGTTTTTTTGTTTTGTTTTGTCGCAGTAATTGCCAAAGTTTGCTTATGCGCTAAGGTCACGTCGTCTGACTGACTGCTGGGCAGCATGGTGGGCGTGGCTGCCACAGTTGACTGCCCAGTTCCAGTTCCAGTTCCAGATCCAGTTGCAGACACAGTCGCTGGGCCTTCGCTAAGGCAATGCCAAAAGCAGCAGCCATAATAATAACCATCATAATAATAATGGCACATAATACAAAGCTGATCTTGCCATTGTTATTGTTATTGTTGTCGCTGTTGTTGTTGCTGTTGTTGTTGAAGGCGGTCAGTTGGGCCCAGAGGATGGGTTGTGGGACGGCCTTGCAAGAGCAAGCAGTGTCAGCAGCAGCATTAAATTTGGTCGCAATGTGCAAAATGCGTTACAACACAAGAAAAACATACATTTAAATAGTCATCAATAAGTTTTGTCTGAATCAATTGGCATTCGTTGAACATGATGTGATGTTTTTCCATATTCCAAAATCCGATTAGCATATGAAAATCAATAGATCTATGTTAAACAAATTTTTTAACTGTCGTTATTGGGGGCTTATGTTAAGGCTGCAAACGTGTTTCGAGCCTGGAATTCTATTTCGAAACACAAAAAGTTGAAGTAAATAAGTTTGGACTAAACTATTGCATTTATCCAAAAATATTTTTTTTATGCCATACTCCACATCTTTAGAACTTGTAATAAGTTCTATATACGACACAAATGTGAATAAAACATGTAATTGTTTTATAAAAAGGTTTTATGATATGACAAACGACGGCTTTAGCCAAAATATGGGTTCAAGGCCTCTCGAATTGAACCCAAAGGGGAGTTGATTCAAACTCTAAATCAATCCGTTTCCTTTTGCGTTTGCAGCCCTGGCTTCTATATCATATATAGTAGAAAAGTGACGTCACATTATCGATGGCCAAGTATGGTCACTCTGGCAGTATGTATGTTAAATAATTATGTTAAGCGTTGCTGTTGTCTGTTGCAGGCAATCTGTGACAAGAGTTCAAAAAATAAAGAACATCGTAACTAAACAGAGAGACTTACAGACATACATATAATTGATAAAGAAACAAAGTACCCTTAATTATCCTTTCCATATAAGGATAGACTGTTTGAGGGCCAAGCTTTAACTATTCTGAAATTGAAGATGTCTTTTATTCACTCTCTCTCTCTCTCGCTCTCTCTGTTAATCCCTGTTCCTCTGCCTCTCTCATTTGATATTTTTAATTTTTGTCAAAAGTCTTTTCTTAAGTCATATTTCAAGTGTATTGCAGATGCATTGCACCACATTAACCCACATATTTCCTTTCCCTATTTTACTCAATTTACGGCGCACAAAAGAAAAACTTGAGGCTTGCACAAAACAAAACAAAAATCAACAATCACTGCACTTAATATTTAAGTTTCGTATTTATTTTGGCATTGACAATTTTTTTCCTTATTTCTTTTTTTCTCTGTTGCCATTGTTAAAGAAATTGTGAAAAAAAAATGAACGAAATTGAGCAAGCTAATTTTTATTTTGGCATTTTTGTGGTACTTACATTTAATGTAGAGTGCAGAGACAGAGTTAATTAAAGCTGGCCCAAAGGCTTTTATAATTTCAATGGCGCAATTCAACGGGACAACAAAAGAGAAAATAAATTCGCGCCGGTAATTATGATAAATTATTTGGTTTGCCGAAAGGCCTATAGACGGGCCGGGCCATATGACTCAGCTGGCAATTCGGAAAAACAATCATAAAAACGAAATATAAGAAGTACACGTTTTTATCTTATCGACATGGCGAACAGCGAAACACGCTCAAAAATAAATCAGAGACCTCTCTTATCAGGCCAACGAAATGTGCGATAAGAGACAGCGACAAGCCGCATTTTTGGCCAATTTGCAGCGTTGCGATGCGATGTGGCAAATGCAGCCAAAACAAGGTGACTTTAATTAAAAATCCCGCAGCAGAGTCAAAAATTATTAGGCCATAAATACGAGCAGTTACAGAAAATTGTGACGCCCACTGCGCATGCGCTCAGCTCCCAGCTCCAAGCTCTGCGACGGCAGCCCCGCAGCCCAACGCACAGACTGTGGCACTTTCCAGCACATTCCCAGCACATCTACACGCACACAAGTGCGTGGGCTCGACTCGCGCAGAGTCACCAAAGCGCAAAGTATACACTAGACTACAAAAGTAGAAAGATATTGCCAAGTGTCGCTTCAGTTGCTGCGGTAGCTGAAGAAGCGCGCCTTTGAGGCAACTTCTACAATTAGTCATTGTTACGGCTTAAGACACCGCGGAGCAAGCAAGTTTAACAAAAAACATAACAACAACAAAAATAGCGTCCGAAATAAGACGAACAACTTGAGAGCACTCGAAACTATGAAATGCTTTTAATGCTTTTACAGTAAGCAGCCCGGGAACTTATAATAAAAATGTTGTACCTATACAGGGTGCCTGTGATTTTATCATTTGATATTATTCTAGTTCTCTTGTTCCAATTAAAATGTCAGAGAGGTTCATCAAATTCTCTTACTTCATGTCTGCCCCTTAATTCCATCCATTTCACTATAATTAGATTCGTGTTCATTAATTTCTTAGCAAAAGCTTATCCTGGCCAAGGTACAAGATATGAAGAGATATTTATAGTAAATAGGTGAGCTACAAAGATGTAATATATGCTTTATTATGTAATATATAACCTCCACAAGCTAAAACAATAGAACAATAATGTTAGAATCCTGTTCCGGATTGCTCAGCATTAGAAAAGATATTCCATTTGAAGTAACCCGAATAAACAGTGCAAATAGAAATCAGAATCAATTACTTTATACCAGAAAACCGTGTTCACAAGTAAGTGTTAACACTTCTTTAATTTCTCTGACTGGTCTTCACGCATTATTTTAGCTTTAGCTTTAGCTCTATAATAAGTATAAATATCAATTTACAAGAAAATCCAACTTATTTATGTACGTTAGTATTAACATAATTGTACATTTAACTTAATATCCGACCAGCAATTAAATGAAAAAATATAAATAAATAAGTAACAAGAAATGTGTCAAACCGGTCTCGAACCCAGGACTCCATGGATTCCAGCTCCTAGCATTGTCATATAATAATACCTAAACATAAATATCTCACATTGTATGATCTCCTGAAATATTATCCGCATGAAATTGAAAGAAATGTCTCAGACCAGTGTCGAACCCAGGACTCCATGGATTCCAGCTCCTAGCAATGCCATATATTAATACCTAAACATAAATATCTCACATTGTATGATCTCCTGATCTATATTATCGTCATGAAATTGTAAGAAAGAAAACTTATTTTATATATATTAAAAGTATAGAATAGTTTCATTCTAAATTCAAGAATTGTAACTGAGAATACAGCATTATAGAATTATTATCCTTAATTATACAAGAATTTTGGAATGCTAATAACTTTAGTTTCCCGTAAGGGAACTTTCAATACATTCTACATATAAAAGAAATTAAAGGGATACAAATGTGTACATCTTTAATTAGTTCATGAGAACAAAGCATGACATGAGATATAAGTTTTATCCATATACAATTTGATCAAAGAAAGCAATATTTAGAATCATAAAGATTTCATTTTTTTGTAAGGGATTCTAAGATCTAAAGAAACCCAATTTAGAAGATATTCTTAATATCTAAAGTGCCTGAGAATCTAGAATTATCTCATAATAAAAACGAACAAGCATAAGAATTTGTACTTCCAAGGTCTTCTACCTTATGAAGACCGTCTAGCTTGTCTAAGCCTAAGCAAAGACACTTTTCAGTTGTGATTCTCACAAGTTTTCGACAAGTGATTAAAAATTGCACAAGTCAACAACAACAACAACAACAACAACGAAAAAATGTTGTTTTGCCTTTAATTGTCTGCGTTGTGGCTTCCGAATGGAGGCTTTTCAGCGGCAATTCTTTTGTGTTTTTCTTTCTTCAACGAAAAACATAATAAATAAATGAAAATAACAACTACAGCTTGTCTAATTTTAACAGCTTTTTAATTACGCTCCTTAAGATATTGCAAAAAATGATGGAAAAAAAATTATGATTGTGTTATGAAGTTAACATAAGCAAGTAAGAAGGAGCTCCCGACTAGGGTATACCCTGAACACTCTTCTTCCAATGCCAATTGCAGATATAAGCATATACTATTCTAGAAGCTACATGTCAAGTTTGGGGGCTTTAGCTCTTATTATTTACCAAAATTGCTTCAAAAACAGGATTTCGATATCGATTTTTATCGATTGCTTGGAAATGGGGTAAGCCATCGATTATTGGAAACAAACTCGCGCAGGCACTAGGAGGACCTAGCTCTGATAGGTTCTGATATCCTTGTGTTCATACTATTGATTGATGCTGATCAAGAATATATATACTTTATGGGGTCGAAGATGCCTTCTTCTGCCTGTTACATACAGTGGCACAAATACATTATACCCCTTTTACCCATTTTTAATGGGTTCAGGGTAAAAAAAGTAAATGAACTTTAGCAGAAAAAGCAACTGTTTAAACAACATTTTTGATTATACAATGCGAAGCGAGTCGAAAACTTATTAAGTTGATGGATTTATTTAAAAAACTGCGACATGATCTTAAATCTTAAACGGGGTAAAAATATCCAAAGAGAAAAGAGAGAATCGAAAGTTTCGTGGAGAATTGCAGAATAATTAGGAAATTTGCAAATTTACGTTGGGATCTTCGAATGTTCAAGCTATCAAACTATTTATTTCTCTGTCGCACACCACACCCCGAAAACGAGGCAAATGTTATGTTGTATTTGTGATTTGTTAAACTCCCCGAACAAGTTTCACTTTCACACCTCCAAATACATCGAGAGTTCAATAATATTTATAAATATTTTGCATGCCGCAGACTTCCTTGCGGTAGCAGCTGCTTTTTTGTTGTTGTTGTCGTTCCTCATTAACATTTAAGTATATATTGTACATAAAAACCAAGCAAAATACTCATGCGTATGCAGACCATTAAGTCGAGCCAACAGAGCGGACATTTCAGGGCCAAGAAGTGACTAAGTCCGAGTTTCAGCTCTCCCCGCCGCACCCTTTACCCAAACGCCTTTAGCGGGCCGGGCTACTCGACGGATCAGAGCTCAAACTAAACAACAATCGTACAAACTGCTGGCAGATTATTTCATACAATGCCTGAAAAACTGCAAGTTCCTTTGTTCGAGTGAAGACACAAATTTATGCATGGGAAATATATGTTTTATGGCCCTCTGTTGATGATTAATTTGTGGCTTTTAGGTTGCTTTTATCATCAACTTGTCTTGTGCATTTAACACAACTGTCTATTGATTTATTTATGAGGAAGACTAACCATCTAAACCTAAAGATGTCTTAAGTGGCTTTAGCTATAGACTGTACATAATAACAAGTAAGAATGCTCTTGCCGGGAGTGCACGACTAGGGGCTACCCTGAATCATCTGTTTCCTTAAAAGATACCTCATCTGTGTATACTATTGTAGAAGCAACATGTCAAGTTTGGCAGCTCTAGCTCTTATTATTTACCAAAATTGCTCAAAACAGAGCATTTGAATATCGTTTCTTATCAATTAGTTGGAAACGGGGCAAGGTATCGATCATCGGAAACAAACTCGTTCTGCGCAGGCAGTAGGAGGAGCTACAGCTAAAATTTCAATTTCTAGCTCTTATAGCTTCTCGGATCCTGGCGTTGATACATACGGACAGACAAACAGTCGGACAGACGGACGGACAGACGAACGGACATGACAGGAATCGGCTCGGCTGTTGATGCTGATCAAGAATATTTATACTTTATGGAGTCGGAGATGCTTTCTTCTGCCTGTTACATACATTTTCACAAATACAATATACCCTTTTTACCCGTTTTCAATGGGGAAGAAATTATTAAACTTATCCTCTTTATATATATAATTTGTTGGCTGGACAGATTTGAACAACATTATGTATGTGTGTTGTAGTGGGTTCTCGGATGATTTAGATTCAAAATGGAGAAGAACATATAAACAAAGCCTGTATTTGGATAAAATTATAAAAGGGGTCAGAAGAAAATTCTCAATTGAAATAGATATATTAATTATTCCAAAGATATATATATATACATCTCAATAAATTTCTTTCTCTGGTTATTACTCCTGTTATTACTGTTCAGTTCATCTTGGCTAAATGTCTCCTATAAAAAAAACCACCCTATAATTCCCTTAACCAACAGCTCCCAGGCACTTTAGCTTTATAGCTAACGTTTAACATATGCAGTTAACTTGGCTTGAAACGGTTTTAATAATAGCAGCTCCTGACTCAACAGGCCGTTACCTAAAGATGTGTGGCAATCTGTCCATAACTCAGCCAGTTAAGCGCACGTTATCCAACAACAACAACAACAACAAAAACGACAATAAAAACACCTTTTACCCAGTTGTAAATAATTGCAGAGGAGGCGCAAAACAAAGTGACAAGCGTCTTAGTTCTCAGACTATGCTAAATGGTTTCCTGAAGCACGAAAATGCTGAAAAAAAAAATAAATAACTGGAACTGAGTTTTCCGAAGACCAAAAACATTTACGCAAACCCCAAACAATAGCAAAAGACCGCTAATTACATGTGTAAGAGAAAGATAGAAGTACAATGCAGACAGAGACAGACCGACATAGAGAGAG
Organism: Drosophila kanekoi; assembly: GCA_037075305.1. Taxonomy (NCBI): domain Eukaryota; kingdom Metazoa; phylum Arthropoda; class Insecta; order Diptera; family Drosophilidae; genus Drosophila; species Drosophila kanekoi. The sequence goes on from JBAMCE010000090.1 coordinate 1,479,312, forward strand.
ACAGTGTGAGGGATGGGGAGGGGGGAATTTGATTTGTAGAGTAAAGCAACGTGCAGGCAGCTTTGTTGCATTGCAGCCTTAAACAATGGAGAAGCAGAAGAAAAAAAACAAATCCAAACAAAAATCAAAGAAGGAAAAACAAAATCAAACTAATGTGGATACTTTAATAGAGAGTGCTCGACTAGCAGATACCCTATACCTATACTTTATACCTAACTCAGCCGCAATCTATAGTTTATCGTTTCATAAACAATCTCGATCCTAATGCGATTTTTATAGGTGAGGGAGAACTGGGAAGAGGTACTCGAATAGAGAAATGTTCTTAAACTTTATATAACATGTATGTATCTAGCTCCAATTATTTTATTCCAATCATGTCTCAAAATCTACATTTTTCAATATTAAAGTGGGTTGAGATATTTATACGATCTATAAATATATATACGTGTACTTCATAAGGTCGGAGCTGCCTTCTTCTGCCTGTTATTTGAATTTATACGAAATGCCATTATACCCTTTCGAATACATTCTATGGATACAGGGTACAAAAACACTTTGCCAAATGCGCAAAACTAATGCCGTTTAGCCAAAAGCCGTTACATAATTTCGCAAGCCAACCAACCTGCATTATATATGAACTATATATACATACATACATATATATTTGTACTTTGCAACATCGAAATCTGGAAACTATTTCGAGTGCAGCCCTATTTCTATATCAACTTCTTTGCGCAGTCGCGCATGCGCAGCCGAGCAAATGGGTCAAATTTGTAGTTTTAACCAATTTTATGGGATTTTGCAATGAGCTTCGGAATTTGAACTTGCCGACAGGGCTGTGTGTTTCAGCATCTGTGCTTAGTTTTTGTTTTATATTTATCTCTTGTTTAGTTTTTAACCCATGTATCTTTATCAATTCGTTGATTGGCCATTAAATTGGATTTTAATTGTTGTTAATTTTGGATGACCTTGCGGCTCGCCAGTTGTTTAGTTTTCGATGAGTTGTTTTTGAATGCAGTAGCCAATAATTGACTTAATCGATGAAATGAATGCAATACTTTAAATTCAATTCCATTTCAATCTTACTAACGCTTTCGCTCCCTTCCCGTTTTCTCTCACTCATACGGTTTCTTTCAGTTTCGTGCCAAAAGTTTCAATCATCATAAGTTATAAGAATGTCTTGGGCTTACTTGAATTTATGAAAATCGCATAGAAGGGTGTGTACGAGAGAGGGGGAGAGAAACAAACAAACATAAATAACGGAACGTCAAATATCAATCAATTCAATACGAACTACTAAGAACAATCAAATGTGTTGCGAGTATTAGTTGATGAAAATCGCGTGGAATGTGTTTTGAATATAGAAAGACATTTATGTGTCTCAAGCTTATATTTGCTGAAAGAGTCCTCTTTAATAGGATAGGACAGATCCATCGCTTCGATTCAAATAGTACACTTCCAGTTAATGTCAGCTCACAAATAGTTACAAGTTACATTTGCACAATACAATCTACAAATACACAAGCCATACAAACAACATATATACCATACAAATCTGCACCAATTATACCACAGAAAACAGAGGAAAAGACAATCTAAGAAACAGTACACAATATCTACACTATCTATCTCTATATATAAAACTGTTTGTCCTGACTGACTGACTGACTGACTGATTGGGCATCAACGCACAGCCCAAACCGTGTATGTGATGAAGACGTGGTTTCGGAAAATTCCACCCGTAAGTATGGAAAAATCGCGAAAATTATTTTTATGAAAGTTTTTTGCTAACCATCCGATCGGTCTCAAACTCATTTTCAAATTCATTTAAGGGGTGCTTCACACTTTTTAAAAATCCATTCCTCCTTGGTGCAAATGGGAGTCAAAGATTTGGTGGGTGGCTTTTCGCCCTCAAATTCATTTCCATGGATCTACATAACAAATTATTTGAGACTTGTTTCACATTTTGTGCAATATGAGTATTGAGTATCTAAAATTCACAACTGTCGAACGATCTCGGCTCTAGTACGGTCGTAATATGAAGATTCACAACTATCGCAGCCAGAACTCGCCGATGATTTAGGAGCTCAAGAGACTTGCAGCCGAGGATGGGCCCATACTTTGGATAGGCGGGCGCAAATATCGTGGCAGCGATACCCGTATAGCCGAACTCGAGCTGGAATATATAGTGCCCAGGCCGCAATCGCGTATGATCGATGTGGAACACGGCATACTGGGCAATCCAAAAATCCTGTACGGCCATCGGTGCGCGATGCCAACTTCTCCCCGCAGTATGATCCCTACAGTGTCATACGCCAGCCAAATCTACGCATACCCAACGTCAACGAGATGCAGGTCCGCAAATTTTCAAAGAACTTCGAACAGTATTACAAGGTATTGCGTATCTACGAGTCGTGCACCCAAGAAACGCCAGCCAACTGGCTCAATCGTGAGATCTATCGATCCGGCGGCGTTCTCTACGACATCTTCATGCACTGCGAGAGGCAGTTCATCACCGAAATGAAGCGGCCCGCGGTTCCGGCAATTGTGGCCATTAGAACAACGCCACACGGTACAGTGTATAAGAAGGAGGGCAAGGAATATTATTTCAATTAGAAATGTAAACTAACTTCTACATAGAATTCGATTCGAAACGCCGAATTCGCAAACAATAAAGTAGATTGCCAAACTACTTTCTACATGACTTATTTATCAAAATTATCTCAAATCGAAATGAATTTATATGAAGAAAGATATTTGATTCACTTTATGTTTGTGGCCCATATTTCAACCCTCGCAAGGCCAGCTCAGATCCCAAATTCGTATTCACATAAACATGTTAAAGGACCAGAGCCCAGACAGCTTTGTAATTAGCCAATATCTATATTTCTTATATAGTCTCAACAATTTGGTTCGAACTAGAGAACAAAGCATCTCAACTTGGAGGGGTGCATAAATTACTGTCTACGGAGTTGAGGGGCAATTGGCCAAAATTAAATTAAACACGCTCAAACGCAAATGCCAACCCAAGAGCCCCCCCTCTCTCCCCATCGCCCGCCTGCGGTTACCACCAAACACTGACACATTGTTTGGGCCACTTTGGCTGACACTCAACATTTGCTATCAGATTTTGGGTGAGGCAAGGCAAAAAAGTTTTGCCAATTTCTGTTTATTTTAACTACTCTGACTTTGTCTAATACCCTGGACTGATAGAAAGGGGTATCTGCGAGTGCTTATCTTCAATATTTTGACTACAGCAAGCCGAATAACTCCTAAATGCCTATCCTCTACAGTAAAAACAAACCAAAGAGATGAGTGAAACTTATACTCCTTGGCCTTCCTTAGACAGGTTGCAGGGTATCTCTTAGTCCAAAGCATTCAAACTTAATTGTTTTGCGTGTGTGTGTTTCTTTTGGCTTGGGGTATCGTATTTTGTGAAATCGTCTATTATTGTCATCATGCTAACGTTCGATTGGCATATACGCACATGAATATTACAAATACATACATACATTCATATAACCACACGCATACCACGTATATACGAATTCACTCACACACGCACACATAGGCACATATATGAATATATTTATTTGCATTTGTGTTGGCCTTTGAATTTGCCAATTGGGCTCGTTGTCTCTTAGTCACAATTCAAATATTTTTATTATTGCAATGAAAGCTGGCCAATTAGCAGGCCCAAATACACAAATATACACAAACACATGCATATACATATACATATATATATATATGGTACATAAAGATATTATTTATGAAATAACAGTGAGTCAGTGGCTCGAAAAAAAAGGTTTGTGAGCGGGTTGGCTGGAACGATAAGTGCAGAGAGATATGATATGATTAAATATCAAAAACGAATTAGTTACTAAAACATATAAAATATTATCTAATTATTCAAAGAAATAACAATAATAACTGACACCAAGTCGGCATGGTTCATGGTGCGAACCAGTGCCTCGCCTTTGGATTCGGTTCGTGAAACTAGTTCATCGACGCAATATTGCATTTCTTTTATGGAGTTCAATATCCCGAGATACAAAGTTTAAGATTTTTGCATATTATTATGGGACTTAATCGCTCGAAATTCTGATGCCAACTTATCCATTCAAACTCAAATGTTTATCGTATTCATGCACATATATACATAGTTAACAGCCTTTTATTTAGATCATATTGTCAACTCTTTTTCTATTGTTCCCAAGTTTCGCATTGACACCAAATTGCTTTGGAAAGTGAAAATGCTTTCACCTTCAACGATTCGTTACAAAAATTATAAAAAAAAAACTTATATCAAAATTAGTATTTGAGTAAGAGGGCAAAATTAAATAAAAGTATGTACAGGCACACACACAAACACACACACGCACACATACTCGCACACACATACCACATGGGAACCAATTGTTCGGTGTGTAGCAACAATGGGCAGAAGGTGGCAGAAGTTGTCTCATGGTTGTGATACGCTTGGATCTTCGGCTGCCTCTTGGGAGTCAACAAGCTGCCAATGTCAGGCACAAATTGCAGCTAGACAGACTGCTTTATCAAATACCGACGTGGCATGAGCGATAATTATAGCCTCCATGTAGCCATGGAGTTTATAATTTGCACATCAATAAACTTTGACAGAGAGTCGAATGATTGGCAGACGGGCCAGCAATTTGTTACCGTTTCCTCGCAGAGGCTACCTCTTAATGGCCATGACAGTATTATGTAATTTTTACTCTCTTTTCTCTCAAAATTAAATCAATATTAAATATGATTATAATTTAATTTGCGGCGGACATGCATCAGCGTTGAATGTTTTGCTTCCTGCAAAACGCCATGTTTATTAAATTACATGGAAATGTTGCTATACCGTAATTGAAGCAACAGTTAGTTGATCATGAATCAAAGCTGAAGGCTGCAGTCGTCCACAGCTATGTAATTTGATGAGCCCACAAAGACTATGCGACAATTACCAATACACACACAGGGAGTGCATCTGAGCTGTAATGCTCCATTTGACAATAAAACACGATTTTCTTTTCCTTTTTTCTTGATGTCTTCAAAACTGGTTGCAGCTGATATGATCGCAAATTCTATCCTAATCCTCCAACTTCCTCTATACCGACTACATTACACCATAAAAAATAAAGTACTTTTTATTCATACATATTTTGTATGTATTTTTGATTTTTTCTTGCTCTTATTATTTCTGTTATTCATAGGTTAGGGGTCAGGTCAGGTCAATAACCAAAAGCTCAACCAAGAGAGAAGTGTCTTCCGACAGAACTTGATTTATCATCCACAATATGATGGGGGGGAGAAGAGCGAGGAGAGCCACCTACCTCTCTCCTTCCTATCCTATATCTACCTCGACCTCCAAAGCAATCAAATCAACCAACCACCCATCGATCTCACTCGGCGCTGTGGAATTACAATTGTTGTGAAGAGAGCACAACAGAGTATCTGAAGGAGCAGGGGGGAAGGAAACAGGTGTGTGTGAAATTATAAAACCCCCCTCTCTACTACTACTGATCGATGTCACAGACACATATTCCCTTCTTTTAAAAGGTATAGTTGTGTAACACTATCAGACAAACTTATTATGATTCGAACCCAGGAGCTGCCCGTAATCAACAAATACAATACAAAATACAATCCTCTAGCTTAAAATTTTTGGCTATCCGACGGCTTAACTAACAGCACCATGGACCAACGATATGAAATGCAGCTAAATGAGTATTCGAATCTTACCCAGCAGCTGAAAGACATTTTTGGGCATTTGTTTCAAGGTTAGAGAATCTGCAAATCCAAAACAAAATATTTTTTTGGCACAAAACATGGCGAATGCTACCAAATAAACGTGCCTTGAATCCTAATTTGGCAATGTAGCAATTAGCATATGTTAATTATGAGCCTGTTTTATGTATAAGAAATATATAAAAAATATAAACTAATTAAAATATAATTCAAACTTATAAATAAATAAAATAACTAGATAACAATTTCTAGTGCCCCAGTTGGATTCGAACTCGTTGATGCAGGCAGCAATAGGAAAACCTAATAAGAAACTGAATATGTATAAGCATGGGAATCATATTAACAGAACTGTCTGTAATTAGATGCCTATTTTATGTATAAAAGGTATATAAATAAAAACGTATGATATTAAAAACAAATTATATAATTAAAAACACGTCGATCCGACAATTGGGCGTCTGCCCTTACCTGTAATCGAACCCGAGGTGTCTCGTGCTAAAGCACATACCGAACTCTACCACTTAAAACAAATGTTACTCAACACTGGAAGTGCAGAGTAACGTAAAGACATAATAATAAGGAACTGAATAAAAATCGAAACCGTTTTAAGTGTACTCTTTGCTACGATGATGAGTTCAAAACCCGCTTAAAACCGTTTATGAAACGGCAATCAGATCCATGTGCGAAATATTTCTTTGCAATATTTTTGCGACAAAGCTCATTAGCTGCGCAAAGGGAATGATTAAAAAAGCAAAAGGGCCCCACAAATAATACGGAAAATCCGCATTAAAAACTTAAGTTTCCCCTGTGACACACAAAAACAAAACCAAAGCCCAACAAGGAAAGTAATTTGCCATAGGCAGAGCTGTACGAGCCGTAAGAAAATAAAAAAAAGAAACAGTCACCATGACATTTGCAGACCATACGAGACCATAAACAAAGAAAGAAATGCTATTACTGGGCAAGTGGTAAGTGGTAAATGGGCTGACCATAGCGGGTCAGCACCAGGCCCAGTCCAATGTACGCAAATACACACATATAATAATCACAGCAACTATGCCGAGCGACCTTAATTTGCAGGGTACTACGAACCAAAACTATTAACCAGGTTATGTTTGCGGGGCTTAGGGGGGTGCTCAAAGTCATAAAACTGCGTGCCACGCAATTTCAAAGAAGTCGAGTCTAAAGATTAGCCAAATGGGAAATGAGCTTTAGCACTGAGATTCACTCTCCGAATGTGAATCAGCAATCAAAGAATATACAAATTATACTATGTAGGTAGGTGTGTGTATGTATAAATGAAATAAATAAATAAAAAAAAACATTTTTTGAAACTGGTTTTCGCCAACTGGAACGTACAAGCTCGCACACTCACATGCAAATGAGTTAATTTTGAAATTTTGTTTTTGTTTCTTTGCAAATTCGTCGATAAATTGTCGGACATCGGACTGCGACGATATGTTGATGACTTCACCCCAAAAAAGGTACGTGAGCCGACTTTTTGAATTTTGGTAAAACATTGAACATAAAAATATAAAAAATAAAAAAAAAACAATAAAATGTTGGGAAACTTGCCTTCAGAATGGCATTTAATGTTATCTAACCTGAGCTAAGCTTATAGTAAACAAAACAAATCTTAGTTATAGTTGATTAAAGATGTATGCATGTATGTACATATATGCGTGGGGGTTGGCTTTGTCCACACGATATTTTTCTGAGGCGTTGAAGATACGCCAAAGATCGGCGAACTGTATATGGTCAGCAGGTGAGTCAGTTGTTTGGTGGGCGAAAGGCGGAAAATCAAAATTAAAGCTCATGAATAGGCGAATTTTGTTATTGATGGACAACTCTTAAGTGTTGACCAGTGTCTGCACAGTCTGACAGTGTTGAGAATTGTCGATTGTTGGCATTGCCAACTGTACCAAAGATGAATAATCGAAACGTTTACGTTCATTACGTGTTTCACTTATACTTGTTCTCTGCAGCTAAATGCATCCTGTTGCAATCAAGGCTAATCAAAGCGCACTCAAATTAAATTATCAAGTTCTTGGGGGCCAAAGCGAAGTGATTTTTTTTTTTATCGTAATTGATTCAAGAATAAATTGCTGCCGCTGACAAAAAGCCATTCTATTCAATGGGAGTACGAAAGTTGCTTAATAAATTAGAAAAACTGGTTGCTCAACACAAACAAACAATAAATTCGTAAGCTCGTTCAACTTATTAAAAGCGGAGAGACGGATATAGACTTTTGAAAAGGCCAGGGGTAGCCACAACAAGTTGTATTTTGTATATAGTACATATATGTATGTGTATTAATACGAAGCGTATCGAACGCCTACACAAAAGTTGTGACTGTTTCACAAAATGACAAAGCGCGTCATAAAATCGAGCGGGAAAGAGGTCAGGGAGGGCGGGATTGGAGTATTGGAGTATTTCAGAGATTCAATCTCCTTTCATTTCTTCACAAATAATAACAACAATTGGCTGTAAATCGTGATAAACGACAGACCCGAACTAAGCTATGACTTCAATTGATAGCCCAATCGGCAATTGTTCTCCCGAACGGGTTTAGTTTAAAAACATAAAAAAAAGAAACATGGTCAGCCAGTTGGGCGTACAAACTTGTTTCCCAGACAATGGCAATAACAGCAGTATTTTTTTTTCGGCCGTTTGTCTGTGAACTAGATATTGTAGTGCAGCCATGGAACCAAAAGCTTTCTGATATTTTCCTTATAAAAAGCAGAAGATATAGAAGACATACGTGAGAGAGTGTTCGATAAAAGAGCTAAGCCATGAAATGTTGCGGAATGCGTGAGAGCTCTGTTAATTTCAAAGAACTTTAACACCTGTAAACAGTGAACATTAATGTAAACTTTTAAAAGCCAACAGCCACTACATCCAGTGTTGTAAAGCATAAATATCGCAGTAAGAGACATATATTTGTATGTATTTTTGAATATAGAAGTTGGGTACTCTAAAAGAAAGATGAGGAGCACACCTGGCTCGAAAAAAAGATTACAGACCAAACATTCGGGAAAATATGTCAATTTTTATATGTTTTCAATTTTAATAAATGTTAATGCGCAGTTGGCTGTGAACTCATTTGCATATCAGAATTAGGCAAAGCAATATATGTATGTTAGATGTATTACAAATGTTGGCCAAAAAGAAAATAGTATAATAATAAAACCAGCTAAAAATAAAAGCCGATGCTCGTAAATTGGCACACACGCTTCACCAGACCGCAAAAAATAAAGGCGCGCTTGATGACTCGAACCACGGCGCAAGCAAAACCTACAACGGACCAGTCCCAGGTCTAATTACGTCAGCCAGCCATGGCTATGGAAACTATTATACTTATGCATAGTATACTCTGAGCCTGGACATCAACTAAAATGACCAGCGACTGGCTACAACAAATATTATAGCAAATGGCATTGTGATTATGACGCATCGGCGAACAGTCCAAAAGCGCGCAGAGCCTCAAAATTAATTAGACAACATTTTTATTCCCTGAACCCATTAAAAATGGCTAAAATGGGTATAATATATTTGTGCAAATGTATGTAACAGGCAGAAGGAAGCCTCTTCGACCCCATTAAGTACACATATATATTCTTGATCGGCATCAACAGCCGAGTCGATCCCAGCCATGTCCGTCTGTCTGTCCGTCCGTCCGTTTGTATGAACGCTAGGATCTCAGAACCTATAGGAGCTAGAGACATACTCCTTCTAGTATGTTTCCGATATTCAATAACTTTTCCCATTTCCAAGTGATCGATAAAAATCGATATTGAAATCCTGCTTTTTGAGAAATTTTGGGCCACCAAACTGACATGTAGCTTCTAGAATAGTATATAAAGATGAGGCATCTTTCAAGGAAGGAGATGGTTCAGGGTATTCCCCAGTCGTGCACTCGCGACATTCTTACTTGGTTTTTATTTTTGCATATGCCAAAAACACGCAAAAGCTGCGAAAAAACCGAAGTCTAGACGTCACTTGCCAAATGATAAGCCCCAAGTGATGTCAAGGTGGACAAGGCGAGAGATTTATGCGGCATCCACATGCCACAAGTCCTGGGCCAGGGCAGATAGAGGGCTCCACAAATGAATTGAAATATTTTCGTATTCCGTTGTAACGCCCGAAATGACAAATTGAATCGCTCAACGGCGCTGTTGACCTTTGCGGCTTGACCAATTTCGTAGGGGCCAGGGCGAAAAAAGCGAAAAAAAAGCTTCGAGCGAATTGTTTTTAGTTAATGAAAAGTGGAACATGGGAAAATGTTACTGTTACGCTAGATGGGCGCAATAATTTGAATGGGCAATGCTCCACAGATCGTTAATGGTTTCTTACTTCTTCTTAATAGGCATACGATCAGACTATCAATAATCAATAGGTCATCTAAAGACATGGGAAACATATTATCAAAATGTTTCTGTGAATCAATGAAAGAGTGAATGGAATATTATCCTTGAGAAATTTGTGTTTCGTCAACAGCTGGCATTATGGGTCAATTCCCTAGAGTGACCATCGTACTTTCGAAATGAAGATGAAGTCATGCGACGCTTTTAAAAATCCCAAACAAAAATTACAGCTCTTTGCATGACTAAGCCAACACGTAAAGCTCCCCTCCTCACCCGAAAACTTGCATACGCAACACGAAAATTCAAGTTCAACGTTTTGTTCCGTCCTCTGTCCGGGTTACTGACACCGGAGTTCAACTACACTCTTCCTAGAACGTAGCTATTTCCAACGGGTAGTTCCATTAACATTGCGTTTACATGACGAATAGCCAAAAGTCAATATAATTGATAAGAAAACAGAGTTCGCTTGTCAACGACAAAGAACATGGCCATTAGCCTAACTATCACTAGGCGGGAGAAAGGGGGTGGTGGCAAATAGTTTTTGGGTAAGTGCGCAGCAAGTAATATGCTAATGAACGGCCACGAACTTGAGCCGGGCGTATGTACATAATGCCTTGAACCAGAACGTTCCTGCTCAACGCCAATCGCTATCTGAGCATTAGCTGTGTGGATATTAGAGCTATAGGAAACTGTCTATTGCCTGTGTGTAAACAGGTGCGCCACCCACTGTGTGGTTCAAGGTCGCAGCGCACAGACACATTCGATAAGGCTGAACAAACTTGCGGCTGTTTCTTGCCATTGTCTTTGGCAATCAGGCGGCCGCCGGCTGCGCGTGTGCTAGGCTGATAAAAGAGAGCTAAAAGAACGGTAAAGCTGCAACGGTTTTTATACTTTAACATGCAACTAATGCAAAGTAAACTGCCATGGAAAATCGATATCATTACGTAGATAACTACTATATACATATACTACTATATGCATACTATATATATGTACATACATATGTATGTATGTTTGCATGTGTGTACGTACATATGTATATAGTTCACTAGTTTACTGCGCACTTTTGCCGTGAATTCTCTATGTGACATGTCAGGCAAACATTTTGTTGACCATCCATTTCGTATATGAATATCTATGTATGTATGTATGTGGCTGTGTGTATGGCTGTCATGTCCTACGTGTGTGTAAATATTTTATGCATTGCAGTTGACAAAATGTGTATTACTGCAATTGAACAGTTGAACAGGTGGAGCGCGTTTGTGTGTACAAAAAGGAATCGATTGACAATAAATTATGCATATAGTAAGCTATAATAATAGCTGGCAATTTAAGGCACGTGTGTTAAGTCAAAAAAGAAAAATCAAAATTAAAAGCTGAGTCAGCTTGTCGGATCAGTGTTGCCAGCCAGCTTGGCTAAATCCGTGTAAACATTTGACATATTTATCGATAACAAGAAATCGATCAGCGTTGCCAATACGAAAGAACGTTACCAATTTATTTGTTTGGCTATGAAAATATTATACATTTATTAAGATCGTTGCCACTCACCTCAATTTTACCAGAATAATCCTCAATTAGCTTCTCCTGCTGTTTGACCAGCTCCTCATTCTTTTCGAGCAACGCTTTGCCCAGCTCAGCGGCTAATAATATATCTGATTCCTTCTGCTGCAATTGAGCCCACACATCCGGCTCATTGTCGTTGCGTCGTGCCTCCATGGCGCTGATGTAATGTTCTAAATCAATTGAAGCGTCAATTAGTGCGGAGTGCGAATGTTTTTCATAGAGTGGCAATGACGACGAATCGACTGCAGACTCTTTAGCCGTTACTGGCTGGCTGAATTGGCGTGCGCGTTTTGATTTGCTGTTGTTGTTGTTGTTTTTTGTTGATATGGATGAGGCAATACCGGCAGCAGTTATAGGATTTGCTAGCTTTGGTCTATGCATGATCGTTAGCGGCAGGCAGGTGTTGGTGGTTGGGTGGTATTACGAACAACAAACAAAACACACACAAACATAACACAAAAATGCGATATACATATATATTTATAATATTGCTTGTTAGCGATGATTAAGGCGATCGAGCGGGCAATCGAGCAGGCGATTTGTTAGCGGCGATTATTATTAATATTGATTTATTTTTTTTTTTTTGGTTAGGTTTTCAGATACAAGACAACGCGTTGTAGTCGCTCTTGTTGTTGCTGTTGTTCTTCTTCCTGCTGTTGTTGTTGCTGTTGTTGTGGTCGCTGATTATGTTGTAGCTGTGCCTTGGGAATGACAGGCCCAAGCCACATGATGTTTCCATAGATGTCCGCTGCCCAAGAGCAGCTCAGCATGCGTTTGTATGAGAGGCCAGACACCCGCGCGGCGATTTAACTGTTGTTTTGGTAAGTGGTAGGTAAGTTGGTAAGTAAATAGTAGCAATATTGACAATTAAAGCCAAATTGGCAGCAAGGCATATGTACATGGAAATATAATACAAGAGCGTAGGGCACGTAAACTGAGCTAAGCAGAGGCTAAAAAGGAGCGCCGGTCACGTTGCACATTTACAAGCACGTTTTCGGTTACAGGAAAGGGTTATCGCAGGGGGTTGTATATGTACATATAGTGATGACATATGCATAAGTATTTTCGTTAAGTTAAGTTGATGTAAAAATAACATTTAGTTTGGCTGTATGCGATTGTGTTAAGTCTGGGGCATGGCAGGGTTAAGTTTCGGGAAATTGCCATTATCCATTTTGAGATCTATTTAAATGCAAACCAATCGGTGGTCAAACAGTTCCCTAACAAAACCTAGCTTAAACAATTTTCTAGTGAGTTACGTGACAAAATGTGTTAAATGCTTGTGTTATATGAGTTATGTGTTGGGCAGATAAAAGGTAGAGAAATTTGCAATTTAGTTTAGTTAAGTTAAGTTTCGTTAAGCAATTAAGTTCGTTTTCATAGTCAGTTCACACACACACACACGACTTTGGAGTAGCGGTAATGAATGTAAGACAGTTTTTGGCATATTAATATATATGTATAAAAATGTATCGCATTTAAGAGTTACATTTAGCACTAAGTTTTGTCGACCTGTTGGCTTGCAACGCTCCCAGAAACCGAGTTTGGACGCGCCAAATTCGAATTGAGTTTTATTTGTGCTAGCTTTACATACAAATTTCTAATTTATTTTGTATTTGTTTAGCGTGTTTATTATATAGAAAATTCATTTGGCAAGCACTTCACGCTTTGCTGCATTTGGTGGCAGCAGCTGCTGTTGTTGTTATTGTTATTGTTGTTGCTTTGGCCAATATATGTATAAAAAATGCGCTTAACGCGTTCGTTTTTGGCCAACATTTAATTTGTTTCATTGTTGGTTAGCAACACACACACAGACACACACACTTACACACAGGTGCTGCTTATATTGTTATTGTTGTTAGTCGAGCACTTCCGTTAAATGTGTCACAAGTCGCAGAGTAGTTAGATTTATTCGCTAGTTCTCAGGTATTATTGACAAAACAACAAAAAAGATAAACGCGCGCTTTGCATGCATTTAGCTCTCAACTCGGATGGTATCTGCGAGATACTTTCCACTTTCAACAACAAGCCAACTAACTATGTATTTATATATATATTATAGCAAACAGAAACCTCGGTCACGACGACGACGACGGCGACGACGACGCAAGCCAAAAAAGAACTTCCGATTCCGATGCCGATGCCGAGAAACGCAATGTTTGGAGTTCGCTTTGGGTTTTTTCAATCTTTTATTTTGGTTTTGTTTGTTACGTGCTCTCCGCTGTGGAATCGGACGACGTCTGAAAGGCGCGAGTGTTCGCTACTAACTGAAACTGGCCACAACGCTACGAAAATTGGCAAAACAAATGAGTAACCAAGCCAACTTGGTAGCTTGGCAACAACAACTCAACAAATGCCCAAAGCGCTTTCGGGCGTACAAAGAGAAAAAGAGGGAACGTGGGTCCAAAGAGAAATAAGCGTGCTTAAGAGTAGCAATCAGGGTTGCCAAGTGTTGACAAAATGTAGTCGTATAGGTAAAACCATATCTCCAAGGTTGCTTAGATATGAGCATGTAGCTTAAAGATAAGATTAAAAATGCAATTGCAGTGTAAGCCCACATATTCATATCAAAATTGATAAACGAGTTGACACATTTCTGAATAAAGTTTTTATACTCGTTTACAAAGCGAAAATAGTTTGGTGGATTTTTTGCATTATGTTAGTTACCCGAAACTTGGAATATATATATGAAAGCAGAAAATCATTAGTATATGTCGTACGTGGGGAAAACTGTCAAACTTCCAAAGTGTAAGAGCTGGAACGGAGAATGGAATCAAATTAATAATAATGAGCAGCGCTTGAAATCGATCCAAAAATATATTCTGGTAACATATGTCATATTTATACTAGTAAGTATTGCAAGTAGAACGCTGGTATTGAACTATAAAGGGAACTTTAAAACATTCTTCTGCTTAGCTTACTTATCACTGTGGTACTGTATAAAGAGTTTCGGAGTAGAGTTCCAACGATATTGCGATCCATTTTAGTATACAAGTCTGATAAAATCTATGCTAACATGTTTATGTTATTAAGGGATTTTTTGATTACATAACATCTGTATAAAACACACTTTTATTCCATTGAGATACCGTTAACATGTAAACAGTTTGACAACATGTTTATGTTATAAGGGATTTTTCGATGTTTACATCTGAACAGATCCCACTTTTATTCCTTTCAGATACCGTTAATATGTAAACAGTTTGACAATCCTACACAGCACAATTCACACTTAACGTTAACCAGTTTTTAAGCAACATTTCTCTCTTAACTGCCATCTGTTAAATTGCGCTCTGCCTTGCTCTCTGCTGCTGTGCTCTCCCTCTCTCGCTTCGAGTTCTCTGTTAACCCTTTTGTGGCTGGCTTACGAAAGCGTTCAAGTGAACTACATTGAATGCGGAGCGTTGTGCATGAGGTGCTCGGTTTGAGGAGCGATAGAGGGAAAAGCGCATGCAGGGCAGAGCTGGACTTCCAAGCCCAAGCGAAGTGCTGCGAATATTTCAATGAAAATCAAATTTACATACGACGACCGACCAGGCCAGACCAGACCAGACCAAAGCAAGAACAGCAACAATAGGCCACATAAGAGCGGCAATAACAATGGAGCACAGACATAGACATTGGGTCTAGTGCGTGCTACTAAAACTTAAAACCAAGAACCAACAACAAACATGAGCACAATGAACGCCTCGAGTGGCCTGCCCGCCCGGCAGCCAAGTGAAGACGCCTCAAGCTCGACTCTTGCGGCGCTTGCTCCATTGTTCTGGCCGACCCAGACCGGAGCCCATCTCCTCAAGCCATTAGCCATGTCATGGTGTGTGCCCGGCCATTGCGTGGCCTTTTGTTTATGTTTGGGGCGTCTGCTGATTGTTGATTGTTGATGGCTACTGTTTGGTCGTTTACCAAATTGAGCTTTTGGCCATCTAGTTGGAGCTATGTAATTAACCAGGCGTGACTAGCCGAACCACCAGAATATTGTTGTTGTACTTATTTTTTCTTCTTTAAAGAGTGAAACCTTTGCGCTTCCGTTGTCTTCATCTGAAGTTGATGTCTTGCTGCTCCTCAAACTGAAACCGGCTTTGGGGCAGCCCTCTTCCTTTCCAGCATTTCTAGGGCATCGGCTTGCTACTTGCCCGATCTTCAGTCACTTGTAACGTGGCATGTTCTTGAGCTGCTTTACAGCTCTTGCACTCTCGATCTTGTTGCGGTCACTCAGAAGACCATTGCAACTCACCGCCCGTCCGCCCGCCGCGCCTCTCACTTCGGGTGGCGCCCAAACTGGTTTCAGTTTTCTACATTTGTGTTTAATTATTTTTCATCATACCCTGTACATTGAGGGAACATGTGGTATGCCAAACTTGGGCTTACCCAAGTCTCCAGCTCAAGGAACTTTAAAATGAAGACTCCCCTTAATAACGAAAAAGATACCTTCCTTCTTTACTGGAATAGGAATTCACTAACAAATTCGTCTGTCAACTATAGACTACTCTCAAAAAAGCAAAAAATAATTCTATTTAAGAATTGTCCGAAAGAGTCTAGCGCAAAACTTGGAACTCAAGATTGCTCTGACCAATGGAAAAGAGATTATAAGCGTTTACTTTAAGCAATGCGAAAGAAAAGACTTCGCTGAAAGCTTAGAAAAATATCCAATCTATAGGCCTGCAAAACATAAGCTTTGAATCTAAAGATTACTCTCAAAGTGAAAACCAGACTTAAGACTTACCTGAAAGATGAAGCTGCCTGAAGGACTGCATTAGGGATTTACGACGGTAAAAAACTTGACCTAGTTAAAAAATACTTGTAATAACCTAATCTTTTGCCAGTTATTGTCTTAACTTTAAAGATTGCTCGTTAAATTGATTAATTAGTTAGGCTCCTTTAAAAGCAATTTAAAGCATTTCAAGGGTATTAAACTCGTCTGGCATATGCGACGCTTCTGCTCTGACATGCCTTATAATACCATAATTATGTTGTTTTTAGCATTTGGCATGAGTCAACAGCTCTTCGGGGGCATTACAAGCTGTGCTTTATGAGCGAAGTTTTTGTATCGCGTTTTGTTTTTGTTTTCATATTTTCGCAATGCAATCGCGATTCGTAAGCCAATGACAAGAGAACTTGGCTCGGTCAGTGTGTTGGTTATTGGATATGTGTGTCAGTGACAGTTAAGGATCTCAGCCAACAGAGCGAATCGTGTGCAGCAACAACTCACAGATACAGATACAGATACATATATAGATTTATTTCAATTCAACAAGTAGCGCATTTCAAGAACCTAAGAGTCTCACTCGTGGCCCAAAACCCGGGCTATTTCGGCTGCATATTACAACACAAAACCTGAAGCATAGCCAAAGTACCGTAAAAAGGTCAAAGCTGGGCGTGAGAATTGAGCATGCGTCCACTTGGGCGAGCCCAGGCCCAACCGGACTCCATAAAAGTTGGCCAAAGTGAAAAGCTGAACAGAACCCAACGCATAATCCACATGCTCCAGTTCATGATCTGGATCGCATCGAAACGGAGTTGGGCCAACAACTTCCGGAAGCGGCTCAATAGAAGAATGAAAAAAAAACAGAAAGAACGGCTTAATTAACTAAACTTTCGACCGATCATTCCAATATAATATAGTGATCCGATGCCGACATATATATTGTCTGCAACAGAAAGACGGACTAATGCAAAGATTCATGACAATAGCTGTAAAGAAGAAGAGACTAGTCTGCACAGGTGGCCTATTTTGGCTCGCCTAAACATACTGTTCAGGAATATATATTTATATATATCAGATCTATTCTTATGCAAGGGTACACAAATACGAATGCAATTGCAGTCAACGCCCGGGGGTTAGAATAAAGTCAGCTGGAAGACACGGCCTTTGACCAGGCTTGGGGCAATGTGAAGAAGACGCCAACCGCCAAAAGGAAAATTGTTTTTAATTCCCATTGCGCGCGCTTGCGACGAGCAGAGCGGAAGGCATGGTGCGAGGTACGAGGGGGTGTCTCTTCTATTTTGTGTGACCATCATGGTTTATGGTCGGCTAGTGTAATAGTTTCTGCGGCTATTGCAGCTGTTGTTTTTGTTGTTGCCGTCATTATTATGCTGGGTTTTGTTGCTGTAACCCAGCGGCATTGAGCGGCTGCCTTTGTTGTTTTTGTTGGGCTAGACAGAGATGGCAACAAAATAAGCTACACAGAGAGCAGCTGGCAAAGAGAAAATGTGCGCGCTCTCTCTCTCTCTCTCTCTCGCGAATCGCGACCTGTTGACGGAACTTAAGAGCGTCAATTGAAAAATGTGGATGCCAAGTGGAACGTAAAAAGCTTCGTGCATCTCTTATTAGAATCCAGGCCTTGGTTAATGAATGTAAGTAACGGTTCTTGCAACGAACCAATAAGCAAAGAGTTGGTTCGAACCACCAAAAATTGTTTCAATAATATAATATAAATAATGCTTGATTTCAATGTGTACTTAAATTTATTTAAGTAAAACGCAGTCGATATTTATTAGGCAACATCTGGAAAATATACTCCTTTATTTAAATAAATATGTAAATATATTATATTCTCATATGCAAATTCTATTTGTTTTTTCTTTTTTAGTTACATACTCAGATGTTTTTGAATTGTCTTTTATTCACATAGTTCTCGCTCCATAGTTAGCTAATATATGTTATATAAAAATGTTCGCATGAGTTGATTTCATTACAGGCCTTGTTAGAGAGATACACAGTTACATGGTTTATACATAGATTATGATACAAACATAAATTAAATATTAATAAAAGTTAATGCACTCCTCAAAGCCAACTAAAGGGCCGTTGCATCTTCCACACAAATCGAACATCGTTGGGAAAACGCAGCCAAAATACAAATACAATTATCAGCAACAATGCAGCGGCCACCATATAAGGCAGATACTGGGGGAAGGATACACGGAAAATTAGTCGATGTTAGTGTTAGCTCAGGAATACGTTAAAAAGCTGTTTCGGCGTAAGCATGTGTGTGTGTGTGTATAATTCCGGAAACGTGAAGACCAAGCGTAATTGGTTTGTGAACTTTGTGCAAGAGTTGAGCTCTTCCATGAAGTTCATGTTCCATTCCATTCCTTGGCAAACCTTTGTGCTAGCCATACAATTAGAAACCTAGCCTAGCTATGTATATTGCCCTGCCCACTAGTCGAACTCGCTTATATCTGCAGCACACGCTTCACATCAACGGTGGGAAAGGAGGCGAATTCTCCAGTTGCCGCACGATGCGGCTTCCGCTGCAGATACTCCGTCAGTATGTCCGAGGCGAGTCGCGAGGCGCGCGTGCATATCTCCGCCTTTTGCGGCAACGGCTGGTTGCGACGCTGCAGTGCCACAGTATTGAGATTGGGCATGGATGTGCCGCCGCCGCCGCTGCCCTTGGCCTGCACCTGCAACAGGGACAGCACCCAGGCATGCTTCATTTTGGTCAGCTGGGACTCGAGTGCGCAGATACGCTGATCCTGCGGCTGTGGCACATAGATCGGCTCCATTTGCTGCAGCTTGGCACGCATATCCTGTGCCTGCAGGCGCATTCGCTCGTTGCGCTCATTGTTGAAGGCACATTTGAGCAGCTGTAGCTCTTCAGCCACCATGGGAGCGGTGCCGGCGGGTGCCGTATAGCTGACATTGGCACTGCTCGTGCCCGTGGCGGACAGATTGTGCAGAGAGGAGTGCGAATCGGATGTCTGACTCTTGCCGGCGCTGGTGTTCAGCTTGAGCTTGTCGCGCAGATCGCTCTTCTCGCTCTCGAGCGCATCGATGTCGCTCTGCAGATGATCCATGGTCTCCTCGAATTCCTTCTCCTTTTGCAGCAGCTTCTTGTGCGTCTCCTCGTACTGTAGCTTCCATTTGCCCACAGCATGCTCGTATTCGTCCTGCAGCACGCTCAGCTTCTTTTCGGCGAGATCTTTGCGAATTTGCATTTCGCTCAGCTCGTTCAGCTTCATCTTGGCCGCCAGCTTGAGCTGTTTGATATCCGCCTCGCGATTCTCCAGCGTGGCAGCCAGCACATTCTTTTGCTCCAACTGCTTCTTGATCAGCTGCGCCCGCTGACTGATGGGCGCATTGAGCGTCTGGGCACGTGGAGCTGCGCCAGCGTTCGACATAATCTCATACTCCTTGTCCAGCAGATGTTGGGCAATGTGCTGCAGATCAGTGTTAGCCTGACCCAGCAGCGCCTTAAAGTTTTGCGTCGGACCGCGATCATCCTGCTCGTAGATGCGCTCACAGGCGGACGATAAAAGGGACCAATACTTGTCCTGAGGCAGCGTGTGCTCCGCTGCATTGTCGCTCTCAATGTTGGCCACAATAGCAGCCAGCGCCTGCTTGGTGGCCAAATGCATGGCGGACATGATACGACTGATATTCTGGGCCAGGGCGCGCATGGCGTCCATTTTGTGCGGCGACAGACCACACTTGATCACATGCTGATCGTTGGGCAGACGTCGCTTGATCAGCTTCACCTGCTGCTTAATGCTCTCCATGTGCTCGTTGAGGAACTGTATAAGCAGCATCGAATCGCTGGTTGCGCCCGCCTCCTGGATAATCACCTTGGCAATGGCAGTATCGTTTAGTATGGACTCACAGGCAGCGCCCAGCGAGGCGACGCAATCGCGTATCATTTGGGTTTCGTTCAGGAGCTGCTCGCCCGCCAACAGCACCGAGTTCATGGCATTGAAAAAGGCCACACACTTCTCAATGTTGTCCGTGGTGCTGTTCTCGTCCAGCTGATTTGACTTTAGCAGCTCTATAATGCCATCGACAATTTTCTCCTGGGCCACCATTTCCGGCAATGAGCTGCCCGCGCGCAGCAGCGTATCCGGCTGGCAGCTATTCAAGCCGTACAGGATTTGATGCAGCGCACACTGCAGATTATGGATGTAGTGCATCAGGCGGCACTTGAAGGTGTATTGCTGAACCGCATGACCCTGGGTGACTGCCTCGCGAGTAACCGCCTCCACGGCTGGGAAACGTTCTCGCGTCTGGGACACCACAATGCCACACTTGAAGACAATGCGCGAGATGAGCAGTATGACCAGGATGGAGTCATGGTCGCCGCCACGATTCATAAACGATTCGGGCATAAAGGCAGTTAGCATCTGAACATGTTCGTTGGCCTGGCTCAGCTCAATCTGGCGCAGCTGGACATCAATAGCGCGCGTGTAGGCCTTGGACTCGGCAAACATTTGCTTGTAGTCGATGGTCTCTGTGGCCAGTTTAAGGCTGGGATCCTGCAGTGACTTCTGATCGCTGCTCGAGCTGCGCTCGCGTAGTTCAATTAATTGCTCATTCAGCTTCTGGACGAGCTCGCGGAACTTGGTGATGGTCTGGTCGCGATCGTAGATCGTCTCAATAGCTGCATCGCGTTCGCGCAACACCTCCTTCTTGGCGGCATTGGCCAGATCCAGTTCCTCGCGCAAATCCAGCTCCAGTTCGTGATTGCTCTCCACCAGCTGCTCGTGCACCTCCTCCAGTGCCTCAAGCTGTGCGATTTCCTCCTCCAGCAGCTTCACTTTGTCCTCCAGCTCCATTTTCTTTTCGGCCAGCTGCTCCACCATCTCCTCAGCGCCCAGTGCTGCATCCACTTGTTCCTTGAGAATGGCAATAACATTTTTTGTTTTTTATGAAATTGAGTCTTTGTTTTTGTAATGGGACAAATGCTTAGCGTAAATGAAATATGTTGGAAAAACTTGAGGGGAAATGAAACATGAAAATTAACATAAACTTGAATAATGTCAATTTACCTCCTGCAAACCATTTTATATATTATTTTTATGTAGGCCGGCAAAGAAATTAAATGAAAAAATTTCACATTTATTTAGAGTTCAGTACGACAGATCAGCAATTTTTTTTTTGTTTTTTATGTGCCAAAAATATTGTGGAAATGCAAAGGAAATTTCAACTACGGCAAGCAAAAAAGTACCATGAAATTGTGCGTGTGACATCTAAAGAGAGCGGGAAAGCGAAGCAGAGAGAGAGAGAGAGAGAGAGAGAGAGAGAGAGAGAGAGAGAGAGAGAGAGGGAGAGAGCGCAAGCTTTTTTTTATAGGTTTGAAAGCTCTGCTTAAAGCTTGGATATGAGCGTGGCTTGAATCGAGTAACAAATATATATTAAAATACATATATTCAGGCCTGTTTCCCTCTTCTTTTCAAAGCTATCAGAATTTAAGATTGAATTCATATTCAAAATTGTAATTGTTTTTATTTTTTAGATTTAGAAATCTTTAATTCATAAATTTCTTAATTCGGTTATTGTTTAAAAAATTACAAAAAATTCATAAAATATTAGTTGTGCGTATTGGGAATACATGGAAAACAGGCCTGATAGTAGCAACAATTAGCATAATGCTCACCTGCAAGTCGGCGACTGTGGCCTCGAGCTCATCGATCTTCGAGCTAAGCTTCTCCTTGGTGCGTTCCAGTTCGGCTACCTCGGAGCGTTTCATTTCCAGCTCCTTGCTAAGCTTTTGTATGTCGTGTTTGTCGTGGGCAGTAAGATCACGCAGACGCACCAGCGTATCCTTGAGGCGTATATTTTGCTGCTCAAGTTGTTTGAATTCGTAGGTGGACATGCCGCCGTCGGCGGTGGCTATCTTGGACTCGGCCTTGTTTTGCATTTCGGAACGCAGCAGATCCAAATCGACTTGGAGCTCCTCAATGCGCTCCTTGCTCGACTCCAATTCCAGTTGCAACGTGTCGGCCTTTTCTTCGGCCATTTCCTTATCGAGTGTAATCATTTCCACATTGTCGGAGAGCTCAGCCATTTCCTGCGCATGCCGCTCCTTCGCCTCGATGGCATCCTTCGCCTCCTGCTTGGCGCGTTGCAGCTCCTTTTGCAGCGAGGCCTGGGATGCCATGATCTTGGTGCGAAACTCTTGCAACTGCTCGAATTGGATTTTCATCTTATCGAATTCACGAAGACGCTCTTTGTCCTCGCTGCGACGCTGTTTGAGCGTCTCCAATTTTTCTGTTACATCCGCCAGTTGTGTTTGCAGCTCAGCGCTCGTCTTTTGCGCCTCCAACAAGGCGACTTTGTCCTCTGTCGTATTTGGTGGCGCTGTAAAAGAAGGCGAACGCATCGGTTGCGATGGTGTAAACTGTGGCTTCAGTATCTCCAAGAAGCCTGTCTCCACAAATGAGGCGCGCTTGGTTCCTGCTGCCGATGCAGCTGCAGCTGCGCCGGCTTCACCAGACAATGATCCCGTGCTGGAGGCATCCTTATCCTTGCTGCTCTGCGGCGCCAGGGATTTGCGTGCAGCTAGGCTGCTGCTAGATGCCGTTCGCTCGCTCAACGAGGTGGTTAGCTGTGTGCGTGAACCAAGCAATGATTGGCGACTGGATGAGAGTGAGGTGCGTGACCCGCTAAGCCGTGCCTTTGTGGGTTGTAGTGTGGGTGTGGCATTGCCTGAGCCACCGCTGCCGCTTGTCTCGGGGGCCGTTGTTATCACACGCAGCTGCGTGGGCCTCACAAACATGCCGCAATTCTCGTCGCACTGAAAATATTGCTGACCCTTAATCGAGCCGCTATTCTTGCCCTTCGGCTCATCCAGCACCACGCCCACCCACTTGCCAACGGCAAAGCTGGTCATGCCAACGTAGGCGATCGTGCCGAACAGCTCCTTGCCGGTCAGTTCGACCCGGGCGCCCACTTTTATGTTTTTCTCCGACATCTTAATGCCGTTTCACTTGGCCAGTTTGTGCGTGTGTGCGTTATAAAACTGGCGTTAGATGATGGTGCGTGGTTCGTATTCGAGTGTGTATGTGTGAGTGTGTTTTTTGTCGTGTTGTGATTGTATGCAAAAATAACGCATTAGGACCGAATCGAAATATATATTGCGGGCGATGAATGCAGTACTTACCTCTTTCTCGATGCACCTGCCTCAGTCACGTCCAGCTTTTAAATATGGCAAATGCCAGCGAACTGATGGCCAAAAAAAAAAGAGAGAAACCGAAAAATGTTGACATCATTAGTCACCAACACCTTTACAAACAACTTGCGCATTGCTACCTAGCCTGCCTGCAGTGCACCTGTGTTTTACTTTTTGCAATACTTACCACTCACTTTTGAAACAAATGTTTATGCTTTGTGCTATTTGCAACAAAATTCTTGTGAAAAATCCAAAATTTGCAAAAATCCAGACTTGAACAGCTGTAAAGTAGCGGTGTGATTGGCGACGATACCGATCAACTAAATGTGCACTTATCGACCATGCCGATGAGGTCCGCACTCCCGATATATCGTAAAACATCGTATTGTGAAATATCGCAACAATGAAATTCACAATGGTTATATATACTATTTATGTGAGTGATATCAATTATTTTAGGCAAGACTAATATAAAATAAACTACATTTATATATAATCTATTTGCAATGGAAACAAGAGTACTAGATAATCGAAAACATCCCGATATTTTAGACGATAGGAGGAGGCTCACAATAGCATTAACCATCTGGCAGCACTTGTACTTTGTTTACGTTTTCTGACAGCTGAGTCCGATGAGGAAGGCAGAAAATTGTGCACCGACTAGTTTTTGACTAATATTAATTAAAAATGGATGAGGAGGAACATCTACACCGCTTTGGCACACCTTTGGAGCCACTAGAGAAAGGTAAGAATGCCACAAACTGACGACAGCGCACCAATAATAAACATTTACAGATGAGGTGCCCGCCAAGAAGCCGCTGGCGATTGAGGATCAAATTGTAAAGGATGAAAATGGCAAACGTCGGTTTCATGGTGCCTTTACTGGTGGCTTTAGCGCTGGCTTTTGGAACACCGTCGGCTCACTAGAGGGCTGGACACCGCAGAATTTCAAGAGTTCACGCGGAGAAAAAGCCGGCAAAGTGCAACAGCGACCTGAAGACTTTATGGACAAGGAGGATTTGGGTGAATTTGGCATAGCCCCCCAGGGTATACGCACTCGAGACGAGTTTGCCAAGGAAAGTGAGCAAGAGCAGCGATCGGGCCAGCGCAAGCGAAAACTTATGCAGCCAGAGATCGCTGGGCCCATACCCGGCGTGCCCGTGCTCGAGCAACTGTTGCGTCCTGTACGCGATAAGGTAGCCGTGCGTATACTAAAAAGCATGGGCTGGAAGCCAGGACAGGGTGTGGGACCACGACAAACTCGGAAAGAAAAACGCCAAGCATCTGCGCGCAACAAACGGGAACAATATCTGTTGGAGCACTATGGTGCTGAGGGATTACCAAGCACGAACACGCAAAGGGACAGTGAGGCTGAGGATAACGAGGCCGATGATCAAGACGAGGACGAGGATGAGGACATAACCTTTGCACCTGATGACTATGAGCCCATGTTTTATACACCTAAGGACAATCGCTTTGGCATGAGCTACTCGGGCCTCAGTCGAGCGCCAGTGCTGTCGAAGAGTAGCACGATTGCGGCGCCAATGCAGCATATCAATCTCTTTGGTCATCTAGAGGAGTCGGCCAAGCACAAACAGTTGTCCATACGCGGCCAGGCGTTTGGCGTGGGAGCATTCGAAGAGGAGGACGAGGATATCTATGCCAAGGACGACATGACGCGCTACGACTTCTCTCTGGCCGACAAGCAGCCCAAACAAAAGAAGATAAAACATGTCCAGCAGCGTCATGTCATCGAAGGCTTCAGCGAGGACAAGAGCGATACAACCCACAACAAGCCGTATGCCATTGATTTGCCCCGCGACTTTCAGCCACGGAACTGGCTACTTCGTCGCAGTCGATTTGCGCCTCTGGATGCGCAGCGTGCGCGAAAAATAGCTGAAGAAACTGAACACAAGAAAGCAGGTCTGGGTAGGCATGATCTAAACCCGGAGCAACGCGCTCAGTTGCTGGGTGAGTCGCAGGCCAAAAAAAATCCTTTTAAGACCGCCAACAGCGCCAGCAGTCAACAGGAGCGAGGCAAATCCTTACTTGAACTTATCAGCGCCAAGAGCAACAATTTTACAAAGGGTGGACTCATCACCACAACCGGTGAGGAGCAATCAATAGCGCCAACAGAGCTAGGTAAGGAGCTGCAGCAATCTAATGCCGCGCTCTTGGCTCAGGCTGCCACCAAGACTCAGAACTTAGGTTTGTACCCGTTTGAAATAATATTAAAGCTCGCTTAATACTTAGGTTTCTATATTGCAGCTTCCACCACGCCCGCCAGCGGATTTAAACCCTTTATTGAAAACGAATCCAAGCAGCTGCGCTATGAAAAATTTCTGGCCTCAAATCTAAAAGACGACACAGAGATTACCGAATTTCTGGCCGAACTGCAGCCAGTGACCCTGTCGCTGTGGGATCGTGAAATGGAAAAAAAGGAATTTGTGCAGGCGGCCAAGATATATCGACCGCTGGCCGGTCTAATGCTTGACAGATTTGTTTCGGAGGCGACAGTGCAGGCACAGAAATCAGAGGAGCAAGTGCAGTCAGCAGAACAGCAAAAAATAGTTATGGAACGCACGAAGGCCATGTGGAAGCCCAGCGCATTGCTGTGCAAGCGGTACAACATTGCGGAACCCTTCGGTGGTGCTCTACCAGAAGTGGAAAAGGAACTGAAAGCCAAGTCCAAAATGTCCATATTTGATTACCTGGAGACTTCGGTCAATACCAAAGCCAATTTCCAAACGCCTACAATTATACCCAAGCACATTGAGGCACCCCCCAAGCATCAACAGCTGCTGCCAAAACCGCCGACGCTGGTGTCTGCAACAACAATAACAGCCACAGCAGAGGAAGAGGCAACAGCTATGCCGCCGGAGGCACCTAAGCAACCCGGCAGCAGCGCAATAGTCAAGGCTACTTTTGTGCCGAAGACGCCTCTGGAGCAGGCAGTAGATGCGGCACGCGACAAGCCCATTTCAGAAAAAACTGATCTCTTCAAGAGCATATTCGATGACAGCGACGATGAACAGGAAACAACAGCTGCGCAAGAGCAGCAGCAGCAGGCCGATGTCCGGTTAGATGGCATGCAGGCAGCTCTGGGCTTGCCCAGCACCACTTCCACGTCCGCGGCGGCAGCCAATGTGCTCCGGAATAATTCGCCACCACGTGGCATATTTGCAGCGCTCTTTACCCCGGCGCAGGAGCAACACGTTACCAATCCGTCCGAACAGGCACCAGCTAAGTTTGCCTCCATTGCAGGCAACAAGCTGAAAATTGCTTATAAACCTCGCGAGGAGCGGATGAAAAACGATAGGGAACTGACCGTGGCACAGGTGCCCGACGTGGAGCTCTATGGACCCAAGCTGCCCAGCCAGTTGAAGCAGGCCTCACCGAACGGCGCCGTACAGGCCGAGGCAAGCATCGATGCCAAGCTGCAGCAGCTCTGGCAGCAGCATGCACCAAGCAAACGTAAGGCGGAGCATTGGGTGGAGCGCACGCTCAGCAGCAGCAATGATAGCGATGAGGATAGCTCCGACTCTAGCAGCGATGACAGCGGCGCAAAGGCCAAGAAATCAAAATCCAGGAAGAAGCACAAAAGTGCCAGCTCCAAAAAGTCCAAGAAGTCAAAACAAAAGGCTAAGAAAAAATCCAAGAAGAGTGAAAAGACGAAGCACAAGTCTAAAGAGAAGAAAAGCAAACGTAAACACTAAGATTTGAGATATTCTAATTTAGTTATAAGCATATCTTATTTTAAGTTCAAATTAACTTCAAAACTAAATACATATTTTTATTAAATGATTATTTTTTTGAATATTTTGTTAGCGGAATTATTCGTACATATTGGTGTAATAGAGTTGGAAACCGATTCCATCAAAGTTTGGTGATTTCTTGGCGATTATCCTCAATCGATTGTAGTTCACCGAGAATGCCTCCGGTTCAGTTCGGCCACAGAAGGTATGACGCAATCTCTCGCTGTAGTCGGGCAATACTTCGTAAATCTTGATGTTATCCAGAGGGCAATTGGTCTCAGAGCCCATATCAAAGCCTAGGGAGTACGATATTGATACAATACGAATCTCATTCAAGTGTTCGAAACTTACGTCTAAAACTGAATTGCAGAGTTTTACCCGCTGGAACGGATATGCGCCAGCTGCACTCCGAGTAATTACGGTTTTCATAGAAAGGATTGGAGATCTGACCCTCTAGGCTGGTTAAGTCGCCGCCGCAGCCCACGGGTAATTTACTGCTCGAGGCGTAATAGAACAGCTGCAAATATCTCACGCCCAAGCCCCAGAGACGTATCGCATTTGTAGTGCTATATTTGGTAACGTAGGAAATGTATCGTCCCTCTGTCGCATTATAGATAGACCGATTTGTCCGCAGATCCGTCATCTATATATATAGTATGTGAACAATTAATCATGTTGAATCTATCTAGGAGTACTTACATTGAAGAATGTTATGTTTGAGTTGTACTCGAAGTTAATGAACATTATTTCAAATGTTAAGTAGTATTCTTCTGGGACGCGTATATAATTGATGCAATCGTTAAGCTCATTTTCATCGCTAGTATAGTATTGGATCATGCGGTTCAGCGCGTTGTAAGTACGATTACAATCTAAAACATTTATTACAAAATAGACTCAAAGTTATAAATAAAAATAAAGTAAAGTATCTTTTGAAAATGATAACAATTGGGAACAGCTATCTTCAGAAGGATTTAGTTTAAATTAATGTATATGTTTGGATTTTCTCTTGTATTACTTTTATGCCCTTCTATGCGATTCTCATGCTTTCATATAGCATTTACACCTTAAATGTGCATCAACATATAATTATTAAGATCCCTATATCTGTCTCATTTCTCCTTTTCAGTTTACTAATAGATGGAAATATTGTTCCCGTGACTATTGGGTTAGTCCATATATGGTTACTTATTAACAAGCATCAATTGAAAGGCGTTAGTTTGTAATTAAACCTAAAATATTTACTTGTTTTTTTCTTAAGTGTTAAGTCAAGCATATACGCTGCTTCCTGTCCAGTGCTGTGGAACGTTAAATCGAACTTAATGCCTTTCGCAATTTCCAGAATGGTATTATTAAATTTACCGCAGTAATACTTGTTGGATTCCTGAGAAGTACGATATTTACAGCTAAATGCGTTTAGTCTATTTCTGGGGGACTCACATCTTTCACGCTTAGCAGTAGGTAATCGATGCATTTCCCTGTCGATTGTGACACATCCTGAAGCTGTACCGAATGTATGTCAATTTCCATCTCGTCCTCTGCATTGAAGTGAAAGACACAATGAATGCTGCCTTCAAATCCGCTGGTAACGTTGTTGCTATCCAGGAATAAATGGACTGACTGTAGGTGCATAAGAATTGATTAGGATTTGTTAAAAATAGTAACTGGGCTGAGGATTAGTTACTCGCCTCATTGGAGTTCCGTTCGACCTTCGTCTGGCCACAGACCGTTGTCTCCATTTCCAGAATCAGCTCGAAACTGATGCCATTCGGTTGGGCCTCAGATCCGCTCAGCCTTATCAGCAAATCTTCTCTAGAACTGAATAACTTCGTTCCGTTGCCGACGACAGCATAGTAGGTGCCCATGCTGGCGCTGCCTTCCCCGAAGCCATCGATCACTTCAAGCGAGTTGCAGTTAACGCAACGATTGGCGTTTAGCTGCAGCTGCTTTAGCCACACGGAGAGGCGGTAACCCGGCGGCACACTGGCCCGGAAATAGCAGTGCAGATCCTCGCCATTGGTGGCATTGGTGCCATTGAGCTGGTAGTGACGCACCAGGCTCATGCGTGTGTTGCCCTCACCCAATGCCAGGCGCTCATTGCAGTTGGGCGTGAAGTGCACACTGGCCAGAAAGCCGCGTCCATGTGGATCAATGTAACCTTCCAACTTGGCCAAAATAGTCGCCTGATTGCTGTCCACCATGTAAGTGAGCTCGGTGAGATTTCCGCACAGTCGGGCGACGCGCTGCTCCTCACTCACCGCATTGCCCCGATAGATGCTAACATGGTCGTGCCGACAGAACGGGGTGCTCTCAATTTCAAAGTATTTGAAGCGCACGAAGATCGCATGCTGCGGCGGCGCCAGTACATGCCACTCACAGCTGAGATCGTTCACATAGCTGCCCTCCGTATTGCCGCGTGGCGGACGCAGTGTAAAAGGTGTTGTGTAGTTGCCACCACAGCCCACCAGCTGGTACTGCAGTTCGAAGAAGCGGCCCAACGATGCCATGGACACAAAGTGCAGACGCAATCGTTCATAGCCGCTCACCTCAAAGTCCGGACAACGTTTGCCAATCAGCTGCTCCTGCTGTCCATCCTGGCGGTAGGCATCGAAGTAGGCATATCGACAGGCTACCTCGCTCCACTCTCTGCCTTTGCTCTTGACGCTGACCAGCAACTGGTGCTTGGTATCGGTGCTTATCTCAAAGTTGCAGCTCTGGCTCCTCCAGCGTCCCAATAACCCGCGAATGCTGGGCAGAGTTTGCACTTCGGTGCTGGCCACCAACTTGGCATCGCAGCTGGGAAAGACGACAAAGGTGAAGCCATCGGCCGTGATGTTGGCATTGGTGCGGAACACAATGCGCATGCGGCTGGCCTGAATGTGCAGCGGCTGTGGCAGCTCCCGACCGCAGTATTTGGCAAGGGGCTGCCAAATGCCCAGCTGGTAGCCGAGTACCTGCAGCTGATCGTTGCTACAGTTGGGCGCCATCTCAATGAAGAATCTTCCCTGAAATACCAAGCGCAGCGACATGTTATTACTCGCCTGGAACTCCCAGCTAAGCTCCATATTGTTTCTATAGCTATGCGCATCTATTGTCACCGGCGGTGTTGCCTGCTGCCCAACCCGTACTATGTTGCTCCAGCCGCCAAGGGATTTGGGTCGACTGGCCTGCAGCTGGAACTGACTGTTGCCCAGAGCGCGATACTGTGTCGCATGGTAGACCACCCTGGCCTGTGAGACTTCCAACAATGTGGTGTTCAGCTGCGTCGTACTGCCGCAAATCCTGGCCATTTCACCACCTCCGCCAGTATTGCGGGATATGATCAGATACTCACGATCGCAACTATCGCTGAAGCTCGCATTGCCGCGCAGCTCGTAGCCATTGGCATTTCGCAGCGTCCACACGCACTCCAATTGACCAAAGTGCTCACTCAATTGAGGCAGCTCAATTAAGCTGCCCTCCGACAGTTGCAGCTGTCCGCCGCAGGCGTAACGGCGATATGTGGCCCGGAAATGCATTGCGTCGAGTCCATCCCTTTTGAGCAGAATAACTTTGCCGGCTGTGGTGGCCAGTGAAAAGGTGGCATTGCCGGAGTTCACACTCACGGTATTCTGAAGCACATCGTCCTTAAGGCGAACACCTGTTATAAGATGCTGCTCCACATTGCGATACTCCTGGACGCTGAAGCTGAGCGTTTCACCAGGATCTGCCACAAAGCGAACTTCGCAGTAAAAGCTGGGCAGACTGATAAGCTCCTGGTCAGACAACACGCCCACGGCCTCACTGCCTATATCCGGCGGACATGGCGATGCTTCACTGGAGCTAAAGCGTGCGCGAAGTGTAACCATTTGATTCTTAAGCAGAATGCCAGCAAGCATAAAGTTGTCCGTGGACTCAATGGTGCCGTTGCCATCGTATTCATTTGCATTGAATTCAATTATTTTGGACAGAAAGTTGGGATCATTGTAAAAAGCGAACGGCTTCCTTCCTGACCATGTATGGATGCGACTTCGGCTAGGGAACATAATTAAATTTATTATAATATGAGATTGTGAAATTTTCTACCAACCTCAAACGATCGGACCCTTCCAATGCACGCAAGTCCGCCAGATTGAGCAACTCCAGACGCACACGTTGACCCTTGGGCACCGTAATACGCCATTGACAAAGCCTCAACCTTGTCTGGCCCTGGAGCTTTCGGATTTCGAGTTCGCCGGACGCAGCATTCACCACACGATTGCAGGAGCCAGATTGCGCCTTGTACTCAAGCTTGAATCCCCGATAGTTGTGGACGGTCTTCACCGTGACGAGGCGCAGCGCAATCGCATTTGTGCTCAGTGTGACGGGATACGGAGTGCTCATGTTGCCATAAAGAGTCATGAGGATGCGACGCTCATCTGTCAGATCCAGAAGCTCGATGCGATCAATAGACTCAGTTTCCGGTTCTTCATCGAATGGCAGATGCAGATCACTAAAGTTCAGTTGGATGTGACTGTTAGTTGGCACCTTTATGGTGTACTCGCATACGGCTGGCTTGGGATAGGCGCCGAGAGATGGGTAGTGCTCCGATTTGATTGTGCCGCTGTAGCTGGTAAAGTGGCCGCCGCAGCTGCTGATCGATACGTTCAACCGGAAACCGCCATGCGGCTCATTGAGCTGCGTCTGATAGTGCACTAGGAGCAGATTACCGGAGCTGTATGTCGTGCCCGTACGCCGGCAGGTGTGCAGCAGTCGGCGAGCCAGCGTTGTGGAGCCATCGTACATTTCAACAAATTCCTTGTCGCAGTTGTGCAAGCTCAAGTCAAAGTCATCCACGAAGTTGGCTGCAATGGTCTCGCCCGGTGGCGCTATAACCACCCAGGTGCAGTCCGAGTGGGCATGCGGATAGTAGGGATAGCCGGGCGTGCTGATATTATAGCTGCTCGCCAGCTGGGTAAGACGCACCTCCGCATCGCATTCACTGAACTCACGGTACGTGAGATTCCAACGATTCTGTTCAGGATTCAGAAAGGTTATTAAGTGCGGAAAGTGGTATGTGATGTACGCATGCGGTCCGCTAGTGCGATAGCTGCGTGCCGCATATCCCAACTGGTTACAGAACTTGCCTGCCCCTAATACCGTGGCCCCTGCATCCAGACCATCGTAGATGATACCATAGTGCGGGCAGCTGGCATTGACCGCAGTTCCATTGTAATCAATTGTGATGTCGATGACCCTACCGGGCCGCACCTCGATGTGCCATTCACAAGTGCTATCGTTAAAACTCATCTGCTTTTGCGTGTGTGAATTTAGGATGGTGCCCACGGAGCCGGTCATATTAGAGCCACACTCTGTGCGCACGATGGACCTGAAGCCAGTGCCATTGACTGTTGCATCCGTGACAAACTGCAGCCTTAGGTTCGGAGTGCCGTCCACGCGTCTTAAGGAATTCCCATTATACTCGCTGCTATTGCAGATGCGCAACTGCTCCGGCCAATCCAGCAGATTGCTCGAGCTTTGCACGCTGAGATAATCAGCTTGGCACTCATGACCCATGACCTCCAGCCGAACTTCAAACAGATCGACATAGGCGTGTTTCGTTGGATCTGTCAGCGTGAAGGTCCATTCACAGTTCAAGTTCGGCTTGTAGCCACGCGGATAGCCAGGTGAATTAAGGTTAACCACTGCATTGTCCAAGGTGTATACCTTATTGCACTCTTCGCTCTTTAGCGTCACATTCGATTTGAGCTCTTCCCTGCGCAGGACACGCCACTCTATTCGAAAGGCATCGAAATCCGTGTTCACAGTTTTTAAATAGACCACATTGCTACTCGAGGTGAACTGCCAGGGCGAGGATCCTATGCTGACGGGCAGCGCAGAATCGTCGAAGCCATCAAACAGCTGCAAGAATACCAGGTTCTTATCTATAGCTATGTTATATAAACTGTCCGTATAAGCTGTCACTTACCAAGAGTCCCGTGTTATACTCCTTGAAGTCCAAGGCCAAAACTCGTTCATGCTCCGTAAAGATGCGCCAGCTATATGGTTGATCGTCCCCACGTACCGCCACCGTGGAGGGCGATTCGATGGTGCCATTTGTACCCTCCGTCAGCTCGTTGTCATGCACTAGAAGCAACTCCTGAATTAGCTGCTGAGTATGTTAACTTCAATATTTGGCCGTACTTACCATAGCTCCAGCGCAACTTGAAGCCATTGGCGCTGCTGCCAGCCTGACTGCGAAACTTGAGCCACAACTTAGTCCGGACTAACAATGGTTTAGCGGGCAACTCCTTGCCGCAGTACAGTCCCAGCACGGCGCCCAGCATGCCGGCTCGCACCTCCAGAAAGTCCGCATTACAGTGCTCTGATTTGGCAATGTCCATCGCCTCAAAGTTTAGCTCCATGGCATTGCCAGCACGCGGCTCAAGTAGCCACACGCACTCCACATTCGCCGGATAGGTATCCGGATAGTTTGGCGAGCTGAGTGTGCCGCGCACAGAGGTTATATTGCCACCGCAGGAGTTCTCAATGGTACTATACTGCGCCTCCAGCCCGATGCCTTTCGATTCGATGCGCACCTTGTTGGCTGGTAACAACAAATTGGCTGGATGCTCCTCACATAGATTGTAATACTGGACCTCGTCCTCGTCATTCCATACACGCAGACCTGCGGTGCAGTTGCCATCGGCTGCTGTGCAGCGGGGACACTCCAGCTGGTATATGTTGAGACTGATCTTGCTGCCCTCCGGCCCAAAGATGGTCCAGTAACAGTCCTCATCCAGTCGCGAGCGTAGATAACCCTCACTGGCTAACCGCCCACCGCCGCAGACCCGCTGATAGTGCATCGCGAATCTTCCCCAGAAACCCGACGACACCTTGAAGTGCAATCGCAATCGGTTCTGTACAATAAGCGCATTGGGAGGCTTATCGCCGCAGGCTCGCTCAATGAACCGCGCGCTGTTTCTGGCACTCGAGCTCGAAAGCTCCAGCCAGGCGACGCTGCAATTGGAAGAGTCGGTCAAGTTGAATGGCTTAAACTCTAAGAGGAAGCCATAGGTGTCTGCTACCTGGAACGGAAGCGTGAGAACAAGTCAGAGAGTGCCCGACTAGAAGATACCGGGCGACAATGTCGAACCCTTGGAAATCCTGCTTAATAGAAGTGATCTGTAATCGGATTAGTTAAACCTAAATGCTGAATTTAGTACCTCTTATCCATATCATCTTAATAATATGCTCAAAATGTCAACATGTTCTTCTTACGGTATTGTCTTCTCTTATAGTCTCCGATACCGACGGTCTTATACAGACAGAAGGGCATATGTATAACTCAAGGCCGGATCGGACCCGAAGTTCCACGTTCCCCGTTCACGAAGCATAAACTAAACCTGCGACAACAAATTTAGGGTTGGCAGCACTGATACAGACAGACATGGTTTTTGTTACTGGTTAGGGCTTCATAGGTAAAAGCCGTTGGGTGGACTAGAAGTAGTCTCCACTCGAGAGCTCCCGCTCAATAGCGGGCGAATGCAAAATAGTTTTGGAGAACGTCTACGCTCAAGAAAGTTGTCACTGAATATTCTTTCTTAGACCTTCTACCTGTGATTTGCATTTACACAACTGCAAAATACCCTTTTTTAAGAAACTGTAATGAGTACAGGGTATACAATACTATGAGTACAAATGTATACTTTTTACTTGCCTCTAGAGTCCATACGCACTCCACATCCTTGTCATATATGTCGTGGCCCTGCTCATAGAAACCGGGAGAGGTGATTATGCCACTGCTCAGGCTCATATAACCGCCACAGACGGCTGGCACCATGACATAGCTGGCCTTGATGTATTTACGGGCGCGTTGCGGACTGCTCTGGAAGCGCACTCGCAGCTCGTTGGCTGGCGAGATGAGCGTTTGTACGTTGGACTCCACTTGGCAGCTGCGCAACAGGACTTGGGATGAATTTCCGCCGGGCAGAACCGTCAGCACATCCTGGCTGCAGTCGCCCTGCGGCGTCTCGATGTGCAGCTCACGCAGGAGCAAACGTATTTGATTGCCCTCTGGCACAGTTATTAACCAGTCACAGTCTAGACCAACGCTGTAGGGTGCATTGGGCGTCTCGAAGGTGCCGCCAGGCCCTTGCAACTCATCGCCGCAGCCAAGGCGCTTGTATTCCGCGCGAAATCCCTGCTCTTGCTCCGAGCCGTCGCTGTTGAAACGGATGAGCAGGCGATTGCCCACGCTGCTAATGTCTAGATCTTTGGCGCTGCACAAACGACGCTCGCTGATCAGCTGATCGTCCCGATAGTCGCCCAGCAGCACATAATCGAAAATGCAATTGTCAGAGTCTGTCTGCTCTACGGCCAAGTGGGAGAAGGCCAGTTGGATTCGATTGCTGCTCGCACCGCCGCGAATATCCCACTCGCAGTTTGTGTTGGCCGGATAATTGTCCGGAAAATTGGGCGTTTCGATGGCGCCGCGCATCTGCTCCAACCGCACCCGGCAGTTCGTCGTGTAATCCAGCACAAAGTCAATGCCATCGGGCGTCTCATTGTCGACATTATAGCGGACCAGCACCCGATTGCTGCTGGCCTCCAGGTTCATTTGTTGACCCGCACTGCTACAGTTTAGCTGCAGCTGATTGCTGCGCGTGGTGGGCCCATCGTAAATGGTCAACTGTCCATTGCACACATCGTTCTGGCTCTGCAGCTGCAGCCGCACAGTGGACCCCTGCGCCACGCTGATCTGCCAGTCGCAGGCCACTGCACCACGATTGCCGGCCACGCTGTGGGGCGAGTGAATAGCGCCCACCGGCGAGCTAAGCTTGCCGCCACAGCCTGTGGCCGCCGTTTGCCAAATGAGATGGAATCCGGCCTCCTCTACTGCATAGTCCGATTCAAAATGCACGTAAAGCGCATTCCCGTAGGAGGGGAGACGGGGAGGTATGCGGTCGCCGCAGTAGCGTCCAATTAGCGGTGATGTCGGCTGGTCTCCATTTCTATGTAGAATAATCCAGATTCAAGGTAAGAATTAATAGAAGCAAAGAAAATGGAAATAACATTATCAGGTACTAGAAATCAATACAATAGGGTAAGCAGATGTTAAGTTAACCTTTTTTAATTATCATAGCTATCAAATTCAACCCCACAAGAGAGTGCATATTCTTGGCCAAGTGCGAGGGGGATATTATAAATCTGTGTTGACAGTCTAAATTTTTATCCTATACTAATAAAAAACGAGAAAGAAGAGCTATCTTCGGCACGTCGAAGATTTAAATCCTTGCAGACCCAACCTTTTCATAATGCTTATAGTGCTTTGCCCGTATCAAAGAAGATATCTTGGAAAACAAATAGTTTTGACCGATCATTCCTATGGCATCTTAATAGGATTTTGCATTTATATGGCGATGGTCAACATATAGTGAAAAACGAAAAAAATGTCCATGCAAGAAACTACTTTTCGACCGATGGTTCCTATGGCAACTATACGATAAAGTGGATGTTGATAGGATTTCGCAAATATATGAGGAGCATAATAAAACTAATGAATGTTGAGTTTGGTTAGGAAATCTTAATTAACATAAAAGTTGTTTATACAAGAACCTACTTTTCGACTGACCGTTCCTACGGCAGCTATGATATAGCCTGCCGATCTAGCTGGTTCCGGCATATAGATTGCTTGCAGCAGAAAGAAGCACTTCTGCAAAGTTTCATAAGGATAACTTTAAGACTGTGAGACTAGTTCGCATCGAAGCAGACAGACGGACATGGCTATTGATACTAAACACGTATACATGTACTTTATGAGGTCGGAGATGTCTCCTTCTATGCGTTACACATTTCACGACAAAATTATAATACCCTCTGCAAGGGTATAACAAGAGAGAACGGCTAATTTCGAAGATTAAATATGCTTGTAGACATATAGCTTAGCAAATATGCGAAAAGAGTTCTGCAGATCAACTGTCAGCATTTATGGATCAACATTTTGATGAAAAGAAGTACATATGCCGTACTACCGGGACAAGTGGAAAAAATTCTGTGTTGTTCATGAAGCTATCAGTACAGTCGCTACAGTCCTTAATTCATGATCACCTTATCTCCAAATAGTCAGCATAGCAGGCTTCTGATGAGGTTTCCAATGTAAAATTCTGAACAATCAGCTCTATGCGACTGCCGAGCGGTGCTCTGATCAACCAAGTGCAATTTTCCCATGAGCCATATTTAAGTGGCCAATTCGGTGATTTAATGTTTCCATATCGAGCTGTATATGTGCCACCACACTCTACAATAAATAAAAGAAATGCTGTTTCTTAAACAGTTTTAAGTTTTAGATTGGATTCGGCCTACCTTGCTCGACCGGCTCATATGTAAAAGTAACTCCGTAGGCAGTTTCTGTAGAGATCGTAGCAATAATTGTTATAAGATTTGAATCAGTGTACTCATCGAATTCGAATAGTGTGTGAGCCTCATTTATATGGTAACTCCTCAATAGTTTGCCCTCTCCGCCTGTGCTGTTATCATATACATATAAGTTGTATGTACCGAACAAACTTAAACAACGGATTTTAAGGTGTTTTCGGCCTGGCGACTCAATTATCCAATGGCAGGATTGACGATTAAAATTATAGCCAATTCTACCACTTGGCGTACTCAGAACCGCACCACAATATGAATTTTCAATAAAGGTATATTCCACACGCAAGCCACGTGCACGTTGCGGATTGCTTGCACCGTGGAAGACCAAGCGTGCTTGATTGTTTGATGAGACCAGCAATAGATTGGTCAGGTTCTTGACGAAACGCTGCTTTTCGCTCTCATTTCGGGTGAGATAAACCTGAGTGTAAATTAAATTAAATTATTGAATAATCCAAATATATCGACTGCAGATCACTTACATCCAGATAGCTTAACTGATCCTCCGCTTGGATGGATAGTTCATCGGATTCTGGAGCAGGCGGCTGTGACTCGCTTAGCGATAGATCGGTAATATTAATGCGCACAATTCCATTTACAGGTCCCCGTATATAAAAGGTGCAGTTCAGATTCTCGAAATAGGGATTCGGATAGTTAGGGCTGCTTATAATACCACCGTACGCATCGCTGTAAATGGCGGTACAAACTGCAGAAAGAGATTAGCATAGAAGTAAAATAGAATCTACCCATTATGTTGTTGTCAGACCTATGTGCTAATACCCACCTCTGTTGTAGCGCAGCCCAAAGCTTTTGTGCATGTCGAGGCCCGGCAAGTAATACTCATAGCGCACGAGGACCACATTACTGCTGGAGATCAGTGGCAGTAGTTCACTTTCCTCCGGCTGTCCGCAGTAGCGACCCAGGAGCGGCTGCTCATCGTTGCGTCCGTCAAAGATTTCCAGTTTTTGCAGACTACAGTCCTCGGTGCGCAATAGGTCGATGCGCTGAAAGTTAAGCTCGATCCGAGTGCCATTTGGCTGTTCTATGAGATACAAACAGAGCTCGGCATTCATGTGGCCACTAATTTGGCCGCTCGGCTCGGTGAAGATGCCACCACACTCCGGATGGCCAGTTACCACTTCGTAGTGCAGCTGGAATGAACTGTCCGAGCGATATTGATCGGTGTGAAAGTGTATGTGCAATAGATTGGACGAGCTGTGCAGGGGAGCCGGCTGTGCCGACTGGCAAGCCATATAAAGCTGTCGATCCGAATCCCGTACGCTCAGAGAATCGCCGTTGCTGCAGTTGAGCGAAGGGTTGCCTATGTTGTTGCCCAAAGTAATTTCATAGAAGCGCAACAGCCACCGAGTGCCATATGGTGCCGTCAAATGCCACCGGCAGTCCAGACCTGGTCGCGCCTTGCCTGGATAGCTCGGCGAGCGCAATATTCCACTCTCTCCCAGGGCCAAGGTGAGATCATCGCCGCACACCAGCGGCTGCGATTTCCAAGTCAGATTAAAACCGCGCGCCTGTGTCTCATTATCTGACCGGAACCAGAAGAACAGCTGCTCCTGGGTGGACACCACACTGCCATTGCCCAATGGCAACCCACTGCCACAGAAGCGTCCAATAAGCCTGGCGGTCAGGGAACTGCCATCGTGTAGCTGAATAAAGTCGGCGCTGCAATCGGCGCTGGGCTGCAGCTCGAACAAGCCAAAGGTTACATTCAGGACCATGCCGCGCCGCGAGCGTATGATGAAGGCGCACCGCTCATTGGGTTGATAGCCACTGTTCTCACCGGGCTCGCTGGGTGGGAATTGCAGGCTGCCTGTCTCGTTGCGCAGCACGAGGCCGCAGTAGCTGCGCACATGGGAGCAGCTGCTGCCCGTGTAGCCAACGGGACACATGCACTGGTGTTGATTGCCCGGCAGTAGACGGCAGGTCCCGCCGTTGTGGCAAGGATTCGGATGGCAGGCATCAGCCTCTGCGCACACCGCACCGGTATAGCCCGGCTGGCAGATGCAACTGGTGCCGCGACCGCTAAGCACACACGTGCCATTGTTTAGACAGCGATGATCGTCGCAGGGCTTACGGCTAGAGTCCTCGGTGCAGCCATCGGCACCGTAACCGTGCCCGTAAAAGCCTGCTCCGCAACTGCATACGACCGTACCGGAAATATACTCACACTGAGCGCGGGGATCGCAAATATGCTGGTCGTTGCACAAGTTGGACTTGGCCTCGTTACAGGTGCGCCCGTCTCCTGTCCAGCCAGGAGGACAGCGGCCGCAGCGAAAGGAGCCCTCCGTATTGATGCAGCTGACCAAGGGGCGCTGGCTGCAGCCGCCATTGTTGCCATCAGCGCATTCGTTAATGTCACGGCAGTGCCTACCGTCACCTGGAAGGAAAAACTCCGCTTAAGTCTTGAACACCCACATCTCAATCATACGCTTGCCCCACCTGTATAGCCTGGAGGACACGCGCCACAGCGATAGCTGCCTGGTAAATTAATGCATTCGTTGTGACAGGGATTAACGTCTGGAGCACATTCATCCACATCGCGGGTACAAGGGCTGGCGTTAGCGACGCTGACATTAGTTTCCGCCCAGGTCCAGCCCGGATCACAGATACAGACATAACCGCCAGCATTGTTGGCGGGTAGGCAGGTGCCGTGGCTGCCGCACAGCTCCGCTGATTGATTGCTCAGACATGCGTGTTGACGCAGACGACAGTGCTCGCCAGAGAAGCCATTGCGACAAAGGCAGCTGCAAGATTACGGACTAGCATTTAGGCGGGACACGATTTAGTATGGTGCTCCACTTACCGATAGCTGCCCGGCGTATTGATGCACTGGGCATCGTTCTTGCAGACGGCCAAATCGGTGCCGGCAAAGTCGGAGCATTCGTTTACATCGTCTTCGCATGTCCGTCCCTGCAATTAAAAGAAGGTATAAAGCATCAGTGACAAGGAAGAAATATTTATGTATATCAATCGTGTATCACACTCGACAGACGGCTGACATGGCGCGAACATATTGCGCGCAAAAGAAAGCAGGCTGAAAACACAACAACAAAAATTGAATTGCACTCGAATTGCGATCTCTCTTCATAAAAAGGTTTTAACGAAGAATTTAATAAAACATGCATTTATATTTAATCGAAAATTAAATACACATTATATATAATGATCTGCTGATTTATAATTCTGAAATATATTTAACTTTTTGAAACAAAACTTTCCTCAATACGTGAACTACTATTAACAGACGCAACACATTAAACTTGGCGCTAGGCCTTTAACATTTTCCAATTAGAGCAATGAGAATTAAAATTCTGTTTAAATAACATTATGAAGTAATC
This sequence comes from Drosophila kanekoi, assembly GCA_037075305.1. Taxonomy (NCBI): domain Eukaryota; kingdom Metazoa; phylum Arthropoda; class Insecta; order Diptera; family Drosophilidae; genus Drosophila; species Drosophila kanekoi. The sequence continues at coordinate 1,520,381 of JBAMCE010000090.1, forward strand.
ATCGTGATAAATTACATTTTCAAGTTTTTACATTATATAGATATATGTACATATTTGAACGTGCGAGGCGGATCAGTGCAGATAGTGTAAATGTGCCTTTTTATTTATATAGGAATCAGATCATTAACATAAGCTCGCAAGGCAAAGCGCCTGCAGTATTAAAATTACTGTCCAATGCAGGGCCGCCAACGAAGTGGCCCGTTACGAGTGTTAATAAAATTATGCATGTTAGCACATCCACTACTTTGTATAGAAAGTGCTGCCCATGTATGGGCGTGTGTGCATGTATAAAATGTAGACCATTAACATAGCATGTTATGTAGCAAGACGAGCCGAAAGTATAAAATGCTTCAGTTGAAATGCGCGGCAGCTCGGCACAGGAGGTCTATGTATATGTAAAAATATTAAAAGCTGTTCACGTATGTATGTTGAGGGAGAAGCCAACAGTATAAAACGGGCCGCCCATTGCACCAGTGTTTCAGTTAAATCTGAAGAGTTAGGAAGAGCTAACAGCATAAAAATGAATACATACATATGTATTACAGATCAATGTAAGCTCGCAAGAAGAAGAGCCAGTAGTACAGTGTCCATTAGTAAAGTTGCAGTTGGTGTTATAGTATAACGAGGAAGAAAGGCTATCTTCGGCACGCCAAAGATCTAATACCCTTGCAACCTTTTAATGCCGAGAAAATGGTTAATGCCGTTTGGTGAAGGTATCTTGATAAACAAAAAAGGCTTTTAATCAAAAACCTAGTTTTCGACCGATCGTTCCTATGGCAGATATATGGTATAATAGTCCGATGTAAATACGATTTTGCAAAAATGAAGGGAGCATAGTGAAATCCTGAAATGCCGAGTATGGTCAAGATATCTTGAAAAACAAAATGTTTTTTCATACAAAAACTTAATTTTCGACCGATCGTTCCTATGGCAGCTATATGATATAGTGGTCCGATCTTAATAGGATTTTGCATATATATGAGGAGCTTAGTAAAACTAATAAATGCCGAGTTTGGTCAAGATATCTTGAAAAAAAAAATGTTTTTGCATACAAAAACTTAATTTTCGACCGATCGTTCCTATGGCAACTATATGATATAGTGGTCCGATCCAGCTGGTTTTGACATATGTGCTGCGTGCAACAGAAAAAGGGACTTCTGCAAAGTTTCATTAAGATAGCCTTAAAACTGAGAGACTAGTTCGCATAGAAACAGACAGACGGACATGGCTATATAGACTCGACTGTTGATGCTGATCAAGAATATATATACTTTATGGGGTCGGAGATGTCTCCTTCTATGCGTTACACATTTCACGACAAAATTATAATACCCTCTGCAAGGGTATAAAAATGTTAATAGCCGATCAATGTAAGCTTAGATGATAAAGACGCACTAGTATAAAAAGGTGTTCCCCATTCAGGAGGGTTTTAGTTTAAGCTGCGACACGGCGCAGTGCAGGTGGTGTGTTTTTATAGGCATGTTGATAGCAGATCAATGTTAATTTCGAGAAAGAACAGCTTGCAGTGTAAATAGGGGTGTCCATTGCAGTTTTCTCTTCACCTCCCGCCCCTTCACTGTCTCTTTTCACGCCTTAATTTGGTTAACATTGTGTCCCACTCGAATTCTCTAAATTTTGAACAGAGCTTATCATCACTTGACAGCCGGGCTACACAACTACGCCCCGTTTTTTTGGTCTCGTGTGGTGACGAAGACGCCCACCCATGCTACTCACTTGCCAGCCGGCAGCACAGACACAGTGGAAGGCGTTATAAGCATCATAGCAGGTTCCGCCATTCTTACAAGGAGTCGACAGACACTCATCCTTGGCGAGGTTGGTTTCGAGAGATGTCAGGGTGTTCGCAATAACCTGAACACGCTGCAGGTCCCGGCGCAGCACACGCTGCGTAGGTCCATAACGACGTGTTCCATTCTGCATATTACTTAACCATCTGGCCAAACGCAGCAGATCCCGTTGCACGCTGCGAAACTGTTCCTTTAGCGCGTCCAGGGACATAGGTTCCCGTCGAGTCGCTGCTGACTGCGCCGCTGCCGCACGCTGACGTCCCTGCAGCAAAGATACGACGTCCACGTCGTTTAGGAGCAGAGTGGCTGCCTCGCCCATGAGGCGGAATGTTATGTTCTGGTCAGTAGCCGCTTCAAACAGCAAGGTACCATCTTCGCTGCCATGCAGCTGGGGCTGGACGCGAGCTTCAGTTGCAGTTATCCGTGGCAGGTGTGGGCAGAGCGCCAAAAGACACACATAGAGCGAAGTCACAAGGTAAGATTTATCAATATTCATTTTCACACATTTTCAAATTATTCACTTTTAGGGCTATGTTTAAGCGTGGACTATGGCACAAGAACTGAAGCCAGCGGCGCTGTTCTCCTACATTTTATATGCAGTTGGGGGGGCGTATACAACGATTACTCATTACATTTTATAATTTGTATACCCTGTATCCATTGAAAATGTAAATAGTATAATGATTTTATGCAAAGGCAAGCATCTCCGGCCACATCGGTGTATGTATGAATAGCTTCTACAGCCGAGACCGAGAATGTGTGTTTGATCTTAGATTAATTTTTAAAATAAATTGATTGTTTTGGACGGCAGATCAACGCTGGTTACAGGGCATCTGCTAGTCGGACACTCTCGACTAGAATACTCTGAATTGCTTCTTCTCAAACTGTATTTACACGAAACATGTAGAACTCCCATTGGCGTATTTTGGAAATATTTATGCACAAATGATTTATGCAGATTAAATCATATCATCTATCACTTGAATAAAATAGCAGGAATATATGGAAACTTTTGATTTCGTTGTGGTTTTTTCCAAACATTTAAATTTTTAACCATTAAAAAGTTAATCGGACACTTTCATGGTGCTTATATGTTCGCTTTTGTTTGTTGCTAAATTTATGCAATATGTGAGCGGTTCTATGGTGTAATGGTTAGCACTCTGGACTTTGAATCCAGCGATCCGAGTTCAAATCTCGGTAGAACCTGTCAGTAATATTCTTTTTTTCGATTCAAATTTTGTTTTTATTTTCTTTTAAGTTTATTTTAAAAATATTTGTAAAGTTACAAACGCATGAAAACATGCATTTAACTAATAAAATTGCTTTAAGGGCAGCTATTTTTTTTTACCAACATCTTGTCAGTTAAGAGTGGAGGAAATCAAGATTTATCAAACTTGATCTAGATATATATATCCTAAAATTTGTTCATTCTAGTCTAGAATATTGATTCATAAGCTCATCCCAGCTCGTATCTATAAGATATACTTATTTGCACATGCATCAAATACCCTTCATCTGCATCTCAATTCAATTGAGACGTTTATATTATGTTCATTTATTATTGAAAGCCACATAAATAAGTCTATGAATATTTGTAGAAATCTGTGTTATCAGCTGCATTTGTTGTTATTTCCAACAAATTTAATCAAGTTATCAAGTTCAAATCAAATGTTCAAATAATTGTATATGCAAATGCACATACCATATAAATATATTTAAATTTACATAAGCTGATACATAGAAAATTCTAATTGACATTGACCTTGTGAGTGATTTCGTCAAAAGATCTGAAATCAAGAATATTCGTATGTTTCAAATAATTTGGAACGTGATTCAATCAATGGTAATGACTCTTATACACTGAAAACAATAATTGTTACTTTCTGTTTATAATTAATGTTAATGCTTTGATAAGAGAAGGTAAATCTTTTAAAATCTCTTATATATTCTTTGTATGTATGTACACTGCACTTTTATAAAATAAACGCGCCTTATACTCGCTATGAAGCCGGTTTTTTTCCCAGTGTAGCAAACAAGAATATATACACAAAACTATCAACAAATTTAACCGCCTGCAATGGCAGCTATGACAACGAAAATGAAAGCAAATTCAATTAGTTTAGCAACAAACAGTTATGAGTACTATATATATATATATATGGGGCCTATGTATTTATAAATCGGAAAAGCGACTTTTTGTTGTTGTTGTTGCCATGCTTTTTGGGGGCCTGTTGCTGTCGTAGTCGTTGCTCTGTGCTCAGTTCCATGCGAGGCGTTGAGTTGAACGTGTAGATTCGCAAAGCTAACATATTAAGTATACGCCGCGTGATGCCAGTTTTTTCGAAAATCTTGTCGCTGACCGGCTGCGGTATGTCTCGCAGGCAATTGCGTTTGTCTTTTCTATATGGTATACAAATATATAAATATTTTCCCATTATGCAATCGTCTTATGCGCGCAGCTGGGAGGCAGCAGCTGCGCCCGTACAGCGCGGCAGCGCAGTCGCAGCTGCGCGAGCTGCTTGGCCAACAGCTGAGTGGCATCCAGGAGGCGGGCACATTCAAGGCGGAGCGCATCATCACCTCGTCGCAGAGCACGCAGATTACGGTGCAGGGCAGCGATCAGAAGATACTCAACTTTTGTGCAAATAATTATTTGGGTCTGGCGGTGAGTGTGCGTGTACGTGAGGATCGGGTGACTCTCTTAATGGGCATTTTCCACGTTTAGAACAATCCGGAGATTGTGCAGTACAGCCAGCAGCTGCTGGGTAAATATGGCGCAGGCTTGAGCTCGGTGCGATTCATTTGCGGCACTCAGGACATACACAAGCAGCTGGAGCGAAAGATAGCGCAGTTTCATGGACGCGAGGATACCATATTGTACGCCTCCTGCTTTGATGCCAATGCGGGCATCTTTGAGGCCATACTCACACCAGAGGATGCCGTCTTCTCTGACGAGCTGAATCATGCGTCCATCATCGATGGCATACGGCTGTGCAGAGCCAAGAAGCAACGTTACAAGCACCGCAATCTGGCTGATCTGGAGCAACAGCTGCGCTCGACCGATGCCCGCCTCAAGCTGATTGCCACCGATGGCGTCTTCTCCATGGATGGCAATATAGCGCCGCTGGCACGCATTGTTGAGCTGGCCAAGAAATATGACGCACTGGTCTTTGTGGATGAGTGCCATGCGACTGGCTTCTTTGGTGCCACTGGACGCGGCACTGAGGAGTACGACAATGTTATGGGCGAGGTGGATATTATCAACTCAACGCTGGGCAAGGCTCTGGGCGGCGCCTCCGGCGGCTACACCACGGGACCAGCAGAGCTAATCTCATTTCTGCGCCAGAAATCGCGGCCATATCTCTTCTCCAACACACTGCCGCCAGCGGTGGTGGCCGTTGGCTTGAAGGTCATGGACATGCTGCTCAGCTCCAGCGAATTGACCCAGCGCGTCCAGAGCAACACCCAACGCTTCCGCGAGGCAATGACCAAGGCCGGCTTCACCATTGCCGGCGAGAATCATCCCATCTGCCCGGTCATGTTGGGCGATGCGCGTCTCGCCTCCACCTTCGCCGACGAGATGCTAAGTGAGTGTGACGCTTGATTGGCTTTTTACCCATGAGATTACATTTTGTTTTGTTTTTATTCCTGCAGCACGCGGCATTTATGTCATTGGCTTCAGCTATCCGGTGGTCCCACAGGGCAAGGCACGCATCCGCGTTCAAATCTCAGCGGCTCACACCGAGGCGGAAATCGATCGGGCTATTCAGGCATTTATTGAGGTCGGTCGCTCCCTGAAGGTCATCAAATAACGCTGCAAGCAGATGATATTCAATTGTCAAGTATTTTTGTGCTGCATTTATAATAAATCTACGAATTTTGTTGCCATTTACAAAACGAAACTCAGCCTATTTACATATAAACTATATTTTATTTAAATATCATTGATTATTTGTCTAGATATAAGCATCAAGAGATTTAATGTTGCCTTCTATTCCGTATCTCTCACTACCGGACATTTTATATGCTCTCTTTCCTATTTCTTCACTCTGTCTCCCTTTTTCTTTCTCTCAATCTTCTCTCGCTCTCATAAATCGCCCTTCTATGCGATTCTCAAACTGAGAAGATATTTAGTTTTTTTGCGTTTTATACAACAGCGCCCTCTTAAAAGTGCATAAAATATTCGAAAACAAATGTTTTTGCGTTGCTTTATTTGGTTCGTCTGATTAACTAAGCTGCTTTTACTATGTATAGTAAATATAATAATAAACAATTAGAGTTACACATTTAACTTAAGATTAAATTGCACATTAAATCAATGACTGTTCGCAGCGGGGCAAAATGCAGGCGCTGCCCGACTGGTTACATAAAAGCAATAACAAATTAAATACGAGTTACTAAACAATAATTACAAATAATAATAATTAAACAATACGAAAATGAAAATACTTTTATAAAGCGAGAATTGTGCGAAGATTGGGCTAAATAGTTTGCATTGATGCGCAACTGGAACAAGGATTCGATTTTTAACTGTGACTATGAGAGCTTTGGTTAGTTTATGCATGTGTGTGTGTGTGTATTTGTGTGTTGACTGAGATGAGTTGGATTGGGTTAGTCCTTCGTTGACTACTTGTTGACCAGTCCGCGCGCCTTGGGATAAGCCGACGCTGGCTTCTTGGGCGGCACACGGCCCGTGGTCGGCCGACGGTTCGAGTCGAGAGCTGACCCTGGACTGGGCAGACCGCTGCGTGTGGATTTGACGGAACGCACGTTGGACGCGGCGCCCACACTGCTGGGCGTGTCATCACTTGAGGCCGCGCCGCCACTGGCGTTGCCATTGATAATGTTCTCGAGACGGGAACGCAGCGACTTTGTTTGGTTGTCCACAATATCGATGTCATCGCCGGTTTGCATGGCCTGAGCGAGCACCGCCTGCAAGGAGGCAGACACCTTGGGCGTTTTGTACTCTTGCGTTGTGCGGCAGGGCATATCCAGCTCGTAGCTGACAATGTTCTCGCTTTTGAAGCGCAGCGCACCGGGAGCACTCGATTTGGCCTCCTGCAGTGCATACTCGGATATGGGTCGTCGCCGCAGAGGATGCGAGACGGGACGCTTGCTGCTGAATTTGCCATCGCCGGCATTTATGGGCATCGGTAATGAGGCAAACTTCCATTCCTCTTGCTCCTCGTCGTACTTGGCCTGCGTGTAGAGCCGCTGCTTCACCTCGATTGGCACAAAATTGTCAATGATGAGCAGTTGGCGCTTCAGCTCCTTGACCAGTTCGTTCTGTGCCATCTCCAGTTCGCGCAGATCCTGATTATGATCGTGTTTGCAGTCGTTGAGCTCCTGCTGTAGCGCCAAATACTTGGCATAGCATTTGGAAAGTTTGCGTTTCTTTAACTCGACCTCCTGCTCCAGCGATACGTTGCGTTCCCGGATCTCCAGTGTGGTCTCCTCCTGCAGTTCCAGTTGCTGTTGTATTTCAATTTCACGCTTCTTCCGCTCCGCTATCTCCACCAGCTTTTTCTCCAGCTCAATTTGACGTTCGCTGTACGTGTCTAGCAGATTCTTTCCGCCGCGCACCAGCTGACCCTCCAGCTCAGCCAGTTTGGCGGCCAGCTTTGCGTTCTCTACACGCTCTCGCTCCAATTGCTCACTGGACTTGGCCACTTCCGCCTCGTTTTCCTTATCCGACTCTGGCTCCGATTCATCTGCTTCGCTCTCCGCCTCGTCCTCAGCCGCTTGCAGCTGGTCCTGCGTTACGCTATCCGTTAGCTCGCGCTGTGCCGGCTCCCGTTTGGGCTTCTTCACGCGCTTCTTGGCTGCCGCAGCCAGTTTCTCGGTGCGCTGTTGCTGCTGCGGCGCAATGAGACGCTTGAGTCGCTCAATCTCTGCCTGGTACTCTTTCAGTTTGGCATCCTGCGGATCCTCGTTCTTGATGGGCTGGTTCTGTATGTTCTTGGCGCGCTGCGCATACCGCAGCGTTGTCAACGTCTCATTGTAGTTATAGTTGGAGGGTCCAATATTGGCAATCATGATGGTCTTGGAGTTGCCGCCCAGCGAGTCCTGCAGCAATCGCGTCAATTTCGAATCACGATACGGAACATGGGGCGAATTCTCCGCCAGCGCGGAGATCACATTGCCCAGCGAGGAGAGCGCCAAATTAATTTTGCTGGCCTCCTTGAGGCGTTCCGCCGAAGCGCCCGTCTTTGACTGACGCTCGCTGCCAGCCAAATCAATGAGATTCAGTTTTCCCACCTTAATCGTGTTCGTCTCCGTGTCGCACATCTCAATCTTGATCATGAATATCGCATGCGAGCTGCAAGGTAACATCAGATTATTAATCAAATGTCTGCAGCTTTATTTTAAGACTTACCGCGAGCTGTGCTCGTTCATGTTAGTGAAGCCCACGGTGCGATTCTTGTTGCCCACCTTCATGACGTTCGTCATGTCGTCGACGCTCTTGCAGTTGATGGCATGCAGATTGGGCACATAGACGCCGGAGCCACGTTCGCGCACCTCTAGGTGCTTGGAGTTGGGTTTTAGCAAATCGCGCAGTTCCTCCATGTAGATCTCCAGATAAGAGACGTCCACCAAGAACTGAAAGTTCTCGGTGCGATTGATGTGCAGCCAGATTTGCTCAAAGGTCCGCGGTATAATGCCCATCAGATCATCATTGTTCCGCACTCCCTCCATCGTAAACGTTTTGCCCGTGCCCGTTTGACCATAGGCAAATATGCAGCCATTAAAACCATCCAACACAGAGCTGACCAGCGGGAATACCACCTCATGGTAAAGCGTTGTCTGTGATGCAGCCGCATCATATGCCGCATCATAGGTGAACACCTTGCGCTGCTCCTTATTGACATCCACCAGATTCTGTAGCTCCACCACACCGCGATTCGGATATACATTGACCACTTCCGGTGAGCCCTCAGTGCGCTCCCGATTGCTCAACGGACGGCATCGTACCACAACCTGAACGCACTCGTTCGGCGTTTGGCTATTCGCCGTGCCAGGCCGTTTGCTCTTCGCACTCATTTTGCTGCTGCTGAAGCTGTTTTGGAGACGGTGACTAAAGCAGCCTTGCCTTTGTGCCCCCTTTCACCCCGCGCTCAGTGGCCGTTTTTGTCTGGGGCTGTAGCTGTGACGACAAACAAATGTCAAATAAAATCAATAATTTGAGAGTGTCACAAATTGTGGCTGCATTTTCTGGTGTTTTTATCTTTTCATTTCTTCTGACAAATGACGTCACTTTATTAGACAAATTTTGCGCACAATTTGGAGTTTAACGCCTTGCAATAATTACCTGTATTTTTAAAAGCCAAATTACTTCACCTTGAGTTCGTTTTTTTTATTGTTCAGCTGCTACCGCTAGCAAGGTTATCGATAGTAATTCGATAGTTCGTTGAATATTTGCTAATCAAAAAATACCAGTTTACTTATCGAAAATACTTCAACCGATATATCAAAATATATCGGACATAGGCGCAAAACTTGAAAATCTATTCAATAAAACTAGTTAGCTTATTTCGTCAAACATTTTACCTAGAGGATTTTGACTTATGTGCAGATTTATTATGATCCGTTGCGCCTCGCTTGCGTTTATTAAGCGGATTACGCGGATCGTAAACATCGTACCAGTCATCACCTTTGGTAGACGCATCTTTGGCCAGCACAGGCACATTGCTGTTGAAATTTAACGTGTGCGCCAACCAGTCGTCCCCGGTGATTTCCTTTTCCACGACACTGTCGTCCATTTGCTTGGGCTCCTCATCGACATCCTCAGTATTCGATTTATATTTGAATTTGTCCAATTTCGATTTGAACTTAGATAACAAGGCCAAAGTAAATTCCTCTCTGATATAAAAATCTTAATTATTTTCCCATTGATTATGGATTTCATAGCTAGGCTACGCACCTTCCTTGTCCTTTAACAGTGTCTTTTGTCTTGGCAGTGTACATTTGTTTTACTTCAATGAAATCTTTAATATAATGATTTTCGCTGGCTCCCTTAATGGCATCCTTCTTTGAAGTCTTTTCGGACTCCTTGGAGAGTTGTTTATCTTTGCTGACCTTCTCCATTTGATATTGCCGCTTCAATGAAGCAATTTCTTCACGTATTTTGGACCTAGAAAACATCAAGAGTAAATCACAATGCTGCACATACAACACTATACAACGACAATTGGGCACATACTTTTCTTTGGAGATTTTCTGGTTTTGTTCTTGCTCCTGGGTCATCAGAATGTCCTCATCGTCATCGTCTGATTCGCTTTTGATCTCTTCACGTTTGACCGGCTTTGGCGGCTTTGCCGATGTGGATTTAGTTGCTCTGGCGAGTTTACTTTTTATAATATCTGAGCAAGTGGCGACTTTTTTGGCGACCGTCTGTTCGCAGTCATCTGATAGATTTTCCTCGCTGGACGCTCGCTCTGTTTTGGGCACCTTAACGGGTTCCTTGCTTAGCTTTGGGTCATCCGTGACATCGTGTAAGGATTTTGCTTTGCCAGCATTTTGCTTCACAAATATGCTCGTTTCCTGTTCGTCCCCTTCGGCCTCCTCGCCGAAGGAAAGTAGTCCAAAGTTTCTAAGCATAAGTTCCGAGTTAAAGCCACAATATTAAGTGAAATATAATACTTACTTTACGCCTTGTTTTTCTTTCTTGGTTTTCTTCGATTTTGAGGCTGCTTTGGGCAAGGAACGCGGCACAATATCGTTGAAGGGATTGCTAAGCACTTCTGTGGAAATGATGCGATGCGCGTACATGGGTCGCTCCTGGTGATCGACGATGCCCTCCTCCAGCTTGAGCATATTGAACACTGTATCGCCCGTGATTTTGCCAAAGAGTGTGTTCTTGTTTTCCAGCTCTGGAGTCGGCGCAAATGTGAAGAAAAATTGCGAGGCGTTGTCATCCTTGCCAGAGTTGGCCATGCCCACCAGGCCGCGACGAGAGTATCGCAATCGGGAATGGAATTCATCCTTAAACGGCTGGCCATAAATCGATTCGCCGCCAGTGCCATCGCCATTCGGATCTCCGCCCTGCACAATGAATCCCTTGACCAGCCGGTGAAAAGTTGTGCCATTGTAATAGCCCTCCAGGCAGAGTTGGACAAAGTTGCGACACGCCTTTGGGCACTCTCTGGCCCACAGTTCTATGTCAATATCACCGACTGTGGTTTTCAACAAGACTTTGCCAGATGTTGGCGGCTCCTGGATGTAAATATTGCTCATTTTCAAGGAAATAAACAATTCAGACCAAAGTTGTCTACTTCAGCGTCGTTGGGCTGATGGTTGGCAACGCGTTTGAGGAAGTCAGGGCTGTTTGTGCCCACAGCTGTTTAAATTTGTAAAATTTATCGATGTTTTAATATCGATACAACTACCTGTTGCACTCATTTAAAGTGAGTACACACCTTCAAAGCATAATGTGCCAAAAAATACCAATGTTCGTTACTAAGCAACGGTTTCTTTTTAGATTTTGTCGTCCTTGGCTTTCATTTCAATTTCAACAAATATAAAAGCTACCAACGCAAGTTTTTAGAACTTGTAATGAATTTTAGCGACGACCCACTGGCTGATTTACTCAGTGATAATAGTTTGGACAATGACAACTTCTTCGACGCGCCACCCGGAGCCAATGCAAAAAAGCTGCCCAAATCCAACAAAGCCAAGAGTAAACTGGAGGACCTCTTTGGCATAAAAGAGGAATCGGAACCGGACGCTCAAAATTCAAATGCAGCAAAACAGATTAATGCCAAACCGTCTGCTTCGAGCACTCCGCGCATTGTCAAACAGAAGCCGACGCTATCGATGGACGATGCCGACGACGATGACCTAGGATTTGATCCCAAGCGACCGAAGAGCGGCGGTGGAGCCAGGAAAAACCTATTCGACGATTTGCTCGGGGCTTCAGAGCCTAAAAGAAACATTTTTGATGAAATTTTAAGTGGCAACGAGGCCGCACCTAAACGTCCCGCCACTGCAAAACCCTCAATGTCCCGCCAGTCAACGGATACAACGACGGACAACTCCAACGTGCATTCACAGGCGCGCCCTAAAACCGCAGCGGGCGCGGGTAGGCGCAGCTCGGCCTCTGTCCAATCCGCCAATCTCAACGCGGATCCTTTGGGTCTATTTGGCAGAGAGAAGGAGACAAATGCTACCGTTTCGGGTATGTCAACGCCCGTCTCCAAGAAACGCGGCACGGCTGACTGGCTCGGCTTGGCGGCAGCGCCTGCAGCTGCCGAGGAAGAGCTAGAACGTGCCGCCTCGCCACCAACGCCCAAGTTAATTAAAGAGAACGCGCCAGCGCCAAAGACAACCTCCGACATATTGCGCATTCCCGACTCGGACGAGACAGAACCAAGCACTCGGCCGACTGGGGACAGCACAGTGCAAAAGATTCTATTGCTAAACAGAGTAAACTTGGAGAGCAACCAGAGCTACAGTGCTCTGCAACATCAGGAGACGCAGCTGACAATTGCTGCCCAAATGAAGAGCCAGGAGCGCGCACTGCTCGAAATGCAGCTGAAGCAGGAGACGCAGGATCGCAAGTTTGATGAACTGCTGCAGCAGCAACTGCAGCGCCAGCAGCAAATGGAAGAGCACATCAAGGCGCAGCAGGAACGCATCAATATGCACCTGCAGTTGTTGATGAGCCAGCCCGTTTTGGTGCGTGCCGAGCGCCCAGAATCTCTGCCAGCTGCTGCTGAAATGGAATCGAAAGTCCCTTCTGATTCCATGCCAGCCAAAGATGACGGCAAGGAACAGCTGCTGCAGCTGGAAACAGATGTCAAGCGTAATTTGCTCGAAAAGCAGCGACTCGAGGAGCTGGTGGCCAACATGAGAGTCAACTACGAGCAGGAAATCGAAATGATCGAGAGCTCCTACAAGTGAGTAAGCCTCATAAGTTCCATACAGATCTCGAAACTGTTTCTATTTTTCAGAAAACAGCTGAAGGTATTGGAGCAGCACTTGGCTGCTGTGGAGCAGCGCCTGAAGCTGGAGAACACCGAAATTACAGATTACTACGCCGGCAAGTTAGATAAGCTCAAAGGCGACTATGATCTGCAGATCTCCAATTTGAAGCAGGATCACGAGGACGATTTGCGCATGCTGCGCAGCTCGCATGAGGCGGACATGGAGCGCATAAGGCAAGCCAAAATACTAGAGCAGGCCGCTGTGCAGGATCATGGCAGCTACTTGGAGACGCTGCGCATGGCATCCAGCGATTTGCAAGAGCTGCGCGAAGGCCTGACCACGACCAAGGAGCGCGAGCAACAATTGGAACTCCGTGAACGTCGCCTGGCTGACGCGAAACGCCGTTTAAGGATCGACGAGGAGGGCGCCGAGCAGGAGAAGCGTCGTCTAATGGAGCTGGTGAGCACGCTGGAGTTGCAGCTGGAACGCCTGTCCAAGGACTCGGCCGAGGAGAATTGGCAGCTGCGCCAGCGCATGGCCAGCATTGAATCTGAAAAGAAGGCATTCGAGCAGGAGAAGCAGTTCCATCGCGAGCAAATGGAGCGCGACGAGAAGCGAATCGAACAGCTGAAAAATCTGCAGCTGGCCGAGGTTGAGCGCCTGCAGCTAGATATACAGCAGGAGCGCACGCGCCTCCTAGTCGAGCAGCAGAAACTGGAGATGCAGCACAAACTGCACGAGCAGGGTGACTTGAATGCTGAGCGACTGGAGCTGGAGGCGCAGCTGCAGGTTGCACGAGATGCGATTAAGCGAGCGGATGAGCAGCAGGAGCGCTGCCACAAGCAGCAGCGAGAGCTGGAGCAGCGCAAGCGGGTGCTCCTCGAAAAAGAGAATGCGCTCAACATCAAGGAGGACGAGGTGCTGCACACGTCCAGTGACTATCGGCGGTCCATCAAACGTTTGCACACGGCCGAGCACAAGGCTCGTGAAGCCGAGCAGCTGCTGCACGCCAAGCTGCAACTGCTGACCAAGCGTGCGCAGGAGCTCAGTGAGAAGGAGGCACAGATCTCGCAGGAACGCATGCTGCTCAGCCAAGATCGCATGGCTCTGCACAAACTGAAGCAGCAGATCAGCCTAAGCAAGTGCGCCCTCTGCAAGATGGGCGTCGACAACGTGGAATTCGCGCAACGCATGGCTGGCCATGGCAAAGGAAGTCAAGGCACCAAGGGTGCAGCGACTCAGCCAGTAACACAGGATCAGGCGCAGGGGCAGGTTCAGTCGAGGTCTCAGCTGGAGAATAGAAATGTTAGTCAAACGGCAATGCCTGTGGGCGATATTGTTGAGCGCATGCTGGACGAAAATATTGAGGCCTCCTATCGCAGGATGTACAATTTGTCGGATAATGAAGATTTGGACTATTGGACAACAGTTGGGCTTGATGACGATTCCAAAAAATTAGTCCTGGACAACGGCAATAGTTTAGACATCGAAGACTTAATGTTGGCCAATCTTAACCTGCAATGAACACTTTTCAAATAAAAAAAAACACTTTCTAAAATTGTAAAATAACAAATTTTTAAATTTTTAAGCTGCTTATCGATACTTTTGACCAACAATCGGTATTCATAATATATTCATCGCAATAGTTTGATTCCAGTGTGTACATAAATCTATAATATTTTTTATTACTGTGCTTGTTGCATTCCGTTTTGTGAATTTTTCCGTGTCGTTTGTTATTATTTTTTTGTGTGACGAAGCGACCGTAGCAATTTAGAAAAATTCAATTAAGTATATTTATATTATTGTTCAATAACTTTTCTTGATAATATGTCGCATTAAACAGTATTTCGCGTTTAACGCCTACGTGTATGTGTGCGTTTCTGTTTCGTTTTCTGTGCAAGTTTTAATTTCTCTGTGTTAGTGTTATATCTGTTGTTTGTATGTATGTATGTGTATGCATGTGAGTGGAGGAAGCTCCAAAGCCGCGGAACTCACAAGCAATCCAAATGAAAACGTCATAAGTAAAAAGCACATACAAATTGAAGCAACTGAAATCGACGGCAGTATTAAGCAAGTGTGAAAGAAAACCAAACTCGAGCTATGTAAGTGGATGAAAAGCGAAACCAAGTACACACATATATATATATATATGAAAATATATATATATATATGTATATGAATGTGTATATATATGTACTAGACTGTATGGGTGCAAGGGCTGTCATCAGTTTATATGGAATACTTGCTTTTACAACTTATGCACATATGCATATGTATCTTTTCGAATGTGCAAATAGACTTTTTTAATAACTACAGTTATTATTATATAAAGGTACTAAAAACATTTTAATATTGAGATTTTGCTGTTATTTTTCGTCACGATTCTGCCAACACATAGCTACATTTATATGTGTGTTGCGTATGCATAAATACATTGTATTTTCGTATGTACATATGTAGGTATGCAAATTTGAACTTGTCGAACCGCTGCTCGTCATACTCATCACATAATATTCTGTTCGTTAGTATATTTAAATACATTTTATTGATTGGCTCTAACCTTTGGCTCGCGTTGCCCCAGCTAATAGTTTCACAATACCGGCATACATATGTTTGCATGTTTTCTTATCTATTGTGTCCTCTTTTTGATAGCATTTTGATTTCGTTTTCATAGTGTATATATTGTATGTATGTGTGAACCGGTCCCACATCTGTGTTTTACTCATGTGTTGAGTGGTACACTTGTGTGCGTGTGTGAAAAGCATTCATGCTGAACAGCTGTTCTTCTCAAGGCAATCGTGAGAAAGCGGCACATTCGTTTGTTTTTATTTGCGACACACGCACACACAAACGCAACAGCCTTATCGTACGGTTGTTGTAATGTAATGTAAACTTAAATACGCATGAATGAATTACATATGTATGTGTTTATGTGTGCATATGTAAAAGAAATATATTAAAATAACTCAACATATACAATATACAATAAAAGCTTTGCTGGCAGACTCCTCTATTAGACAGAGCCTTTTGATCAACTCGAATCCCCCTCAAAAATTCAATATTGTTATATTTATCAAAAACCAAATGCTCTTTAGAATTCAATTTTACTACTCATTAAATATATGAAAACTACTGCAAAATGATTATATCATTGACATATTCCTTAAGCGAACATATGTATATCTTATCTAAAAACAAAATGCTGGAAATCTAGAATTTGCTCAATTGCGCTTTTATCGTATTTGACACACTACACTAACTTTTAACAAGTAAGAATGCTCTAGTCGGGAGTGCACGACTAGGGGTACCCTGAATCGTCTCCTTTCTTGAAAGATACTTCATCTGTATATACAATTCCAGAAGCTACATGTAGAGCTAGCTCTAGCTCTTAATATTTACACAATTTTCTCAAAAAAAACTGATTTCAATATCGATTGTTATGGATTGCTTGTAATCGGAGTAAGTTATCGATAGGCACTATAAGGACCTACATCCAACTCTTATAGGTTCTGATATCCTTGCATACATACGGACAGACGAACGGACGGACAGACAGACGGACATGGCTAGCTCGACGCGGCTATTGATGCTGATCAAGAATATATATACTTTATGGGTTCGGAGATGCTTCCTTCTGCCTGTTACATACATTTACATTTTGCAGAAATACATTATACCCATTTTCAATGGGTTCAGGGTCTAAAAAACAATAAAATATAATGGACGGTTAAGTTCGTTAGGAAATTCGCATAGTTTCATACATTGTATTATATAATATGAAATTAGAATCGTTCGCCATTAAGATCTTCTTAGGATCATGCTCTTAACTAATAACAATTTATAATAACTATGACAAATCATTGTTAAAATTCAATAAATGTGGAACATTCCTCTACAAACGTGAAATATGTTTGTTTTTTTTTCCTGTCGCAACAACTGCTTATTAAAGCTCTTATCAATGTCAAAACAAATATGCGATGAAGGATAACATAATAATAAACCTATTGCCAAGTTGACTAAGCTTGTTGAGTATTTCTATCAGGTGCGACTAGAATAGCGTTAGGTAACTAGACAATCCGCGTTAGCCAGGTAAAGGAACGTCGAAAAGTAAATATCATTTGTAAGTCATTTGCAATTTAAAGTTAATATCAGAGTATGCAGATGATGGAAACAGTAGGTTATTCATATATTATTATACTCATTATACAACGACCTAAAAAATCCCATCCGTCGCCGAAGAAGTGAAACGAATAAGCCTGAAGCACGCACACCGACTGGGCAACCACGTCAACCACCTTGCAACAAACGTTCTCGACAACAACCTGCAACCGAGCTACCACCCACTCGACCTGCCTTTTAGGCTGGCCTAAGGAGGGGTGAGACCTTTGAATATGCGAGTGCCAATACACACAACAACCTTTTGCAAATATCTACACCACATAATTTACTCATTATCGATAAGATAGTTCGTAAATAACAAAACAGAAACAAAATATTTATATCAGAAAATGATTTATAAACTACTTACCGCCTGCGTAAAGCCAGCTTAGGGATTCAAAAGTATTTGCTGTCACTTCGATCGCATATTTGTTGTTCGACAATGTTTTGTCAGGCTTCAAGGGAACTTCTGAAATATCTCTGTTTTTAACTTAAAAGCACACATTAATTATAAATTGATGATAATTACGAATATTCATCAATATAGAATATTTATATGTGTATTTAATATGCGAACAGCATAAATGGCACGTTCTATTGAATCATAATTAAGATTAGAGGGCAAATAATCTTAGTATAGTCAAATTGTGTCCCAATTAATTAATTAGTTTATTTTTTTCTGCTACTTGCCAACAAACGCAACTGAATCATGATTGGCCTTGAACTTCAACTCGAACCCTCCCCAAAAAAAAAAAAAAATACAATAGAATACAATATATTTTTGGTCTGCCTGTAAAACACACTTGGACTCTCTATTTCACCTTTACAGCACGTAATCGCGTTTATCGTAGCTGTTGTTATCGCACAGCCGAATGGCGCACAGATAAGCGAATCAAACCACACGGCATTGTTCGGCTAGACTCGAAGAGAAAACAAAATTTTACCAATTATATTTTATTTTGTTTCTTGCAGTTGGTCGCGGGCGCAGATTCTGAGTGGGATAATGGCGAATCAGGCGCAAATCGATAACGACAGGCAATTCCAGGAGGATTTGGCCAAGGCGACGGCACTGAGCCTGGAGCAGCAAGCCCTCGATGACTACAGGCGTCGCAAGAAATACGGCAACATCGACTACTACACCCAACAGCAGCAACAGCAACAGCAAGAACTTAGGAGCTACAGTCTAGCCCAACGTCGTCACTCGGAGGTGCATCATCAGGCGACGGCGGCAGCATTGAGCAGTGTGGAGCGTTCGCGCACGCCGCCGGCGCAGTCAGCCCATGGGAATGGCAACGGGGACAGCGATCTGATATGCTTTGCCAGTCCCACGAGCAAGCAGCCGACGCCCGAAAGCGGCAGCACCTTCGAGCGTTTAATTGAGGATTTGCAGCGGATGCAGACGAATAATCCGCAAACGGCTTTGGTGCCAGTGGGTCCGGTAGCGGCTGCAACGCCAATGGCCGTGCACTATCCGCCACCGAGCTATCCGGCAGTGGGCAGTGTGCCGGTTGGCGTTGGGATGCAGCTGGTGCCATACCAAGCGGCCGTCCAGCAGCCACAGCCACAGCAAAGGCCGCTCAACTACGAGGAGCTGCAGCGTCTCTATAGCATGCCCAATCAATTGGCCCTGCAGCCAGTTGCACCGGCGCCAGCTGCGGGATTTGTATACTATCCAACGTTCTCGGCACCTGTTGTGCCCGGCTCGGCTGCCTATATGCCGCCACAGTATCCGTCGCATGGCTTTGGCTATGGCATCGCTGGTGGCTATGCGCCCAGTAACGGCGTCGGCGGCGGCGGCAGTACGCACGTGGACTTTGCCCGTCCACACAGCACTCCAGCTGCAGTTGGAGCAGCAGCAGCAGCAGTTGGAGCGGCAGCAGCCGGAGCTCCAACAGCAGTCGGAGCAGCTAGCCAATCCAGCCACTCAGTTGCGCACTCCGGCGCAGCGACGCCAGTTGCCGGATTTAATGTGCGCCGGCCGACGCCTCCCGTTGGCAGCTGCCCGTCGGTTGGACCCTCGTTGCCAGCTCAGCCGCGGACGGGCAACGATTTAATCGATTTGAATCAGGACGATTAGTATGCATCATGAATTCTCACTTTTGCCTTCTGTTTGTTGTCTTAAATCTAAAGAAAAAAAACATTCTCCATTGCAGTTCCCGTGTAAGCGTCCTGGAGGCATTCGATCCCCTGCTCAACGAGAACTCTGGTAAGCAAAGGTCGAAAATTGTTTTCTAGCAACATTCTCTCTATGCGAACTGCATCTATAAAGCGTCTTTCTATTATAGCGATTAGAATTTTAGGCACTTAACTCCAATGGATAGAATCAATATACATATATTTTAAATGCAAATTGCGGGTCTTTTCTAGGCTTAACTATCAATAAAGATCGCAAATTATTCGTAAACTCAACTTGAAACAAACATTCTTAGATGAAAATTTTAACTATTGAAAATCTTAAGAAATTAAAACGTATGCAGCAGGTGTGTTCCCACTATTGAGATAATTAAATTCAATAATATTAAAGGAGCTAGATTGGAAATATTTATATATTCTTGAGGGGGCTTTCAATAAAGCCATGTCCGTCCGCCTAAGCTAATTCGAGTGCTAAGTTCTTAGTTTAGGGTATGTAAGTTTCGGTGCGCTGTAAATATCGTAAATGAGTAGATTTAGTTGTTGTTTCTTTTTATTGCTTAACGCTGCTATTGTTGTTGTTGTTGTTGTTAAACGACACCAAGTTATAAGGAAAACAAAAATATCTAAGAAAAACCTGTTAAACTGAATGATTTCTGTTTCTCTATCTTGCAGTGTCGCAAAAGTAATACATTTTAGTGCAAACTTCTACTACTATCCATACTAAGTACTACTACTACTACCACTACTACCAAAAACAGCAACTACTTAACTATCTACTTCTACAACAACAATAACACCCACCCAGACCAACAATTAAAACACTCAACAAACCCAATCAAAAAACAAAAGAACAAACAACACACAACACGTCGCGTCACCAGCTAAAGGCAAAATGTTGGGCTCAGGGTTTTGGTGTGGATATATCGGAAATTAAAATAATCGTTGATAGAGCCCACTTAAAACCAACTGCACACACACACACACACACACCTTATACTACTTTAAAAATTAACATTCTTAAGTCGAAAACTTGTGCCTTCCACGACTGCACCAGAGCCAAACCTTAGATATAGTGAGAACAACTTTTGGCCATATATCAGCTAAACAACATAAAACATCACAAAACTGAGATATCTAAATAAGTTTTTGAACACGAATTTGACAGATTTGTCTGGCTTCATTTTGATTGTTGTCCATCAATCAAATTAAATTTAACTTTGTTTTGAGTATTATGAAAGAAATTGTGATTTGCAGCTACATACATATATGCATACACACATCAAATTATATATTTTAATATACATATATATATATTTATATATATACATACATACATATGTTAAATACAATCTTGTATAACGATGAGACCAATAATAATAATAATAAATAATGCCTGAGAATAAAAATGCCAACATTTTGTTGTTTTATTAAACAAAATTGAACGCTCAGACGTTTGCGTATATATATCTTCGATATGGAACAACATATTAATCTATTTAATTTTCCATTTGCATTTTATCGAATCTTTTTATCTGGAAACATTAACATATGTATGTATATATGTATAGTATATATATTTGTTCTATTTCAATATTGCAGCTCGTAGAATTTGATTAGGAATAATAATTGTAATGGAGGCATTATAAGTATTATATGTTCAAAAAGTTTCTTTTTTTAGTGCAAAGCTTAAAAATGACTTCATAATAGTTCTCTTTAGTTGAAAGATATAAAATAATAATATGCAGCTTAGATATATATATATATATATATAACGAGCATATAAAAGACAAAAGGTCAAAACGACCGAGATATTTGGATTTATATTTATATAAATAAATCTTTGTGTCGTGTAGATGCCGTGCCGCGTGGGCGTCCGTCCCCTGACTCTGTCCCCTAGGCCAATTGGCCTTTTGCTATGCTTGTTGGGAAACCGAACAGATTCGTTAGCATAGTTTTGCGAAATGTTCTCTGTGCTGCTCTCAGTTCCATTCGTGGCCAGCCACGTCGCAGTCTTTGAACAGGGGTGGTAACGACGACGACGACGACAACAACGAAATCGACTTTATTTTTGGCCACACGCTCGGATTTAGTCGATCCACTCGATCGTGTGGGCATTTGCATAATAGTCATCGTGCTTTTGCTTGTGTTTGGTTAATTCACTGTTTGATGATGCACTCGTTACTTGCAGGCAACGACGGCGCCTCCGATTGCACATCCTACTATGCGGAGTACGATCCGTTTGATTTTCTATATAGCGGCGATAATGGCACACAGTATTCGGATCCCATGTATGAGGCGGTCAACAGGTGGGATAAGAGTGCCGTTAACAGTGGCAGCGTCAGTTCGTTTGGCTGGCGACAGGAATACCTCACACAGCCCTCGCATTCGCACTCATCATCGCCTACCCCAGCGGTTGCTGCATCAGCGGCGCCAGCGGCAGCGACACCAACTGAAGGGTCTGTTTCGCCACCGCCTCCATTGCCGCCACGCAATCAGCAGCTGTATGAGACGGCTGCCGCCGGTGTGTCCACCTCAAAGCCATATCAGTTGCCGCCGTTCACGGATAGTTACACCAACAGCATACCGGCCCGAGTAGTGCTAGATCGCCGGAAAACATTTACCCGGTTGTACGAGCTGATCAGCGAGCAGCGCACGGATGATGCCGAGCTCTTGGAGTTTTATCATATGGTGCGTGAAGTGCGCAGCAGTTACCCGCATGGAGACACAGCGACAAATGTGGGACATGTGATAGCCGCCGAGTTCAACTATCATTACATGATGGACACCAGCATTAAGGTGATTGTGCATCCGGCTGTGAATACGCTGCAGCCACACGCAGTCACCAACTCACTGGCTGGAGAGCAGGTCAAGGGTTATGGCACGCCGGTGACCTTCACTTGCGACAGTAAGTGCTATCAACAGATCAACAATGAATCCCTTATTAATGTATTACATATTTGCTTGCAGTTGATTCCGTGGTGGCTCAGGTGGTGGCCCAGGCGCTGGCCTCGCTGGAGGGTCAGGTGCAGGGCACCGTCACGGATTTTGTGGTCAAGGTGCGCCTTTTCATAGAAGCAAGATTTCTGTGTGCATTTCTATAATACTCGCTTATTCTTTTGTGCAGCCCATTGGTCTGTTGGAGTGGCTGGCGCCCACCTCGAAGCTGAGCCAACTGGAGTGCGTGCATAACAGCTTTCAGCTGGAGAAGGATGTTCATTTGGGTCTGTGCCTGCGTAGCGCTGCGAATATGCAGGCCATTTCCCGAACACAGCAAGATGATGAGAACGACGCTAATCTGCAACCGGAGCAGGTGCTGCCTAATGAAGTGGTACCCATTGTCACATACGACAACATGATGATACTCATCGAGACCCTTGAAATGGAAATCGATAAGCTCGAATCGGCGGTAGACGGTGCACCTGCTGGACGCAGCGTTGTCAGCTGTTCGGGCGTCGTGCAAGCCGTCAAGGCGATTTGCGCTCTGCTCGGCTCCATCGATACGCTGGAGATAGCGCGTTGCATTAGTGAGCTGAAGCGCATATGCGAGGAGGCGCAGACCAAGTATGCACCCTTGGCGGGTGCCAGCAATCCAGAGATCGTCAGCGACTATGGTGAATACGCGCAGGTGACGCTGAGACCGCGCTCCATGCTAGAGCAAATTAAACTGAAGTGCAATCGGCTGCGTGATGCTGTCCAGGAGCTAGTCGAACTGTATGCCAATGTATTTCGCGTTGCCTTTTCCGTGAAGACGCCCGATTATGCCACAAGTTAGTAAATACCCCAATTAAGGTTTGATCGGGTTCTAATTATCAGAATCTTTGCAGCTCCCATACCCATCTCGTGTGTGTCCAAGCCGATTGTGGTGAGCATCAATTGCCTGCACAGGCCGCCGCCCAACTGGAAATATGAGGATTATTCGCTCTGCGTGCAGCTTGTCTATGGCACGCGCCTCCTGTCCAAGCCCAATGTGCTTAGCTGCTCCAATGATACCAGCGGCGGCCTATTTCCACGCTTGAATTTCAGTGCGTGGTTAACCTTCGACCAGCATCCCATATGCACGTTGCCACGCGAGGCGCGTCTCACCTTTGTGCTGTACGGCAAGCAGGCGGCCAGCGAGAATGAGCCAAATGCGGAGCCAAACGGCGAGCGACGGCAGGTGACCACTGAACTGGGTTGGTGCTCCATACAGCTGTTTGATTTCAAGCGCACCATGATCTGTGGTCCTTATTTGCTATCCGTGTGGCCGCCCACCACGGATAAAATGCTGGGACCAGCGCCTGCGCGCGGCTGTCATCCGCATCCCGACTATTGTCCGGTGCTGAGCATTGAAGTGCCACCCTATGGCGGCCGCATAGAGTTCCCGGAGCATCAGGAGGCGCCCAAGCCCGCACCACAGTACGATCAAATCGAGAATTATTTGCAGTCATGCACTTACTGAATTTACATTTTTTCCAAACAGCTACGATTTTGCTTCGCTAGACGCCAATCTGCAGGAGGAACTGTTGGACACTGCCGAGCTAGGCTATTCGGGCGCAACGGACCGTCGAGAGGTGTTTTGGGAGAAACGTCTCTATCTGCAGAAATATCCCAATGCTCTGCCCAAGGTGCTGCATGCGGCGCACAGTTGGGATTATGCCAATCTGATTGATTTGCATTCCCTGCTGCACTCCTGGGCACCGTTATCGCCATTGCAGGCACTGGAGCTGCTGCTGCCGCGCTACCCGGACGCCAAGGTGCGCGAAAAGGCTGTTGAGTGGATCTCACACATGCCCAACGATCAGCTAGTGGACTTTTTGCCACAGCTGGTGCAATCGCTCAAGCACGACACATATGAGGCATCGGCACTGTCGCGTTTTTTGCTCTCCAAGTGCCTGGAGTCGCCGCGTTTTGCCCATCATATGTACTGGCTGCTGGTACACAGTCTGCCCGATGATCCGCTCAACTCGATTGGCGCCTCGCTGGTGGATCAGGATTACGATGAGTCGCAAATCACACAGGCGCGCTATTATCGACGTAATAAGATGATGCTGCGCGCCCTCATGGCCATCTGCGGCGAGAAGCTGCTCAAGCGTTTCATGTATCAGCATCGCATGTGTCAGGTGGGTAGCACACAAGCTACGACTAGATTTATAGTTGACGTTGTTAATCGCCTTTCCTCTGCGCAGAATCTGGCCAAGATTGCGGAGTCTGTGAAGGAAGCAAAGGAGTCGATGCGGCAGAAGAGTCTAGTTGCGGGCATGGATCAGGTGCATCAGGATCTGTCGGAGGAGCCCACGTGTCTGCCGCTGGGCCCCGAGCTGGAAGTTTCTGGTGTTAATGTACGCAACTGCAGCTACTTCAATTCCAATACGCTGCCACTGAAAATCACCTTTGTGGGGCCCGATAGTGAGCCCCTGCCCGCAATTTTTAAGGTAACCCAAAGTTGTTGCCTCAGTCGAGCCCCAAATTCTATAACACTTTTTTTCTTGACAGTGCGGTGATGATCTGCAGCAGGATATGCTAACAATCCAACTGATACGCATCATGAACAAAATGTGGCTGGCCGAACGCCTTGACCTCAAGATGGTTACGTTCAATTGTGTGCCCACTGGCTACAAGAGTGGCATGATTGAACTTGTCTCTGAGGCCGAAACGTTACGAAAAATACAGGTGGAATGCGGTTTAACGGGCTCGTTCAAGGACCGACCCATTGCCGAATGGCTGGGCAAACAGAATCCAAGTCCGTTGGAATATCAAAGTGCTGTGCGGAATTTTACACTCTCTTGCGCTGGCTACAGTGTGGCTACCTATGTGCTGGGCATCTGTGATCGACACAACGATAACATTATGCTCAAAACCTCGGGACATTTGTTTCACATCGATTTTGGCAAATTTCTGGGCGATGCTCAAATGTTTGGCAATTTCAAAAGGTGAGTTGTGGGTAGAGATTTGGACAACTTTGGCAACTGTTACCAGAGAATGATTCTCACTTTCCATTTGAATACATTTTGATTTTGATTTTGCA
Source organism: Drosophila kanekoi (assembly GCA_037075305.1). Taxonomy (NCBI): domain Eukaryota; kingdom Metazoa; phylum Arthropoda; class Insecta; order Diptera; family Drosophilidae; genus Drosophila; species Drosophila kanekoi. Next base: position 1,545,404 of record JBAMCE010000090.1, read on the forward strand.
GAGATCGCACTCCGTTTGTGCTCACCTCGGATATGGCGTATGTGATCAATGGCGGCGATAAACCCTCCACGGATTTTCACTATTTCGTTGATCTCTGCTGTCGTGCCTTTAATATTGTGCGCAAGAATGCCGACCTACTGCTACATACGTTGGCGCACATGGCCACAGCGGGCATGCCGGGCGTAAATTCGAATGCCGTCACCTATGTGCGTCGCGCCCTGCTGCCTTCACAATCGAATCCGGAGGCAGCGGCCACATTCGCCAAAATGATACAATCCTCGCTGAAGAGTTGGTTCACCCAATTCAATTTTTTCCTGCACAACTTGGCCCAGATGCGTTTCAACAATGATGAAGGCTCCGGTGAGCTTTTATCGTTTGTGCCACGCAAATACACGTGAGTGGCAGTTGCATTCCTGTATATAGAAACTTAACTAACGAAGCCCATTCTGCGTTTACAGCATGCAGCAGGATGGTAGGCTGAAGATTGTTAAAGTGGTTCGATTCCAGAAGCACTACAGCATGGAGAAGTATTATATGTACATTCTGCAAGTGACACGACACGGACAGCTGGATCCAACGCATCTGTTTCGCTCCTATCGCGAGTTTACCGAGTTCCATCAGAAGTTATGCATGCACTTTCCACTAGTCAAGCTGCACAGGTAAGTGATGAGGCAATGAACAGGGGAGATTATGAACATTATTTCTTATATTAATAATGATCAAACTCAAATTTCTGTTAGAAATTAGTTTAATTATTTTCAAAGTAATATCTGCATTGAGATCAACACATTATTCCATGCGTTCGAAGCAATTTATTGCAGTTTTCTAGTTCTACTTTCCTGTTTAGACTGAGAGAATATTCTAGGACCCGTATACCCTTGGCTAGTTGGGTTTTACCTATGGTATCCAAAGTCTACTTCTGTGTCCGATAGTTTTACTATTATTTTATCTAAGGATCTAAGATCTAAGGAATTTCTCGATAATTTTAAACATAGTATTCCCAATTTGAAGCCTTGAGACAGAAGATCCATTTGACTATAAATGCAGACTAAGAGCATTATTTCTTTATGTTTTGGAGATGCCTTCTTTAACCTAGGCACAAATGTGATTAAAATGGAGGAAAACATTTTAAATAATGATAAATTTATTTAAACATAGTCAACATTATATGGCAACTCCTACTTTAGATATATATGTATATATATATATATATATATATATATATATATGCATGTGTATATACATAGATTTATTTACATGTAAAATACTGTCATTGCTAAGGAAATGCAGAACAGCATTTTGAATCGGGGGACCTAAGCCTCTGTGTTTCTGTCACCTTGTGCCGTGCGGTCCAAGTGAACCACTGGTCGCAGTGCGTCCGTCATGGATCGATGCTGGCGTATGGCGCGTCCAAATGCTTCGTCATCGCTGTCTTCCAGCGAGACCTGAGTGCTGAAGAGTCTGGGCACAACATCGGGTTCATCATTTGGCGAGGGCTCCTCAGGTAGCAATGGAATCAAGCGTTGCGTATTTCTAGAAGGCAACTGTGGCTCATCCTGTTCATCCGCAGATTCAAACTCAACATCAGACTCATTTGAGCTGAGCACTTCAGCAGATTGATAATATTGCAAGTTGTCCACATCGAAGCGCACCTTCAGAGTGCGTCCAATGCGCTTAGTCGGCTGTGGTGCCGCCGGCAGTGGTGGTGTAGTAGCTATTTCCTCTACTTCCGCCTCGCTTGAGCTGGAACTGGGCAATTCCTCACGCTCGTAGCAAGTCAATGGCGGCGCATCACCGCGCACATTGAGCGTCGCCGGCTTGGAGACGCGCGGCGCTGGCTGTGGAGGTCGGCGTGCTGGCACCGGTGATGGTGCAATTTCCAACTCCTCGCTGAGCTCCTCGAAATTGTGCACCTCTTCGGCGAGCGGAAGGGAGTTGCCAGTGAGCGGCGGCTCACCATTCACCTGCAGCTCCACGAATAGATCTTCTATGCTGCTTACGTATTTGGTATCGTTTTCCTTGCCCTTGCCCACGACATCAGCATATTTGGGCAAGGTTTTGTTATTCTGTGATCCCTCCAGCTGCATCAGTGACTCGTAGTCGGGCAGGATAGGTAGAATAGGCGGCTCCATATCATACGGAGGCGGTTCTAAGGAATCAGCAGTTATCTGCTGCCTTCCTGTCTGCTGTCCATTTGCAGGCGCTATTAGTTCCAGTTCTTCAAAGAGCGACTCCTGCTGCACCACATTTTCCAGATCAATGTTGGTTTCGTCGATCTGTTCTGTACGGGACGAATCTAGTACTGACCAACTAGACTGGGGCACATTCGTCACAATTTCCAAGTTCTCAAAGTTCTCCCAGTCATCGTCAATGCTCTTACCAAAACCTGGCGGGCTGCTAGGCGCTGGCAGTTGGTTCGCTAGTTCGGTAAAATCTGGTTGCATGTCCAAGATGTCCGCCTCATTCATTTCGTAGGTGGAACGAATTCGCTCAAATTCAGCATCCTCCATATGTTGTGGCATTTCCAGATTATCGAATAAGTTGCGGGCCATAACTGGATCCGGTTGCTCAATTGAATCGGGCGTACCATCGATGATTTCAACAACGAACGCCGAATCCGTGTGCTCCAGCTCAAGGAATCGGCTGTTGTTCACTGTGTTCGGAACCGGCTGCGCTTCTGCGCTTAGCTCGGGCTCCGTTTGAGTCTGAATAACAACCGGCACGTGATGCACTTGAGCAGCCACAGAAATGGCAGCTCCGACTTGGTCATCATCCGGCGTTAGCAGCTCCGGCACATCGTCGACCTGCTCATACTTGACATAGCGTCCATGCTCCTTCGGCCCTTCGCTGTTGGCCTTGCTGGCACTAATCAGCTTATATTTCTCGGCAAAATGATCAAAGTTCGGTATGTCCAGCTGAGACGGAGGCTCTCCAGCTGCCACTGCTATGGGCGGTGCGGGTGGTTGGCGTGTAGGCGGTGTTGAATAGTATTCATAGCTGGCGCTATGCACTTCACGCCGTCTGCGTCGTGCTGCTTGAGGCTCCGGACGGTACGGATCTGTCCCAGCCAGTTCCGGTATGCTTGTCTCCTCCTTGTATGCATATGGCGCCAATTTGGTCAGCTGCAGATTGGGTACACTACCCGTGAGGTATTTATTCGCTGAAGGAAGAATAGTTATAAACGAATATTATTAATAATATGGAAATAAGGAAAGAATTTATATTACCTGAAAGAGCGCAGGGAAATGAGTATTAAAGGGAAAGGATAAAAATAACTCATATAAAATTTTAGGGGAAGCTATCCATTAAGTAATATATATTTGATTGCCAAATTGTGTCCCTCCAAATCATATTTTACTAGATAATACAAATAATACTACTAGACATGTTTGTAAGATCTGTACTGGAACTCAATTTGTATAGTTTTTGATGTGCTTTACGTCCCTGACAAACGGACAACAATTGGAAATGGATCCTAAAATATTCGTATATAGGTAATGGGAAAGCGTTTGCCCTCTATTAGTTACATTATATATCATAGCCCATTCAAACGATTTTACGGGGTATTAAAATTTGCTTTCAACCTAGCCTTTGCGATATCTTCCTCAGTAACTGATCGCGTCAGGCAATTTACTTCCAATTCCATTCACATTAAGTAATGCTTCATACAGACATATGTATGTGTACATACGTACGTATGTATGAATGTAAACATACATTTGTATATGCAAGCGTTTGAATGTTTTACCTGTTGAATTCGTCGGTCGGGCACTTTCGAATTCCTCGGTATTCCGTTGGCGAAATACTCCATGTACAGCGCTGTCCGTGCCGTTAACCTGCAAGTGCAAAACGATTATTCTGCTGATTTTTGAATGCCCATTCTTACAATCTAAAATTAGCTATTCTTCGGCTTTATTGTAACAATTAAAACAGCTGTGGCCTTAGCTGGTCAGGCCTAACGCCCGCACCAACAACACGACTGCAACAATAACAAAAAGTTTCGCATGCGTCATAATGTTAACTGTAAAAGTATTACCCTCAAAAACACTGACACAGAGTACCGGTGTGTGTGTGCGAATATCAACGAGAATGCGAATTAGAGATGGGCTTTCGCCAAAAATTATTCTAATGAGTGTTTTGAACACGAATTGCAATTTGTTGTTGTCAAATGTGACTTCATTCAAATTGAGACCAACGGAACAGGCAGTTTCTGGTACAAGCCCTTTTTAAATAACTATCGAAACAAGTTGGGCCCTCATCGATAAATTGCATCTATTTGCGTAGTTCTTAAAATTATTCATGAGTAAATGAGAGCGACTCTAAGAACCCTATTATCGATATGTATTGCGCGCCTCTCACGTTCTCATCTTCATTTCAATTGACAACACTCACATATACACCCACACATATAAACAAAGAGCGAATACACCTGCTTTGGGGTCTGTTCTCGCTCTGCCTTATCGTCGTTGGCATTCAAAGTTTTATCAGATACTTATTAACCTTTATAAATGACTTTCATCGAACTAATTGGCAAGTTTTTAAAGTTGCATGATTTGTTGTATTTTACGCACCTGTGATTCGTAGGCTGCATATCGTGGCGCAGTCTGCGTCTGCTGTTGATTTGAGCGCGCTGTCGTTGTCCGCCCGCCGCTATCGAATGTGAGACGCCGCCGGAATCCCCAGATTTTGATGCCCAGCAGCACAAATACGAGACTCACCAGAAGCATGAGCGAGTTGAGCCAAGCACCAAGGGCCGCTTGCCCTGCACCTGTGCAGGACACTTGATAAGCGCTTGGACATCACAGAAGGTAGCTAAACTTACCTTGGCCCACATACGTTAGCTGAGCCATCACGCTGTTATTCGCTTGTGGCCAGCATTTCGCAGTTGCACACCTGATTTTTATGAATTTTTTTGCTTTTCGTCTTCAGTTCAGTTCAGTTCACCACGTTGGCGTTAATCGAACGCCAGTGCCGCAGCTCTTGGCTCTCGGCGCTCGGCTTTTGGCTGTTGGCTCTCCCCGTTCTCAGCGCTTGCCGTCCGCACCGCAGCGCGCCCGCTAACTGATTGAGCGGCGTTGACGTCGCCGTTTGTTAACTGCCAACGCTCAACACGTTATCGCAATGATATCGTGGCGCTCCCAGTGTTTGGCTCTCGCTTTGGTTTGCTGGTTTGTTGGTGGGTCGCTCTTCTTTCACCCACTGCTCTTTGATTCGGCCCGATTTGGCCGTCAAGCACGGGACATTTGGCGCTGTTTTGATTTATCAGCCATTAACGATTGTTACCTGTTACCAATCGTTTGACAGTCGCTTGGCGGTCACTGATAAGCAATTGTCTATATATCATGTGTTTGTCTATTTTGTCTGGCTGACTTATACCCGCCTGGCTGAAATTCACCTCACAACAATTCGTTATCATTATGAAGATACATTGGATCTTCTCTCCAATACAAATACTCTAACTTTAACACTAAGTTCTTTTTCATCTTTGAAATTGTCCTTTTTTGCTTAATTCCTTCGTTACTAACTCAGTTTCTGTTGTAAATATGGCAATGCGAATGGTTAAATGTGATGTGAAAATTATGGATGTCTTTGTGTTCTACGACATCCTACATTCGTGCTTGTTATTTCTTCCTCTCTGAGAAAGAAGCTTTCGCAACTTTTCTGCTGATAATCATAAACTTGCATTAAACCTTTTTACCCATTTAAAGAGGATTCAGCGTATCAAGCGATCCTACATTGGTTCGCATCATTCATTACATTCTTTACGCATTCTAAAGTTATGCTTATTAATAAATTAAAACTTGACATGTTTTAATTGATATCGCTTTGAAATGATATCATATCGACTGGGGTAAATTATGATTACAGGTGGTAGCAATGTATGTAAATGCCAAATGAAAATTTGTTTTTTAGCGACCCAATAAAACTTAACTAAGTCGCAAAGACCTACAGAAACCAGGTAGACAAACACAATTGTGAGCAGGCTGTCTGTAAAGCTTTGTCACGAACCTCTCGGTTCTATCATCAGCAGAGCTTCTTTTAGATTCAAGGCTTTTACCTCAGTTCGAAGCTATAACCCCTTGGGAATTATAGTTTAATACATTAGCATCAATGAAATTGTAAATCTTTTAGTTTCAAAGTTTAATCATTTTTCAATTTTATACATAGCTAATTTGCTTATCCATCAAGTAACTATTTCTTTTTCTACCTTATGTCAGCCTGCCAGCGGGTGTTCATGTGGGACGTTCCAATATCAAATCGGTTGCTGAGAAACGTTTACCTTTGATACAGCGCTTCCTGAAATCACTTTTCGATGCGGCGGAGGAAATAGCGCACTCGGATTTGGTATACACATTCTTTCATCCGCTGTTGCGCGACCAGCAAGAGGCCAAACTGGAGATGCCCAAGATAAGAGGTAAGCAGACGTCTGCTGTAAAGGGCAAGATTAACAACTGGTTTCCTTGCAGAGGTGAAGCGGCAGCCATCTCGAGACAATCCGAATGAAATTGGCCAGATACGTCTATCGCTGCAATACCAACGCGGCGTGTTAACTGTGATGGTCAGTTAGCTAATGCTGTACAACTCAAGAGCCTTGTTCTAATGCGATGTCTGATTTTAGATACACCACGCCAAAGGACTGCCCATGCTCCAGGGTGGCCAGGAGCCGAACACATATGTCAAATGCTACCTGAAACCGGATCCAACCAAAGTGACCAAACGTAAAACCAAAGTGGTGCGCAAAACCTGTGTGCCCAGCTTCATGGAGACGGTAAGGCAACAGACGCATTCCACAATTTCAGAGCTGATAACTATATGTGGCTATATATATCTCAACAGTTGGAGTACCGCATGCCTCTGGATATTGTGCAGCAACGCAGGCTGCAGGTGACTATCTGGTCACATGATACGCTGCAGGAGAACGAGCTGCTTGGCGGCTTTGAATTGGATCTCGCTAAACATGATTTGCGTCAGGAGCTGTGCGATTGGCATCGCTTGGGATCAGTGCCTCGAAATTGAAGCGACAATCTGGCCTAGTTTCATATACACACACACACACACTCAATCGAACCCTCACTCACACATACACATATATGTTAGTGCCTGTCTATTCAATGCAATAATACTTACATACTCAAAGTGATTGTACATTCCACATTATACTTATTATATTTACTTACATATACAAATAACTTAGCTGAACTCACCTATCACTTGTATATAACGTAGACACATGCACACACATACGCACGCACACGCACGCACACGCACGCACACAAACACATTGAGAAACGGCACACACGCACATACTCATCTAGCAATTGGTATTGAGCTATTGCACAAACTTTAACAGATCAGATGAAATTTTGTATATGTACATAAATCAACCAAATATAAGTGATACGTGCCGATCGGTAGTAAATACTTTTCGTATATATTCAGGGTAGTCCATTGAATACCGTAGAGGACACATTTCCGTCGCAATTGTCGACATGCAATATCATCGCGCATTTCAATTAAAAGCTCTAGCCTGTTTAATGCCAGTTAGTTTCAACAATTTTAAACATTTTATTTAACAAGGACGCGGAAGTTCTAGATCCCGCCCCTAGTTTCCAAGCCTTGGTCCAAGACAGATGTGAAGTAGCGAAAGTTTGTTTTTACAGTATTAAAGCCCTGACAATGGGTTGGATTTTCATTCAATCTTAAATGAACATAATTCGGGCCAAAGCCAAATATCAACAGTTATTTAAAGTGCATCATTACATTCGGGTCAAATTAAAGACAAGGACGATTCATTATCATTCTGGGATCATAATTGAATTAATATACGACTGTTATTAGGATCTATTGTCATTAGGATCTAAAAAACAAATGTGCTGGATTGTCAATCGGTTTTATCTGACTAAAACTATAATTCCAAATATCGCTTACTGCCAAAGCAGCTTGTGTGCGGCAAATAATATTCTAAAGATTCTTAAATAGTTGCGATCCAAAGAATATTACATACTATATTATATGATGATCCACGGTGTATTCACTGGGACTCACTCCAAAAGCTGTTAAAAATAAAACTACAAGTTTTTATTTTTTTATACAATAGGATGACATTTTGTCGTACCACAAGAAATTTCAAAAACAAGAGAAAAAGAGTAGAAAACACATTTTATAGCATATATATATATATTTTTCTAATCAAAATGAGCAAAGATCTTTTAAAACGATTTACGATACGCTAACTGCAAACTAATTAATATGCACAAAGTCTAAGACATTTCTTTGCTAAGAATGTTGAAGCATTCGCTTAACTTGATAGATTTTTCATGAAAATGTGTAATAAACAAATCCAAATTGTATTTATGCTAACAATAAATATAATTTATCAAGTGTCTTACAAAATGATATGGCGACTTTTTTTTGTTTTGATTGAAAATATTTGCTAAAGAGATTCTGCTTCAACATTAAGTATACTTTTGTTCAGTTGTAATATTTAGTACAATTGTCAAAACTTTTGAAACAGAAATTTGCTTATTGTATGGAAACAAACTTGTAATAGACAAAATATTGTGTTATTTTTTTTTGTTTTTCAAATTGCAAGTTTAATACTCAAGCATAATAATGGCTCAGAAACAATTAGGCAAAGGGGAGGTGATCAATCAAGTAAGGCAACAGATTGCCGTGGCGAATGCCCAGGAGATGCTCTCGAAGATGACCGAGAAGTGCTTCAAGAAGTGCATCTATAAGCCGGGAAAGGCACTGGATGGCACAGAGCAGCGTTGTGTTGCCCAGTGTATGGATCGCTTCTTGGACACATGGAACCTCGTCTCTCGCACCTATGGCAATCGCTTGGAACGTGAGCATCTGAACGCAATGCGCAGTGAGAATGCGTTACAATGAAACAAACACACAATCAACAAATTTACCTGTAATAAAGGAGATTCTATTCTCCGTGTCTTTTAACGTACTAATAATTCGCGTGTAATCTGACACATCCGACTGCTGTCGACTGCCCAGCCCCAAGCGCTTATCACTCAGCAAAAAGCAAAAGATAAGCCGGCGAAAAGTGCAACGGCAGCGTCGCCTACTGCAACAGGGAGGGGCCGGATCTGATGGACGTTCTTAGCTTAGCTTGATATGCGCGAATTTTAACGATCGTTATCGTGTTTGGAATGGTCTCGTTAGCTAACGGATGAACATTGACCAAAGCGCACCTTACAGCGTAGTGTAGTTTCGAGACCACTCTAATCCATTGCATCGTTTCTTGGCATATGCAAATTTTCACCATTACCGAGATATGTTTTACAAAAAAATTGGTCAGATGGTGAACTTTTTATGCTAGTCGCTTTTTTTGGGATCAGCTATCAAGGCGTAAAGCTACCTAAAAAGTGAGTTGAGTGAAGAGTTCCAATGGTCCTTTATTTTACTCTCAATTAAGGCAGATAATGAATGAGATTCTTCTCCTAAGGAAGCAGTAATAAATTCTTAAGGGCTAGCGATCCTTCTTGTTCAGCTGTGAATTTTGGCAATTGTTGCTTTGGATTGTTCCTACAGCCCAAAAAGCTTTAATTTTGGCTCTTGATAGTTTTTCTGTAGATCAAGTTAACGACATTAATATAGAAATTGTAATTGCATGCTCAACCTCTTTTCTTTGCAAAACAACTGCATTTCCTCGCGAGATATTAAATATAATTTTTTGTATGGCTGGCTCGAGGTCCGTTGGGTTTTTTGTACCCTGAACCCATTAAAAATGTTTATATATTCTTGATTAGCATCAATAGCCGAGTCGATCTAGCCATGTCCGTCTGTCTGCCCGTCTCTCCCTCCGTCCGTCCGTATGTATGAACACAAGGATCTCAGAATCTATAAGAGCTAGAGATTTGAAATTTTAGCTGGAGGTCCTTCTAGTGCCTACGCAGATCGAGTTTTCTAACTAACTCAGAAACAGCAAACTAGGCATGAATATGAATAGTATATATGTCTGCATTTGGTGTTGGAAGAATAGGGTTCAGGGTATCCCCTCTTACTTGTTTTTTGAGTAGAAAGAATACAAATAGAAAATGTTTTTTGCGAAAAGTTTGGCCTGAATGATGTTCAGGTGTGTAGCTATACCATCTAGAAAATGTAAATGGACAAAATTAAAGATATGTTGTCGGAATACTTTTTTCCAGTTTCTGACAGCACGAATTGAGAAAAAGACAAAATATATTTCGCCCCAATACTAGAAAAGTTATTATAACCAAGCATGGAAATGAATAAATGTTATTTAATAACAAATTCTTCAAAAAGAAGGAATACAAATAGATAATTTACAAAGACAAAATAGAATATATCTTGTGGCAATACTTTCTTCCAGTTTTTGACAGAACAGATTGAGAAAATTTAGAAAATATTATTCGGGTCAACCTGTCTATGATCCGTTAATTTAAGATAGATAATATAGCTAATACAGACAAAATTGTTGAAAGAGTTCATCTAAACGTTTAATCTGAATAAGTGTAAAGTTTTAGATGAACATTTCTCCATTCCTCCGTCCAGCTCGAAGAATATAAATTATTTAAATCAACATATTATTGCAAGGCCTTATCTTAAGCAAACGACTTATAGACATCAAAACTGGCGATCGTATTATACTTGATTTTTGATAATGAGTCACGTAAAACAACAAATTTTGCTATCAGCCATGTTTCTATCAATGTGCAGGGGAATGCTGAGTAGAAGTGGAGGTGACCCGTTGACTTGCCAAAATTTGGTGCAAAAAAATTAGAAAAAAAAAAAAAAATGAAAAGTGAAAAATGAAAAACAAAAATCGAAATATAATAAAAAAAAAAAACAATGCAAAAGATAAAATGCGAGCCGGTGGCCGAACTTATTGGCTCGAATACCAAAGGCAACAAAATCCAAACGTTGAATTCGTTCCTCAACCAGGTACATTCAAGCCACACAAGTTACGATAAGAGCCCGAACCAAAAGGCCAATATCTAGTGGAGCTCTGTGCTTTCAACCAAAAGCTTCACACGACCCAGCACTAAAAATAGTCACAACACCAACAAGTGCGGTGGGTTTGAGTAATCATGGCAAGAACACGATAAGTAGAGCCCTCCACACCTTATCTTGCCAACTAATCGGACCGCCGGCTGCCAACTCTTTGCGGGATTCGGGCAGCGCGGGGGGCGGGGCTTCTCTATGGTATATGCTAACACAAATCGGAAAATAACGCCGAGTACGTTTATACTATCGTAATAGGCAAAACGTCAACGCCAGTTGATTTATGATACCCGCCACTTGACAAGATTATACAACTCGAGAGTATCTCAAATTGGACAAGGTTACAATGCTTTTTTGATAATCTAAAAGAATATGGTAAGAGGGAGACAGATAGGCGGAATCCTCTAAAAGTATCTTAAACTGGGCAAGATTACAATGCTTTTAGATGATCTAAAAGAATATGGTAAGAGGAAGACAGATTGTCGGAATCCTCTAAAAGTATCTTAAACTGACCAAGATTACAATGATTGTAGATGATCAAAACAATAAGGTAAGAGGAAGACAGATTATCGGAATCCTCTAAAAGTATCTTGAATTGGACAAGATTACAATGCTTTTAGATGATCTAAAAGAATATAGAAAAGAGGGAGACAGATTGTCGGAATCCTCTAAAAGTATCTTAAACTGGACAAAATTACAATGCTTTTAGATGATCTATAAGAATATGGTAAGAGGAAGACAGATTCTGACATACTCTTAAAACGGAAATTCTGTACTTTAAACTAAATGAAAATTTAAATATGTATTTGTTTACTTATTTGTTTATTTATAAAAAATAAAGAAAGAAGTTATTTACAAAGTGAAGAAATCTAAACAAGATGTATAGAATGTTGGGTAGATAGGACAGATAGAAAGTAATGGGAAGTCACCGACCCGGTGGAGGAAAATTTATAGCCTATATTCAGATTGAAATAATATCATATTCGAAGAAATCTCTCTTTAAAAGAAGCGAGACATAGTCGAATTTTAAATGTTATAATGAGAGAGCAGTTGGCAAAGTGATGCGACATGGTGAAAGTTAAACGAAACATTTGGAAAACAGTTCACGTTTCTTGTCAACTGAATAATGAACATATGTCTCATAGGAATTCTACGCCGATATCTGAAGAATTTGCAAATACATTCGAATGCGCAGATATCTGTTAATTTATTTAAAATCATTACGTTGTCGACAGAAAGTTGTTAACAATTTCCAAATGTCAGATAGGAAACTGGCTCTCGCCAGAACCACTTGAGATCCGTTCATGTAAATATGTAAAGACTTTCAGTTAATTGTTTTTGTGTTTGTTGGGTATAAAAGGAAATGTGCAGCCAGTGCAGATCGCATTTTACCGGATACAAATTTAAAATGCAATTGGGTAAGTCAAATGGCGCATAATAAAGTCTCAAATAGAACAGATCCAGCATCGTTTTGTCCTTAGTGAACTTCCTGTGGATTGGTCTGTTGACGATCCCGCAGGCATTCGCCTTGGATGCATGCGCAGGACAAAATTTTGGATATAAAGCTGTCGATCCAGCTGATCCCCATGCATACTATTTGTGCCTGGGCCTGGTGGGCAAAATAAGAAATACTTGCGCCGAGGGATTTCGCTTTAATGTGCAAGCACAAAACTGTGCACCAGTCCAGCTGCCAAGCAACCCGGCCCCAAATGCAGGCAGCGGGCCCAATAACGAGTTCAATATAAATCAGAACATAACCCTTGACAGGCCAATCATTTTCAATATCTTCGGCTACCTGTTCAATCGACCCCCGAAACCACATTTCCCCACAACAACGCCACCATCAATCGCGACCACTACTAAAGCTCTTCCCGAAGAGAATGAATCCACGACAATAACTCAGATACTTCCAAAAAGTACAACACACGGTATAAATACCACTCCTGATGGACTCGAAACCTCTACTCGAAGCTCAACTCCCGGATCTCTGCAGTCTACTGCGACAGTAACTAAACCATCTGAAACTTCTACCGAGAGCTCTAGTTCCAGCAGCGAAGCCTCATCTTCTTCAGCAGAAAGTTCTACTGAGAGCTCTACTGAGAGTTCTACCTCCAGTTCCGAAGCCTCATCTTCCTCAGCAGTAACGGAACCATCAGAAAGTTCCACTGAGAGCTCTAATGAGAGTTCTAGTTCCAGTTCGGCAGCCTCATCTTCTTCAGCAGTAACGGAACCATCAGAAAGTTCAACTGAGAGCTCTACTTCAAGTTTTGAGGGCTCATCTTCTTCTGAAATAACGGATACATCAGAAAGTTCAGCTGAGAGCTCTACTGAGAGTTCTAGTTCCAGTTCCGAATCCTCATCTTCAGTAGTTACAGAAACATCAGAAAGCTCTACTGAGAGTTTCAGTTCCAGTTCGGTAGCCTCATCTTCTTCAGCAGTAACGGAACCATCAGAAAGTTCAACTGAGAGCTCTACTGAGAGTTTCAGTTCCAGTTCGATAGCCTCATCTTCAGCAGTAACGGAACCATCAGAAAGTTCCACTGAGAGCTCTACTGAGAGTTCTAATTCCAGTTCCGAAGCCTCATCTTCCTCAGCAGTAACGGAACCATCAGAAAGTTCCACTGAGAGCTCTAATGAGAGTTCCAGTTCCAGCTCCGAAGCCTCATCTTCTTCAGCAGTAACGGAACCATCAGAAAGTTCCACTGAGAGCTCTAATGGGAGTTCCAGTTCCAGCTCCGAAGCCTCATCTTCTTCAGCAGTAACGGAACCATCAGAAAGTTCCACTGAGAGCTCTACTGAGAGTTCTAATTCCAGTTCCGAAGCCTCATCTTCTTCAGCAGTAACGGAACCATCAGAAAGTTCCACTGAGAGCTCTAATGAGAGTTCCAGTTCCAGCTCCGAAGCCTCATCTTCTTCAGCAGTAACGGAACCATCAGAAAGTTCCACTGAGAGCTCTACTTCCAGTTCCGAAGCCTCATCTTCCTCAGCAGTAACGGAACCATCAGAAAGTTCCACTGAGAGCTCTACTTCAAGCTCCGAGGGCTCATCTTCATCTCAAATAACGGAACCATCAGAAAGTTCAACAGAGAGTTCTACTGAAAATTCCAGTTCCAGTTCGGAAGCCTCATCTTCTTCTGAAATAACGGAGCCATCAGACAGTTCCACTCAGAGCTCTACTGAAAGTTCCAGTTCCAGTTCGGAAGCCTCATCTTCTTCAGCAGTAACGGCACCATCAGAAAGTTCAACTGAGAGCTCTACTGAGAGTTCCAGTTCCAGTTCCGAAGCATCATCTTCAGCAGTAACGGAACCATCAGAAGATTCCACTGAGAACTCTACTGAGAGTTCCAGTTCCAGCTCCGAAGCCTCATCTTCTTCAGCAGTAACGGAACCAACATCAAGTTCAACTGAGAGCTCTACTGAGAGTTCTACTTCCAGTTCCGAAGCCTCATCTTCCTCAGCAGTAACGGAACCATCAGAAAGTTCCACTGAGAGCTCTACTGAGAGTTCCAGTTCCAGTTCCGAAGCTTCGTATTCTTCAGCAGTAACGGAACCATCAGAAAGTTCCACTGAGAGCTCTAATGAGAGTTCCAGCTCCAGTTCGGAAGCCTCATCCTCTTCAGCAGTAACGGAACCATCAGAAAGTTCCACTGAGAGTTCTAATTCCAGTTCCGAAGCCTCATCTTCCTCAGCAGTAACGGAACCATCAGAAAGTTCCACTGAGAGCTCTACTGAGAGTTCCAGTTCCAGTTCCGAAGCTTCGTATTCTTCAGCAGTAACGGAACCATCAGAAAGTTCCACTGAGAGCTCTAATGAGAGTTCCAGCTCCAGTTCGGAAGCCTCATCCTCTTCAGCAGTAACGGAACCATCAGAAAGTTCCACTGAGAGTTCTAATTCCAGTTCCGAAGCCTCATCTTCCTCAGCAGTAACGGAACCATCAGAAAGTTCCACTGAGAGCTCTAATGAGAGTTCCAGTTCCAGCTCCGAAGCCTCATCTTCTTCAGCAGTAACGGAACCATCAGAAAGTTCCACTGAGAGCTCTACTGAGAGTTCCAGTTCCAGTTCCGAAGCTTCGTATTCTTCAGCAGTAACGGAACCATCAGAAAGTTCCACTGAGAGCTCTAATGAGAGTTCCAGCTCCAGTTCCGAAGCCTCATCCTCTTCAGCAGTAACAGAACCATCAGAAAGTTCCACTGAGAGCTCTACTGAGAGTTCTAATTCCAGTTCCGAAGCCTCATCTTCCTCAGCAGTAACGGAACCATCAGAAAGTTCCACTGAGAGCTCTACTGAGAGTTCTAATTCCAGTTCCGAAGCCTCATCTTCCTCAGCAGTAACGGAACCATCAGAAAGTTCCACTGAGAACTCTAATGAGAGTTCCAGTTCCAGCTCCGAAGCCTCATCTTCTTCAGCAGTAACGGAACCATCAGAAAGTTCCACTGAGAGCTCTAATGCGAGTTCCAGTTCAAGCTCCGAAGCCTCATCTTCTTCAGCATTAACGGAACCATCAGAAAGTTCCACTGAGAGCTCTACTGAGAGTTCTAATTCCAGTTCCGAAGCCTCATCTTCCTCAGCAGTAACGGAACCATCAGAAAGTTCCACTGAGAGCTCCAATGAGAGTTCCAGTTCCAGCTCCGAAGCCTCATCTTCTTCAGCAGTAACGGAACCATCAGAAAGTTCCACTGAGAGCTCTACTGAGAGTTCTAATTCCAGTTCCGAAGCCTCATCTTCCTCAGCAGTTACGGAACCATCAGAAAGTTCCACTGAGAGCTCTACTGAGAGTTATAATTCCAGTTCCGAAGCCTCATCTTCCTCAGCAGTAACGGAACCATCAGAAAGTTCCACTGAGAGCTCTACTGAGAGTTCCAGTTCCAGTTCCGAAGCTTCGTATTCTTCAGCAGTAACGGAACCATCAGAAAGTTCCACTGAGAGCTCTAATGAGAGTTCCAGCTCCAGTTCCGAAGCCTCATCCTCTTCAGCAGTAACGGAACCATCAGAAAGTTCCACTGAGAGCTCTACTGAGAGTTCTAATTCCAGTTCCGAAGCCTCATCTTCCTCAGCAGTAACGGAACCATCAGAAAGTTCCACTGAGAGCTCTAATGAGAGTTCCAGTTCAAGCTCCGAAGCCTCATCTTCTTCAGCAGTAACGGAACCATCAGAAAGTTCCACTGAGAGCTCTACTGAGAGTTCCAGTTCCAGTTCCGAAGCTTCGTATTCTTCAGCAGTAACGGAACCATCAGAAAGTTCCACTGAGAGCTCCAATGAGAGTTCCAGCTCCAGTTCCGAAGCCTCATCTTCTTCAGCAGTAACGGAACCATTAGAAAGTTCCACTGAGAGCTCTTATGAGAGTTCCAGTTCCAGCTCCGAAGCCTCATCTTCTTCAGCAGTAACGGAACCATCAGAAAGTTCAACTGAGAGCTCTTCTTCAAGCTCCGATGACTCATCTTCTTCTGAAATAACGGAACCATCAGAAAGTTCAACTGAGAGCTCTACTTCAAGTTTTGAGGGCTCATCTTCTGAAATAACGGATACATCAGAAAGTTCCACTGAGAGCTCTACTGAGAGTTCTAGTTCCAGTTCCGAATCCTCATCTTCAGTAGTTACAGAAACATCAGAAAGCTCTACTGAGAGTTTCAGTTCCAGTTCGGTAGCCTCATCTTCTTCAGCAGTAACGGAACCATCAGAAAGTTCAACTGAGAGCTCTACTGAGGGTTCCAGTTCCAGTTCCGAAGCCTCATCTTCTCCTTTAGTAACGGTTCAAACAGAAAGTTCCACAGACAGCTTCAGTCGATTGTCTTCATCTGCTACCGGGGCTTCTGCTGACGCAGCACTACAGCTTCTTCCAATCAGTTTAAATGCTGGAAAACCGGGTGAGAGATTAGAAAATACATTGTTGAGACCAACAGCATTTGGAGCTACATTTTCCACAGCTGGAACCGAAGAAAGTTCACATTGCGCCCTTCTGCCAAATGGAGCATACATCAGAGACCCAAAGACCTGTAGTCAATTTTATGTTTGCGCAAACGGTCGCTCCATTTCTCGAAAATGCCCTGGAAGTCTCTATTTCGATATCGAAAAGCAGATTTGCAATATTCCCAGCCTTGTAGATTGTTCCAAGCAGCAGCAACTATTCTCTAATGCCGTTGGTATTAGCTCGGAGAACTTGTCAACTTTTGATGGGAGGAAACCATCCTTGGACGCATCAACTGAAGCAATAAGTGAACCTTCGGAGGATATTTCATCGGACAATAATAGCCAAATTTTGGATAATCCATTATCAGCTTCTGCAATTACGGAAATTACGTTGGCAAATTCAATCGAAGAGCAGAAAAAGCCGAGTTCTGCGGAAGATGACAGCTCCGGCTCGGAGAATTACTTCGCTAGCCTAAAAGTAACAAAAGCAACTACAGGGCTTGGATTGCAGAGCTCTAAACATTTTGCATCAGCTGCACCAGCAACCCTTAAGCAAGGCATACACGAAATGAATCCTGATCCTTCGGAAATTGAGGAAAGTTCAATCTGCAGCTCTTTACCAAATGGCGCCTATCTAAGGGACTCCAAGTCATGTAACAAGTTCTATATATGTGCCAATGGCCACGCGATTTTACGTAGCTGCCCAAAAAATCTGCATTTCGACGTGAAGAAAAAGGTTTGCAATTATCCCGAGCTTGTGGAGTGCCTAATCAGTGAAGACCAAAGTAATAATTATAAAAATCCGTCACCAAAACCCGATCAAAATCGGGATGGTGTTCGTATCGCCAAAACGTCGAAACCATCTTCAAAAAGCATAACTATAGTTCCAAAAGTATCCAAAAAATCAAAGGAGGAAGGCTCCCCATTAGCCAGCAGCTCCAAAAATAATGTTGTGTCCACCTCAAAGGCTATAAAATCTCCGAGTGCATCCGCCGATCAGGATAACAGGAACTCCCAGAAAACTCAGATTCCCGCAGCACCAAAACAACAGCAGGGTAAACCAACTGCAGCGGGGAATATTAAGTCTCAAGCAGCGCAAATAATAAGTTTTACGGAAAAAAAGAGCAGCCCCCAAAAAAATGTTGTGTCCCCCTCAGAGGTCATAAAACCTCCGAGTACTTCCGCCGATCAGAGTATCTCCAGCTCCGAGAAAACTCCGATATCTGCAGCAACAAAACCACAGCAGGGTAAACCAATTGTCGCTGGGAATATTAAGTCTCAAGAGGCGGAAATAGTTAGTTTGACGGAAAAAAAGAGCAGCCCCCTAAAAAATGCTGTGTCCCCCTCAAAGGTCATAAAACCTCCGAGTGCTTCCGCCGATCAGAGTATCACCAGCTCCGAGAAAACTCAGACTCCCGCAGCCCTAAAACTACAGCAGGGTACACCAATTGTCGCAGGAAATATTAAACCCCAAGAAGCAGAAATAATAAGCTCGACGGAAAAAAAGAGCAGCCCCCTAAAAAATGTTGTGTCCACCTCAAAGGTCATAAGATCTCCAAGTGTTGCCGCCGATCAGAGTAAAACCAGCTTCAAGAAAACTCCGATTCCTGCAGCACCAAAACTACAGCAGGGTACACCAACTGCAGCGGGGAATATTAAGTCTCAAGAAGCAGAAATAATAAGCTCGACGGAAAAAAAGAGCAGCCCCCTAAATAATGTTGTGTCCACCTCAAAGGTCATAAAACCTCCGAGTGCTTCCGCCGATCAGAGTTTCACCAGCTCCGAGAAAACTCCGATTCCTGCAGCAACAAAATCACAGCAGGGTAAACCAATTGCAGCTGGAAATATTAAGTCTCAAGAAGCGGAAATAGTAAGCTCGACGGAAAAAAAGAGCAGCCCCCTAAAAAATGTTGTGTCCCCCTCAAAGGTCATAAAACCTCCGAATGCTTCCGCCGATCAGAGTAGCACCAGCAACAAGAAAACTCCGATTCCCGCAGCATCAAGCCTACAGCAGGCCAAACCAATTGTTGCTGGGAATATTAAGTCTCAAGAAGCGGAAATGACTAAAACTGAGCTCTATAAGAAACCAGCTAGAGTACACAGCACAGGGCACAGGATTATAACAAGAGAACCCACGTTCGTGCCTTCAGGCGTGGAGAGTTCAGATTGCAGTTTCCTACCTAATGGGGCTTTCATAAGAGATTCAAAGCTGTGCGGAAAGTTTTACGTGTGTGCAAATGGTCGTGCCATACCCAAAAACTGTCCAGGAATTCTTTATTTCGATATCAAGAAGAGGGTTTGTAACTTCCCCAGCCTGGTGGACTGCAGAAACAACAATAATGTGCACACCGCTGCTCCCATCAAACCTTCGACTTCCGCTGCCCTGCCGCCAAGTACACAAGTTCCGGATTGTAGCTCACTGCAAAATGGTGTCTATCTGAGGCATCCAAATTCGTGCAGCAAGTTTTATGTGTGTGCGAATGGCCGTGCCATACCTAGAGAGTGCCCCAAAGGCCTTTATGTAGACACAGAGATAAAATATTGCGATTTCCCCAGCCGAGTGGCGTGCTCCTTAGAAGATCCACAGAACCCAAGCCGTGCTCAGGATCTGGCAAGTATCGCTGGAACAGCTCATGGTCTGCCCGACTGTAGCGATCAGGCCGATGGAACTACTCTGCGCGACTCGAAACAGTGTAATAAGTATTATATCTGCGTAAAAGGAGCTCCAACTACCCATTTCTGTGCGCCTGGCAAATGGTTTGACCTCAATCGCCGGGTATGTGACCCAAAGCGTCTGGTCAACTGCAGTATTTGAGTGGGTAGAGCTCATTATATGACTCTAATGAAGTATCAATATTATGGATTATGTATATGGTATAATAGGTGTTGGGCTATACTATCAATTTGAATAAGTGGCGCGTACTAACTTTAGCATACATATTATAAAATTGGTTATGGTGTTTGTTACGTATAAGGAAATGGACAATGTTATCCAGTGTATTCCGACAAAAGTATTTACATTACTTTATGTCCTCTACAGGGAATAAATCAAAAATTTTAACATTCTGAGTTTTCACATCTTAAAATTATATTCCAGACGTTGTCGTTGTGGTATACACTAATCGAATCAGTTATATTTTGATTAATTCAATTTTCTTCCAAGCTACTTGCAGACTCCCTGGTGTCGGTTGGGCTTGCGACATGTCGTTCTGTGTGTGTAAGTCCTTGAAGTGTGGCGACAAATTACGGGACAGGGCGCAAACAACTCCTAAGGGCGGAGAGGGGTTGAAATCGATTTTGTTTCAAGACAATTCACGTGACAGAACTCAAGACAGAACGCTTAGAGGCCCAGCAACGCTTCGAGTTACATATGAGCCAAGTGATAAGAAACGCCGACACCTCATCAGGAGCCACCCCGGAACAGCCCTTGTCAAAGTGAGTGGCTGCTGCACAAGCAAAAGTATATTTAAAAATGACTAGAAAAAAGCGGCTTGGCTAACTTTAACATAACTGGCTGTCTTATTTCTTAACTAATATCCAAAAGAAAAACTCAATTGTATTTATGGCTGACCCCGTTTGACATTGTTAGGTTAGGTAGCTCAATAAGGGAATTAGGCGCCAAAAACTTAAGTACAGTAAAATAGTATTATAAATGCCAGAGACAGAGCGAGCTGCTGGCTGGAGCTGGAGAGAGAGAGCGAGTGAGAACCAGAGAGAGAGCTTATGGGGTGCGTCCAACTGCGCGCTCTGTATGGTGGTTGGTAGCTTGGTAGCCGCCTCAACGCCGGCTATTGTCAAAATGTTGCCAAAGGTCGCAGTCGGTTTTCGTATTCAGCGGGCAAACTGACAGCTTTCGATTCGAAAGTAACATTTGTGAGCAAGCGTTTAACAGTGAAATGTTAGTGAAATTTGATTAAAATACGAATGGAATCGCTAAGCTGTTAATATAAACTGAAATAAACTGTTAACTGACGCGCTGCTATTTTCAGGCATCAGTTGGGCGTCCATAGTGTCGTCTCGCTCACACTGAACTCAACATTCAATCGATAAACTTAACAGTGGGCTGCCAACTTAAACATAAATGTATGATGCTAACTCATCGGTCATTGGGGCTAGTGACGAGTAGTCTCAGTAGCAGTCGCAGTGTCAGCGTTGAGACGTCCAGACGGAAATGTGCAAACATTGAAAGCGCCACAAAGTGTGCTTCGCTGAGCGTTTGTGTGTGTCCTGTGAAATGTGAAAATGTAAAATGCAATGCACATAAATAAATGCTGCTAAGTGCTGCAACGCAAAAACAAAATACAGCTTCAAACTGAAATTCAGCAAATAAAACCAAAAGCCAAGTGCAAGTTGAGACGAGTACAAGCAGTCGCCGTTTTACCGTTGTACTTAGTGTGAGTATTTGGCAACGGGCGTTAACGAAGGCGCAAGCACACAGGTAATAATTTTGTAACAGCATCTTTTGTCGTTGATTTTTGTTAACTTTAACACCAACAATAACAACAACAAAAATACAGAGAACGAGCATAAAAAATAACTGGCACTGTAATAAAAGTAAATTGAGAAAGTAGCGAGTAAAAGCGCCACACAATCCCCTCCCAAATGCCCCGCAGCAGTGGTAGCAGCAGCAGCAGCAAGTGCTTTGTCGCTGTTGAGGGTTCTTGTTGTTGTAGTTGTAGTCGCTTGTCGTTTGCGCCTGTGCCAGGGGTTGCTTGGTTTCAACGCGGCACTTGCATATGTGTGTGTGTGCGTGTGTTCGTGTGTGTTTGTAACGGTTAATCTCATTCATCAGAGAGTTGAGTTTTACACATTTTTACGCCTGCGAGTATACTACGTTGGCAACGAGCAATGCCGATGACTCGCTCGCGGCCCTCCCCGCTCACCCTTAACTTTAACAGCACTCTCTTGCGTGCGGAAACGAAAGAGAGAGAGAACGCGAGAGAGAGGGATAGAGAGAGAGAGAAAGAGAAAGAGAGAGAGAGAGAGAGAGAGAGAAGGAGAGAGAGAGTGAGAGAGAGAGAGAGAGAGAGAGATGGAGCCGTAAGCAATGCACAAAAGCCGCTGTTAATGTTGTCGGCTCGCTTGCACGCACACGCTAAAGGCGCAGTTAGTGGTCGATTTTAAAAGTCCTTCACGTAGCGACTTAGTCATGTATGTGTGCGTGTATACACTGTAAAAGTAGTGTCAAGCGCTGTACATAGGCACAAGCATAATTACATATGTATATGTACAAATGCTTAGAGGAATACCTATATACATACATAATGTTGTATATGTCAAATTTTCGTAGCCAGGGTCAGGGTGTGTGTAAGGGAAATCCATTCTATTGCGTTTTTTATGTACATTTCCAGACAAACAGAGTTTCCGGCAGGTGCGAGTATACCCTGTTGAACAGTGTAAAGTTAGTTTAGGGCCTTACGCATATACGGATTCGTACTCGCACATGCGTATCCTCAGTCGTATTAATCATTAAGATGACCTCGACCCTTTCTAGCCCCAGCATTTCCCTCTCGACGCCCGAAATGTCGGCCAGGGATGCTGGATATGTCGCCTGTCAGCTTTTGTGCCCATATGAGAAAACTGCCAACTGCTAAACATAAAAATAAATAAATAAATGTGATTGCGATTGCGGCTTGTTGTTGCGAATTTTGTTGACAGTCGCCCCGCCCGCCTCCCTATTGGCAAGGCTTTAGCTATTAATCTGTCCGCATCCAAATCGAATACATGTATTTTCATATTATTTTGCCTTTTTCTATTTTTTTTTTCTTTGCATACATACATGATTTAGTTTTTGCGTTCGTTCTTGTTGTCAACCTAGTCCTGGTTGTATCGGGACTTGGCATCTTGGGACTGACCCAGTTGTCACTCGTTCAAGCACTAAGCCATTTCCTCGCTAAGCCCCATTTTGTCATCGTGCACAATCCTATCTCCAGTTGTATCTGATTTGGCACTTTTGGTGCTCAAGGAAATAAGCGTTATAAGTGGTTTCCGGGGAAAGGGGTTTGTCTAGTGGATTGTTAATCAAATATTGACAGCAAATGAGATAAATTTACTGAATAGAGTTGACCGAATTTATGGTTGAGGCGTTCTGGAAAGATTTCCAAATAGTTCTTTCCTAACTTCTTGAAAATTTCATTTTAATATTTGAGTCCCTTAACATAGAATAAACAAATCAGCTAGTTTCTTAAATTGTGTCATGCTAGATGAAGTCCCGAAATGTGCGCGACTAGAGTTTTATTGTCCGGATAGCACCTGCCAGGCGCGTATTTTGTTGTCCGAGTAGCCAGCAAAGAGTGTCTGGCCATCTATGGACCAGGCCAGCGACAGGCATTGTGGCAGATCGCCTTTAGCCGTTGGCGGCACATCCTCCAGCCACAGATCAAATGCGGCTTTCTTCGAGGCCAGGTCCCATACGATTATCGATGAGCCACAGGCAACACAAAGCCAGTAGCGACACGGGGAAAAGGACATGGCATTAACCACATCATGATGATCCAGCGGATACAGATTGCGGCCATCGCTCAGATCCCAGAAGAGCACCTTGGCATCCTTGCCGCCCGATGTGCACAACGAGCCGTCCGGCGAGACGGCCACCGTGGAGAGGTACCCGGTGTGTCCATGATGATTATTACGCAGCTTGCAGTGGGTCAAGTCCCAGACCTTGACGGTGCGATCCCAGCCGCACGAGACGATCAACGGATTGGAATGCTTGGGTGAGAAGCGCACGCAAGATATCCAATCGGTGTGGCAGTCATCGGTTATGGTGTACTTGCAATCCGCCAGCGTGTTCCACAACTTGATGGTGCGATCACGCGAGCCCGAGACTATCTGTCGATTGTCTGGGGAAAAGGCCACCGATAGCACGTCCTTGGAATGTCCCTCAAAGCGATGCGTCGTGGCGCTGGCAGTCAGATCCCACAGCCGGATGGTGCGATCCCAGGAGCCGGACAGCGCGAAATTGCCATCGGATGAGAGCACCACGTCGCTGATGAAGTGCGAGTGCCCATAGTTGCGCTTCAGCGTATACCCATAATTGCTCTGGCTCTCACGCGTCAAACGCCACACGATGATGGTTTTGTCCCGGGACGATGAGACCAACAGATCCGGATCGTACGGATGCGGCGCCACCTGAGTAACCCAGCCACTGTGGCCGGAAAGGACACCAGCTAATTGTATAACCTCTGGCATTTTGTTTGTTTTTATTTATTTATGTTAATTTTTCAAAATTTCACGCTTTGTATTTATTTCCTTATTTATAGATAGATTCCAGTTTATGAAAGGATTGCCTAGTTTGCAGTTTCAAGAATATCCAGATTGTCAGAATATTTTCACAGATTTTTTCTAGATGATCTAGTTAGATTTTCTTGTCTTTCTCTCTGCTCTTTGTTGCGCTCAATCTTTTTATTAGTATTCAAAGTATCCTATTCAATTCGAGTGTGCTTCTTCTTCCTATGTTGCTATCCTATGCACCTAAATGAAATAACTTCGGTGCTTATTGTCCGATCGTATACCAAAGAAATCAAGGATATACTTCTTGTTGTTAATATGGAGTGAAGTTATAAACATGGAATGAGATGTCAATTTAACCCTCTTAATTTATCTCTTTATGGGTTTATAGTAAAGAAACATAAATAGTCGCCTTTTTGGCGGCCATCAATATCAATATTTAAAGTCATGACAATTGTTCTACATAATTTCGTTTGTACGTGTTCTACGTAGACGTTTGTATAGTGTCCTGTCCCTTCCCTTCCCGTCCCTTCCCTGCGTGCTCTCTTTCATTTAAGGGCGATGACGTAAAATGAAAAATGACGTTAAGCAACGCGAAAGCTTTGCCAGACGTCGGCACCTGAAACAAAAGCCCAAAAAGGTAACGGATAAAGAAGAAACCAGTTAAAAATTGCTTTAAAATGCACATGCATAAGTGCGTGTATATGTGTATCTGTGTGCGTGTGTGTATTTGTGTGCGTGTGAGTGTGTGTCTGACTGTCTGTGTGTGAGTATTGAGCGGGCGCTGGCCAAAACAATGCGGCTTTTCGACGACTCGCTTGAAAAATTACTCATACGGCAATGAAATACGTAAGTGTGTGTGAGTGTGTCTATGTGTGTGTGTGTATGTATGTGTGTATGGCGCCAGCGGCGCGCTGTTGTTGCTGGCATCGCTGTTGGCAGTCGCCATTCAGCAGACAAATGGACATGGCCAAAGACGGGTGGCTAGACTGACGGGCAGACCCAGCACGAGGGGTGGTGGGAGGCAGTGAGTGGAGCGTATGAGGAAAGAGGGGGGGGGGGGGGGAGGGCGCAAATTGAGACAGAGACACCGAGCAAGAGTACTTTTTGCATTCGCCGGCGAGTTGTTTAGGGTGCATGCGGGTGTTGGATAAAGTGTTGCCAACACACATAAAAACACTTTGCCGTTACATACACATACAAAGTAATTTCTTTTGTTTACAGCAGACCAGCAGTTAATATAGATGTGTGTGTGTGTGTGTGTGTATATGTGCGCTTTTATGTTGCCTCTCTTCTTTTTTTTTTTTTGTTTTTTGTGGATTTAATGTACTGTTGTTAATGGAAATTTCGTAAATATTCACCGTTATGCGAGCCACAGCGCTGATTATATTTTTATATTTATAGTTTCCCTTAACATTTGCCACCATAATATATCTGACATTGTTTTTTTGCCTGCTTGATGGTAAGGGTATGCTTAACCAATCCCGACTTATGTCAGGAATGTATTTTAAGACTAAAGTTCTTAAAATTGCATACACTCTTTTATAATCTGCGATCTGCTAAACTCAAATACATTTTTAGGCTCGGATCGTCTTGTACTTTCTATCCATCTACATATGTTATTTGCTGGAAAATTGGTTAAGGATTTTTATAAAATTTCATCTTAGACGTTTTGCAGACTCTTGAGAAAATATAAACAGCCGCGTGAGAAATGGGTGGAAAGCTGATTTACAATTTTAAGTTGAATCCGTTGCCTATGCATGTATAATTATGCCAAGTATGCGTTTACATTGTTATAGAATGTTTATACTTATGTATTCGCGTGTGTATGCACATATGAATGTACGCAGACCAGG
The DNA here is from genome assembly GCA_037075305.1 of Drosophila kanekoi. NCBI lineage: Eukaryota > Metazoa > Arthropoda > Insecta > Diptera > Drosophilidae > Drosophila > Drosophila kanekoi. The sequence continues at coordinate 1,571,374 of JBAMCE010000090.1, forward strand.
TTTACTTCGCGCTACTCTGCGAAAACTTAAGAAAAAATGTAGTTTAAAAATTATATTATTCTCTGCGATTCTCATGATTTCAATTAGTTGTGCAAAGTCCTCTGTTTCGACAATAAGTCAAATGAAGTGCTCCAAATGCTTTGCGGAATGTACTACTTTGTTTTTGTATGTGTGTGATGCCTGTAAGTATATAAAGTACGCATATATCTCTTAATATAACAATTTGTTTGCTTTGACCATAGTTAGCTTATGTGGTGAAAGTGCAAGCTTGAGAAACTGCACCCGCATGTGTGAAAAAATCGAGAGAAACGTTTGTATGAAACATTTTTTTTACCATCTACCATCTATATCTATCCGATATATGAGGGGAGTTACTCTATCAAATTCATTTCAAAACAAAGAATAAATCATTTGAGATGTGATTCACAAATTTTGCAGAAGTTTCATCCGATTTGCTCCAAACTTATTTTCATAAAATTACCTGAATACGTGCTTAAGTGATTCGGGGAATTCCACCCGCAACTGTGGAAATTTGGGGGAAAATTTTCAACTGTTTTGTTTTTTTGAAGGGTTCAAATTCAATTTCAGAGATATTTGTTTAAATTAATTTGATACGTTTTCGCTCTTGGATGAAAAAGTCGGGACAAACGTTAAATGAACGAAAGTTGACTTTTCCGCTTCAAGCTTCACACCACAAGAAGAACAACTTTGACTTTTTTTGATGCACTTTAGATATATATATATAAATAGGCGTGAAGCTTAAGATAGTACGGACATATTTAAATATTTCACGGGAAAGAACTGGATGAATGTCATATTTAAAATTTGAGGCACAAAACTTGCCCCGGGCAAAGCAGGGGTATTCCCACTGGTGAATGTGTGTATGTTTCTTAGCACACGTGTGTATGTATTTGTGTATGATAGTGTGTATATATCTATAAATGTGTAAATTTTTTACATTTTTTTTCAGGCTAAGATTACTTTAAAAAAATATAGAATTACCCCAATTCATATATATGTGTATGCGTAGATAACATATATTTTGCATATATTTGTATATCATAACTAGCGGGTATAGCCAGGCCTTGCCCGTGGCGCGTATGTTATAAAATCAATGTTTTCAAAAAGCTTTGAAAATGATTTTGAAACTGAGCGGACGGTAAACAAACTACTTTTATATAAAAGTTTTCCCGCATTTTGTCCATTTTACCGAATGGAATTTCCTAAATCTCCAATGAAACACGTATTCATCTCATTCTTATATAGACCCTTGAAAATAAGTTTGCAAATCAGACACAACTTAAAATTCACCAAAAAATCTTTGAAATGCACCTTCCACCGAACATGTTTGGATTTAACGGAATCTGTTAAACACGTCTCAAATGATTTCTTATGTAGATCCTTGGAAATGAATATGAGCGGGAAACTTTATCCACCAAATCTTTGACCCCGAATTCCACCAAGGAGGAATACATTTTTGGATAAGCGTAATGCACCCCTCAAATGAATTTGAGCAAAGAACTTTGAAATCGGGTTTGAGGCCGATCGGATGGTAAACAAAAAAGTTTCATACAAACGTTATTCGCGATTTTTCCACACTTGCGGGTGGAAATTTCCGAAAGCCCGTCTTAACGAGCACCTTCATCACATAAGGTAACTACAGTGAAAATTTCCGCTTTCTTGCTTCTACGGCTTGGCCTGGGCGTTGATTACCAATCAGTCAATCTGTCAATCAGTCAGTCAGTCCGTCAGTCAGTCAGTGAGTCAGTCAGTCAGTGAGTCAGTCAGTCAGGCATTCAGTCAGGCATTCAGTCAGTCAGTCAGTCACACAGTCAGTGAGTCACACAGTCGCTCAGTCAGTCAGTCAGTCACTCAGTCAGTCAGTCAGTCAGTCACTCAGTCACTCAGTCACTCAGTCGCTCAGTCAGTCAGTCAGTCACTCAGTCGCTCAGTCAGTCAGTCAGTCAGTCAGTCAGTCAGTCAGTCAGTCAGTCAGTCAGTTAGGCATTCAGTCTGTCAGCCATTCAGTCAGTCAGTCAGTCACACAGTCACTCAGTCAGTCACTCAGTCGCTCAGTCAATCAGTCAGTCAGGACAAACAGTTTTATATATAGAGGTAAAGGCAATGTAGGCCTGAGACCTGGGATATTTCCCAGCTATTAATATTTCTTCGTTCAGTCTAGAAATGTCATTTGAGCGCGCACCATAAATAATATTAACTAAATAATAGCAACTAAATTAAAACATAAAAAAAAGGGCCAAACGTGCATGTATTAGTGCAAAGAGCATGCATGTAGAGACCCAAATAAGACACAGGAATAAAAGTCCAAAGCAATTGCCCGATGAAACCCCACAGGGCCATTAATTGTTGTATGCTACTCTACAATTTCTCTCTTTTGCTTTGTGCACTCTGCCATTGTGTTTTCCATTTTGTGTGCCATGTTTTACGCACACACATACACACACACACACACACTTGTCAGTTGTTATTGTTGCTGTTGATAGTTTTGTTTGTTTCGCCTGGCTAAAGCCGCTTTAGACGCCGTTGTTGCTTTTTGTGTTGATATGCTGTCGGTGTTTGTAATTTATGCGGCTTCTGACGCCTTCCCTCCTGTCCATCCAGTCCACCAACAACCAACAACATCGGTTCAGAGTGATATAACAACAATTACAATTTACGTTCATTTGGGGGTCTAGCAACATGCGAGACTTCTGTCGGCTTTTAACCACACATCGATTGATATTTATCTAAACAGTTTTCGATTCCCGTAGCTTAAAACTCTTATAATATTATGGTTTTTTGTACTTTTTTGCAGCTTTAATTTATTTTCATTAATTAATTACCAAAAAAGAAAGGATAATTAAAGAATTTCGAGCATTAGCCGTTGACCGTGCCAAGCCAATTGGTTGCCATGGCAACAGCAACAACAACAGCAACAGCAACAACAACAGCAACAACAACAGCAACAACAACTATAGCAACAGCAACAACACAACAAAGTTCAAATGAATACTTCCACATCCTGTATATACAGTGAAATCCAATATTTTGTCGTTGGGCCTTACTTTCTTTCACTTAGCTTCAATAATTAACTCCAATTATGGCTAATGAAAATTGTTAGCACCCAAATATCCTTGCCAATCTCTGGGTCTGAGTACTGTTCGAGTCTTGCTTTAATTTTAAAGAACGATTTACTCAAAGCAAATGTCCAAAGAACGCTTGCAGCCAAAATTGTTGGTCTACGTGGCAGGAGAAGTCAAAACGTGCTGCGGGAAAAGTCAGAAAAAACTATAATCAAATTTAATTAAAGGCGAAACTGGAGCGCTCGAAGGATAACAAACAGTGAACGTGTATGTGACACATCTAAAGTCCAGCAGATGCGAAAGAGCAAGCAAGAGAGGGAGAGAGACAGAAAGAGAGAGAGCGAGAGAGAGAGAGAGAGCCAGCGAGGGAATAGGAGAAATGCTGCAAGCAAATAAAGCACAACAAAATATGTGTGATACATTTTTTTGCTGCTGTTGCTACTGCTGCTGCCTCTGTGCCCGATTCTGTTGCTGCTACTGGCTTCTCATTATTATTTTGCCTTTTATGTGGCACAAGAATGGCGAGGTGAGGTGGGTTCGGGTCGGCACGGTCACGGGGGGGCAGCGAGCCGGTCTGCTCGGGGGCTGCCGTTGATTTCTAATGTGATAAACTTTTGATGGCACAAAGGCGGCGCTGCCATGCCAGCTGCTCTCCCGTAGCGCACGGCCTGCAGCCAACCACAGTATAACACAGCCGAGCATAACCGCACCCGCACCCGCAGCCGCCCCTTAGCTTTGCTAAGGAAATTATTTTACGGCTGCAGCTGGGTCGGGCGGCTCTTTAAAATCAACGCCAGTTTCTTATTGCCCAGTCATGCAGTTGAGTCTTGTTATTATTTCAAGCGCACAGGCACACGCACTATGTGGCTCGAGCTAGCGGTCGGGCTTCAATAATAAACTAGGCAGCGCTGCGTATACGTAATATCTCATTTGCTTTTAAATGCGCATACGCCCCCGGGGCACGTCCAGGGCTCAGGCTTTCCTCTGGCATCTGAATAATTTTATGCATCGATTTTTCGATTTGTGTGATACTTATGAATCGCTGAAGCCGGCAACAGTCAGAAACAGGGAGGGGAGTGAGAGAGAGAGAGAAGAGGGAGAGAGACAGAGAGAGTAAGGGATTGGAAACTCAAGCCGAAATAATGTAATATCTGTGGGACCTGTCAATATCTTGGTAACAGTTTAAATGTAAAGAACTACTTTTAAACTTCAACTACTGATTATCTGAAAGCTGAAGTTGTAGAGATTTGCAAAACGTATGAACTTGAAAGGAGTACAGCTAAACGACAAAGAATAGCTTATTCAAACATGAACACATTACCCCGAGTCTCACTTAGACACTCTGTTAGCATATAAGACGTAGGATTTGTAAGACTAAATCATTATCTAAAAAGAAATCACTGTGAACAGAATTGTTCAAGTATTAAGCGCTTGTAGAGGGTATTACAATTTTGTCATGAATTGTGTACAGCACGTCTCCGACCCCATAAAGTATATATATCGTATACCAAAATCAACAGTCGAGTCGATATAGCTATGTCCGCCTGTCTGTTTGTATGCAAACTAGTCTCTCAGCTCTTAAAGCTATCATTTTAAGACTTTTCTTAGTTCAGATGTAGAAAGTGGGCGGTTCGGACCACAGCTATATGATGAGCTACAATAGTAGATACGATCGGTCGACAGACAGGTTCTTGTGTGGAAAACTTGTTGTTTATCAAGATACCTTTACATATACGCAAAATCCCATCACTATCGGATCACTGTGTCATTTAGCTGCCATAGGAACGAACAATCGAAGTAGAGTATTCTCATCTATCTGCGAAAAACGTGAGGAAAATGTAAATAAGTGAATTTCATCTTCATATCTTTACTTTCTTGCTTACAATTTGTATACAATACTTTTATGGCTAGGAGCGTAAAATATTCATAGTTGAATGTTGTTCGGCATATCTTAAAAACAGAATTGTTACCTCAAGAACTCGTTTTAAGACGAGAACATAATATGGACGTCCAACTTTGCTGGCTTTGTTAAAGATAGCTTGAAACAATATCTTACCAAAAATTAATGTAAATAAAGTAATTTGTTCCATGCAAAAGGAATGTTTATTCTTGCGCATTGTGTACTTTAAAATCCCCCCAAAAAACAATAACAATCATAATTTATCTGAGAACTGAATTTGGTTTTTCAAATGCGAGCTTAGATTTTAATTATTGCTGCTTCTATGTGAAAATGCAATTTCTAATTGCTTTGCGTTTCGACCTCTTTTTTGCAGGCTTGATGATAAATGCAGCCGCTGACAATTAATATGGAATCGAGCGAAATGTCGAAACGAGCATTTGGCTGAGCATTAAAACATTGCGCATACGCTGCGTGGTCCGGTGAAGGGGGAAACTCATAAATGAATGCTTTTAATTGCGAAACAATGACGTTTGCCAGAACAAATACGAAGAGTATAAAAGGAACAACAACGGTTGCTAGATCAACGGCAACAACAACAAAAACAACAAAAACAAACTTTTTGACCAGCTGCAACAGTGGAATTTGTGAAAATCGCAAAATTTGAGCCAACAGAATGCTGCCGATGCCAACATCGTGTGGCCCCGGGCCGCCGGCGGACGCACACGCCGTTGACCTTAGCCCAACACAGGAACGAACACGCAGTCGACTGCGTGAACTGGCAAGGACCCAGAGCCCGAGCCCAACTGGCCTGGCAACAACGGGCATTCCCAAATGGCTTCTAATGCTGCTCATGCTCTTTGCCATTGTGGCCCAAACGCCGCAGAGCCAAGTGGCTGCCGAGAAGAGCAAACACTGTGAGTACTTACCACCATTTATGTTCATATATATATATATATATATACATGTTTATAGGTTTTAGCCAAAGATCGAAGTTTTGCACAACTTTTACCCTTGTTCGGTGTCCACTTGAATTTCGAAAAACAATTTGTCCCTTTTCGCAGCGCTCGAACTTTTGCGACAAGCATCAAATAATTTCGTTGGCAAATATAAAAGTTTGCTCTTATTTATATTGAGGGTGGCGCATTCCATTCTGACATTAATAATTTGATTAATTTTCAATACTCTCTTATGCCCCAGAAATTGTGAAAAGTCCATGGGAAAAGTGGAGCCCGAGTTTCCCAAAAGTGACCTGCAAGTAACTTTCTGTACACGTTCCAATTGAAATACTGCCCGGCATTCGAGTCATAAAGAAAATTGTTATCTTTTGGCCAACAATCGATGTGCAATATGTCAACGGGCCCGGGCAAACGTGATATATTTTGGCATTTTGTCTCGCTTTTTTGTGGTCTTTGTAACAAAATATTTGTTTACAATTTGAATATTTCTTTGCCTTTCTCAGGGCAGAACAATAAAGCTCCATCGACGAAATGTAATAAAAGTGCATGAAAATGTTGCTAAAACTCGAAAAAAGAAGAAAAAAGAAATGCTTACACTATAAAATATACACACACAGCACACACACAAGCACACGGCGTGTGTGTGTAGGTGTGTGTGTGTATTTTTTTGTGGTAATTCATTCACATTGTACATATTGTTTATGCAAAGAATAAACAACATATAAATGCGATTTTACGATGAGGCGGCAACTTGCATACTAAACAGCTCGACACACACACACACACACACACACACTCACAAGAGCGTGTGTGTGTGCAGGAATGTCTTCGGTCCAAGCAAGCCTTAAAGTTGACAAAAAAACCCACAACATTTTAATCAAAGCTGCAATAACAAGAAATTTTCCTCATATTACTTTTTATTAGCAACAAATGAAAAAGTAATAAATGAAACGCATGCCAATATCTCACATATATACAACAAAATCTGCATTTATTTAACTCATTTTTATTATAGTTAAGAGTTGTGAATATTAAAATCAACCTGGACGAAAATTATTTATCTCAATATCAAAGCTCACGCGAAATCTAGTCCAATCCAGAAAAATTTCTCTGCTAGTCTGGCATTTCTTTGATTTGTTGCATATCAAAGTTACATAATGAGTTGTTTACATAGTCTTCAATCATTTTATATTTCCCACACACACACACACACATGCACACATTTGCAAATGGGGCGTGGCTTTTGGGGAGGCTGAAGCATTGCAATTGCTGGCAAATGAAATGAAATCGCTGAAGCGTTGCGACGACGACGACGACGACGGCGACGGCGACGAAAGTTATTGCCGCAAATTATTTCCGTATTTTAGCATTAAATCATAATTAAAAATTTCAAGTAAAACAACTTACAAGTCGACGTTGACGTCGACGTCGACGTCGCGACGTTCGCCGCAGCGAAACTTTGCGCTGTACAAAAGTTGTTGCCTACTTTTTTGGGCATGTTTCCGGTTGCCGCTGCCCGCAGCTGCTGCTGCTGTTGGTAGCAGCGCTGCTTGCTGCGCTGCCTGCTGCGCTATATGCTTCTAATTGCAAGCTCGGGTGACGACTCGGATTTTTCCCTGCTGCCTGTTGTTTGTGTTCTTGTTGCATTTCTTCTTCTTGCTCGTTTCCGGAGGCGACATAAAAACAACAACAAGCACGATGCTTAGCGCGCCGTTTCTGTTGCCGCTGCTGCGTTTGCGACTGCGTCTGCTGTTCGCTGTGCCCACACACACACACACACACACACACACACAGACACACTCGCGTACGCATTGCCCCGCCCCGCCCCGCTACCTCCCTTGTTGGCCATCCGCAGCAGACTTGCGGCTTACGTGGCGTATACTTAATTTTCTCATGCTCATTGCCAGCCGCGTTACAACATTTTTTTTTCGCTGCGCTCCGGCCAAAGGCTGCCGCTGCCGCTGCCTCTGCCGCTGCTTCTGGCACAGCCTCTGCCTCGGCTGGCAGCATGGTTGGGTTTTCTCAACTCGTTCAACAAAATGTTGTACAAAAGTTTCATAATTAATTTCATGTTAAGTGGCAATGCGAAACGTAACGTAGGCAGTTCCGTTCCTGCAACTCCGATTGCCCCCACCCCCTTCAAGCTCTGCCACAGCCCGCCCCATTTGCACATCGTTCCGCCCGCTGCTCGCCACAGTCGTGTATTTTTTGGACCGTTGTCTTTAATTTGAATTGTCATTTCCTGTCTCAAACACTCGACGCCACTCGCTTGTTGCCGCCTGCACCCCGTTCCCCCACACATTTGTCGGGTCTCTAGCGGTCTGCCAGCCATCCGGCTGACGGCCACGCCCCGTTGCCGCTGCTGCTGGTGATGCGCACGTTCAACTTGATTAGCGTAACTTGTAATGACTCGCACGAGCTGCGACTCAGGGCAAGCTTGTTGGAACCAGGGACTCCTGTTGCCCTGGTTTCCCAATGCCAGACATTCACATACTTGAGTAAATATGTGTGCTCAGCGTGTGCCTGTGTGTGCGTGTGCGTGTGTATCTGTCTTTCGTATTTGCAAGTGGTTTTCATAATTACTTTGTGTGTTCACTTCAAATTATCTGAAGCGCACAAGTTGCGCCTGTGCTTGAGTTGCACACGCCTGTTGGCTGGCATCTTCCTAACCCGAACTTATTCAATTTGTTAAATGTTTACCACATCATCGCAATATAATTAAGTTTTTAGAAGAGCAAAGAGTGCTAAATGAGTGTATGCACATGCCCCAGGCGCTCGCTCTCGCGCATTTGCTCTCTTGCGAGCGCAGAACTTTTTCAACTCCGCTTTGCGTCTCATCCGCAAACGATACTCGAGTGTTGAAGCGGCATAGATATTGCCTTTCAAATGAGACTTAAGTATATAGGATCCATATATATATGTATTGGCATAACAGTTTTCCAATTTGCTGGGAAATACTGGAAAATGTCATCACAAGCAATCAGTATTCGAACGAAATAAGCTGCCGCTTGCCGAATTTCCCCCCGCACAAGCAATTGTGACGCTTTGTGCAATAATACGAGCATTACACAATTTTTTTTTTTATATAAAATGGGTCACGTTTCTCGGTGTGAGGGGTGAGGGGGGGGGGGCCGAAGATTTTCTTTTGGCAGACTCCAGCAGCCGCTGATGGCCGACTGCCAATAAAATTGCGAGAAAAACAACTGTCGACGACCAAGAAGTGGCATAAAACTTTTGCTTTTGGTTTGCCATAAATATGAATGGATGGATTTGGGTCTGAATGGGTTGGCTGGGCGGGCGCAGTTGCCACTGCGGCACATTTGCAAAAAGACAAAGATTGAGCCAAAGGAGAGGACAGGCAGCTGCTAGGAGTGGGGAGGGAAGGGCTCTTTTAACATTATGACAGCTTTGCGGAAGCAATAAATTTTAATTTCATACGAATCCATCCGCATACGAGTCCAGAATTGCAACAAGCCACAGAATTTAGCATGAGCCTAAACCTTTTTCTCCCATTGCATGATTTATACGATGTTTCGCAACACAATTGGCAGGTTCTTGTTGAAAAACATTTCGATTGCTTTGTTATGTTGATGTTTAGTTTTTAGATAGAATCAAAAAATCTATTTTTAGTTCAAATGAACTAACAACTGTTGGCCATTGATAAAAGTTAGTTTAAAGCGTTATGAGAGCGCTTTTCTGGAATGAAATTGTACTCTATATAAAAACTACTTAAGAGATTAACTCTGAATTATTGATGTTCAAACTGACAAAGCTGGATAATAGATTTGGTCGTTAGCTCGCTTCACAGTTGAATGGAAAGATAAATGTTTATGTTTGATAAATTCATGGCTGTAAAATCAAAGCGCGAATGAAATCAAGCAACACATAACAAATGTCATTTATAGCCAAACATTTTTGCCACACGAAATGCCAGGGGGGGGGGGGGGGCGAGCCAAAACAAATATGGAATTAGGAGGAGCAGGAGGGGGAGTAGGTGGAGGCGAAGGGGGATTCAGAGTTCGCCCTGCCCATGCCAAATGGACGATTGATGCGTTGCCAGCTCTTGGCTATGGGCAAATCTCTTGCTGCCACCAAAAACCCAGAAAGCCAAACAATAAATTGGCCAAATTGTCGATGAATGTGGTGAGTGTGTGCGTGTCTGCGTGTGTGTGTGTGTGTGTGTGTCGGCCCGAATCGGGGTTGGGTTATTTATCAATGCTTTCTGGTCAAGCGAGAAACAGTAAACTGTTATTCTTTGCAATCTGCTGCAAGCTGCGAGCCGCGTACTGCAAATCGGGCTGTTTTTTGATTTTTATTTCCCTTCCCTTCCCTTCCCAATTGTGCATTTGGCGAATTTGAATCTAATTTTAATTGGCTGCCGCCGTCCGTTGGCAAATGGAGCAATTTGTGTTGATAATTTTAAATGGCAATTTGAAATCAATTCGCCTTTTTGCTGCCTGCTATTATGATCCCCAGCAATTAGTGATTCTTGTTGTTGTACCCTGTATCCATGGCAAATGGGGTATATAACTTCTGATTCGATAGATGACTGCGAGATGCGTTTACTACGAGCTTAACATTTCTTTCATTCTGTATCTTTGGATATTTATTTGAATTGGATTTCGATTGATTCTTGAAGCATAACTGAAAAGTTATTTCAATATTCCCACAATAATGTGAGCGAAGCATTTCCCATTCATGGTCTGCCGCTGGGCTCAGGGTATACCCCAGTCTGGCACACCCCACTAAAGTACACAAAGATATAATTTATCAAAGCACTCGTTAATTGGTTAAGTAGTTGGGCTAGATCGAGTGAATATAACGTGGAAGCGAGCTAGTTGGGTCTTGCCCAGAAAATGGACTACAAAAGCACACGAAATGCGCTGAACATTTCCTTTATGCTTTTCACTTAGGCGCGTGAATCCCTTTTGTGATCAACTGCACAGAAAATTCTATTCTATTCAAAAAAAAGTAAAAATAAAACTAAAATAAAAGATATTTATATATATATATGTGTGTGCTTAGATATATATTTATGCATATAAAATAAAAAAGCAAGTCCCAAGCCTCTTTCGTGTTGTCGCTGATGGGCTTTGTGTTTGGCGGCTGTGTTGTGGGTGTAGCCCGGCTATCTTTCGTGTGTAACTGTGTGTGTGTGTGTGTTCCACTTAGGCCTGGCGTACAAGTGACAGCGTCTGACTTAAGCATACCCTGTGATGAATCATTAATTGTGTATGCTGAGTATACAGATAAGTATTCGAATGGGCTTTACTCTGAAGGCTGTTCAATAATATAGTTTGATATTTGTTAATCAGATATACATATATATATACATATACATATTCCCTCTGCCTGATTACAGGGTATCAAAAGAAGCAGTTGAAATAAATGAATATCGCGCGCTCGACAAAACAAAGCCATAGAATTATCTCCGTGGTCGTTGCTCGCCCCACCCCCTACAACCCCCTACACCCACCCGCTCCCCGCACTCCCTCGGAAACTATTACAAGAAGCGCCTAGACAACAGCGGCGAAATAAGTAAACAACAATAATGAAAACAACAAAGAAAACAATAGCGTAATAAACTAGCAGTAAAGAAAAAGAAAAACCCAACTTGAAAAACTTGCCCAGTAAAAACTATAAGCGCAAATTTCTGCTTTGTTTTCCCTCTAGTTAAGTATTTTATTCTTCGCGAAAATGCATTGAATAAAGCAAAAATTATTTGAAAAATATTTAAGAAAAGAGATTGGCCAAAAGGCAGCGCAAGTTTAATTAACAATTTGCTGGAAAAGTTCAAAAAGCAACTAGATAATCCCTGATAAGCCCTTCGGGATACTCTTTTCCATATCCATAGATATTCATGCAAAACGTTCGCTGAGTCTGACATAAAACGAACTAATTGAATGTCAAGCACTTGGGGCTTATGGAAAGTGCATTTATGTAAGCTTTGGTACTTGCTCAACTCGAAATGCATAACGAAATAAAAGGTTCAAAGGCTTACATTAGAGTAAACTTAGAATCGAAGAGAGATAGAGGGAGAGAGAGGGGGAGAAAGAGAGAGAGAGAGAAAGAGAGAGAGGGAGAGAGAGCGTTTCTGCGATGGGGAGCAGGCACTTTATTCGCGTGAACAAAGAAAGACTTATTACTATGAATCATTTTTGAGACAGAAAGGGAGAGAAAGAGAGAACAGAAGAAGGAAGAAGAGAAGCTAAAAGGGAGAAATTTATAGAACCATGTTTAGCAAGGAGAGATGAAAATAATTGAAGGAAAATTATATATACTAGAATATACAAAAGTAGAATAAGATTGAATGAGAAATGAAAGAAGAGAAGCAATAATTAAAAAACAATAATGATTACAGAAATATATTAAAAAGCAGAGATATAGAAACAATATTCAGTTCCATTTATTCGGAGCTTAGATTAAACGAGAAAGAAGAGCTATCTGCGGCACGCCGAAGATTTAATACCCTTGCACCCGACCCGACCTTTTCATAATGCCCACAGTGTACATGGGCATTCCGTATGTAAGTTAATGCCGAATATAGTTAAGGTATCGTGAAGACCAGATAGTTCTTCATACATGAACCTCATTTTCCACCGATCGTTCCCATGGCAGCTATATGATATAGTTTTCCGATGTAAACAAGATTTCGCATTAATGTAGGGAACATAGTGAAACCTATATATGTCGAGTTTGGTCAAGATAACCTAAAATAACGAAAAAGTTTTCCATAGAACAACTTAGTTATCAAACGATCTTTCCTATGGCAGCTATATCATATAGTAGTCCGATGTTAATAGAATTTTGCCTTTGCTTCTATGCGTTTCACATTTTGAGACAAAATTATAATACCCTCTGCAGGGGTATAAAAAGCGGCATTGTTTAAAATTTCAAATAGATTAAACTGAAATATTCCATCGGCTTAGACTTTCAACAAAGCTCAAATGCTGTCCAACAATCATTTATCAGTTACTCAGATTCTGCACTGAATTTGACCCTTCGTGGAATCTGTCCAAAAAATAAGTTCGGATTGTCTAAAAACTGTTGGAAAAGACGCAGCTGCTGCCAATCGGAGCCAAAGAAACCGCGGCACCAGTTGAAAACCAAACTATGCTAAATTCTCGGAATTCCAAGCACCCAGCCAAACAGCAAAGGCAAAGAAGGATCCGCTAATTGGCCAAGTGACATTTGTAATGCCACGCCCAGGCATTACGCCGGAGGACCTCCTCTCAGCGCAGAGTATGCAAAATGAATGGCTAAATTTGTGAATGCAGTGGAAAATGGAAAATACTGTAGACAAATCCAAAATCACATGAGTAAAGAGGAGAGCTGCAGTTGGATGTGCTTGACTAGGAGATACCCTGAGCCTAGTTCCCAGCTACCATTTAACATTCTAGCCTCCTTCCATACACGCCCCAAACTGCAGGGAAAATGGGTTTATAGTCCGATACGTATGTTAGATTCAGGGTCGCAATAAGAGACCAAAGTGCGTTAATATACCAAAGCCCACGCCCACAACTACAAAAATTATTCCTTTCATAAATTTTCTTTGGGAATTGGGAGGCCTTAACTAAACAATGAAACATTCTTAATCTTTGTACTAACCTACTCTATTTATATTTGTATAGCCTGAACTCATTGAAAATGGGAATACCCTGTTTACCTCACTGTCTCGACCCTTGCGAAACCTTAACTTGTTGAGAATTATATACAAATCAAACGAACCAGGGTTCATTTTCTGTTTAACTCTTTTTATACAGGCAGAAGGAAGCATCCCCGACCCCATAAAGTATATACATTCTTGAGCAGCATCTATAGCCAAGTCGATCTAACCATGCCTGTTTGTCCCGTCAGTCGGTCCGTCCGTATATATGAACGCAAGGATCTCATAACCTATAAGAGCTAGACACTTGAAATTTTGAACGTAGGTCCTACTGGTGCCCGGTACTTTTTTGTCGTCGAATGTTTTGCAATGGCTGTTGAGTTCTGTTACGGGTGCGAGTCCTATTGAGGAACCTACATTCCGTCGTATTTCTATTACTGCTAGAGCAAACGAGCTCAGGATATGTCCTGGTCTGAAACACGCGACTAGAGCCTCTTGTTTAATTTTCGAGATGCGCTATGAAACTATGTAACAAAACCGAGATATCGTAATTGGTAATTGATATGCTCGTTCTTTGAATAGTATACGAGGGTATATTTATTAGTTCGACTCTGTTTTGTTTCTGTCATGATCAAGAATGTATACTATTTGGACTCGGAAATTCTTGGTAATCCCTGCTCGATATACTATAATTGCATAAAAGAATTCTACTTTTCTTTACCCATTTTTAATTGGTACAGAGTTGACAAATGAAGCTAATCTAAAAGAGAGAGAGAGAGAGAGAGAGAGAGGGAAGAGCGAGCTGGCGTCTGCAAAACTTGCTTATGAATAGATCTCATTACTCGCTATTTACTCATTCACATAATTTAATATCCTGACTTTGACACTCAATTGATAAGGGGAAAGTGTCAAAGCGTAATTCCCGAGCTGATATTCTGACACTTGCCAGAAAAGTTGCGCACTTTCGAAACTTGAACATTTTGACAGGCGACAATTTGCTTGATTATTGCCATAGAATATTGAATGGAAGACGAGGGAAAATGCAGTGAGACTTAATGGCCATTAGAAAAGTCCTCACGGGCAGGAAAGTCCTTTTCAAAGCGTTCATTAGTTTGGCACTTCGTCTCTGTTGCACGCTCCATTGGCCTTTGTTTGAGGTTGCCACATCTTTGCAGTCTCCCGTTACTCGTCGCCCCCTACTCGTTACTCGCTACTCGCCGCTCGCCGCTCGCCGCTGGCCGCTTCCCTGCAAAACTGACAAAAGTTTAATGATGCGTTTAAGCTTGGATCCGTTGCCAGGCAGTTGCTGGGCAGTCGATGAAGTTGAAAAAATATTTATTTGCAGTACTTGGAAAATTATCTTGATATGTATCTAGGCAGCTCCATTGTCACAGAGCACTTCGATACAGTATATGATTAGGTAAGCCCATGAGCCTACGAGCAGGAGAGAGAGGACGAGCACCTCAATTGAGGCACTTGCCCCAAAGGCTCAATTAAATTGAAAATTGTGTGTATTCTCAGAAGTGGGCGTGTCGGTAAGTTGAGCCAACCACGCGCCGAGGGCCATTCCGGCACAAGCATTTGCTTCAATTAGATATATGTATACACATATTTCATTAAAGCAAAACTCATCCACAGCAGCAGGACTCGGACTCGGACCACTCAGCACCACTCCAGGCAGACGCCTGCGAATTTTGAGAAGCGCTAATGGAGCGTGTGAGCTGGCCAGCAGCTGTTGCTGTGGCAGCACTTGGTTGGGTTTAGTCAACTGTGAGTGTGTGTGTGTGTGTGTTGGCCAGGAGGGCGGGTCGTGCTATTGCCGATGACATCTTCACACAGCACAAACGCCTTGGGGGGCATGGTTGGGTAGGTCAGCTGAGAGGGCAGCTAAATTCAATATTGGCGCACAGGAAATTCATTGTTTAACCTTTGTTACTTAAATTGCTCAAATTCCTGCCATTAGTTTGACAAACGAGCCAGCGAAATTATTTTGTTGTAGCCAAAATAGCCAGGCACATGCACCCCACCACACCCCGCCAGAAACCAAGCGGATTTCGAGCTAAAGTTTCGCCACGTTCCGAAGTGCCAGAAGCCCTCGAGCTCTTCAGCTCCTCCGCACCAGTATCTGGCTTTTGGGTTCTGCTGCGGTTCCTCAACGTGCCATTGTTTTGGCTTGCTGTGGTGCTCCTGTCCAGAACTAGTTCGGCTCGGGCTTCTGGGCCATGAATTTTATGCCATTGCTGCAGATTTATTTGCGGTTTTGCATAATCACTGAAAATTAGTTTAAAATATTTACATTACATTTGCATTTCAATGTCGGCGGTCAAGCAGATTTTCATAGCAGCAAAAGGACGAGTCGAGACAAATGGGGATTAGAATTCTGGTTAAATTCACGAAGGAAATGCTCAAATAGACATCAAATATCTATGGTCAAGACAGAGACTTCCTTTTTAATATAAGAACAAGCTGGGCATACATTTTTAAGATGTTTTAAGGTTTTAATTTACTAAGAGAGAATGTGAATACAAAATTTGTAACTAAGAAATGTGGCTAAGAGATGATGTGAGCATAAGGTCTAAGGTCTTCTTAGCTCGATTCGTTCTCTAAGCGCTTGTCTTTTCATCCGCTGCTTTCTGAGGAACATAATACAATTATTTTCTCAAAAATATATATTTCTCATATAAAACACATTTAAAGCACTTAGTGCTGGCCAGGACATAGAGAAGATGCATACACTATTTGACAGACTGACGTAATCCTGGCGCAGCGTCAGGCTTGGCCCGGCTCAGACAAATGGCAGGCAGATGGATGGGAGCTGCTGGCCAGATGCAGGACAGAACAGAAGCTTCGACAGGAATCGCACATGCTGAGCTTTTCAGCTGTCCGCCCATGTCAGGCCAACGAGGACATCCAGCGGCTAAGCAGGGGGATGCTGGAGGGCATTCGGGCGGCAAGTGAAGGCGATGTAAAAATACGTCGAAACGAAGACG
Organism: Drosophila kanekoi; assembly: GCA_037075305.1. Classification (NCBI taxonomy): domain Eukaryota; kingdom Metazoa; phylum Arthropoda; class Insecta; order Diptera; family Drosophilidae; genus Drosophila; species Drosophila kanekoi. The sequence goes on from JBAMCE010000090.1 coordinate 1,587,909, forward strand.
CTAAGCTCGATATATATATTATATGTTAGTACGTTGATGCAAGGTAAACATAATTTTCCACTAGTCAAACGACTAACAGAATGTTTTCTCGCATGTGTGCGGAGCGTGTGGGAGTGGACGGGCCGGGCCTGGGCGGGGGTATGCCTGCATTGGCAATCAGTTTGCCAATTCAGCTGTCGAGAGTTTCTGGCTGAGAAATCAACGTGTTGTGTGCGCACTGCCAAGCAGCAGGCAAAGATCCCATCCAGCCAGCCACGAAATTGGGGGCCCGGGTGTCCTGCAAGAATGTACAGCATTGTCATTTGAGTTTTGAGCAAACGCATTTAAGGTCCAGCAAATACTTCCGGCGCAGTGCAGCGCCATACTTGGCCGGAAGCATTAAGCCATCGAATGGCCCATCAGTGTGTGGGCATCTTTCGCGGTTTTTACTGCGCTCCAGTATCCTTTGGCTCGTTATTAGCTCTGCGGTCCTCGCAATATGATGTGGTCGTCCCCCTTTGAGTGCCGGACTGAAGCTTAGCTGAAGCTCGCAAATGTTCTTTAAATATGGACACGCCATCAAAAGGGCGTTTTAGGTATGGACAATAATGTCATCTGCTCATCACATTTTATTTATATTTTATTCAGTGTAATTCTCGAATACGTCTTATTGATTACTTAGTTTATTATTATTATTATTACATTTATTATTATTGCTATTACTATTATTTTAAATAAAGAAATAATCCTTGGTGATTTTTCCTCCCATCGCTTCTTTCTTCGCAAATAAAGCTGTCTGCCTGCACTACGCTTCTCTCTAAGAAAGTATTCTTGTAGCCTTTTCCTTTACTACTTGGCTTTAATTATTATGTCATGCAAAGTTCAACCAACATTTTCTAAGGTGAATCGTCCAACGCTTCTTTCTTCTCGAACGTGCCCAGGATTAAGTTTTTATGAATGAATATTGTTATTATTCTCCCTGCACTACACTTATCTCCTTCAACTGACTTTAAACTACGCTTGTTGAAATTCCATTACTACTCGAATTTTACTCTCTGTTATCCAAGCATTTCCTGAGATAATTCTCCAACCGCTTCTTTCTTCACGTAAAAGGCTTCTCTTACACTCCAACAAAATCGATTAATGCTTTTGTCTTCATAACAATTCCAACAAAAATTTCAATCGATTCAAACTTTCCTTGATTAATTGTCCTTCTACGACTCGACTTCCACTTTTTGCCATAACCTCCCAGCTACCTTCCCTTGGCTTCCGCATCTCTCGTCAACTTAATAAGCTGCTTCTACTCTCACATTAAATCGATTCATGGCCCCTTTTTTTGCCCTTACAATTTGAGTAAGAATTTCAATCGAAGCTCGAAATCTGTGGCTTCAGTACGCAGTGCGGTCTGTCGAGGCGCTTTCGATTAATAACAACGGCATAAAGCCTTGTAAGGACTAAGTCCTTGAAATTAATTATGCTAATTTTAATCCTTTTTGGCAGTGCTTTTACGCTAACAAATAACATTGTGACTAACTAATCTGGCCATTAAACGAACCGAACCGAACGGAGCCGAGCCGAACCGAGAAACCTTCTCCGTGGGCGACTGGCCCGAACCAAAGCTTGAGCTCACTTTCTGCAAACTGAGCACTTAATACTCCAAAAACAACAACAACAAAAGCAACAACAACAACAACAGCGACAAATAAAAAGCCAACAAGAAATGAAAATCTTGGTTTGTGGGTGCGTGGGGCAAATTGGGCAACTAAGACCCTGAGCCATAATTTGGCCTTGGATTTGTTGCCCATTTGGGCGGGGACTCAGCAGAGTCCGTTGCCAAATGACCAACGACAACCGCAACAGGATTTGTGGCTTCAGGAGTGGGGACTGCTCCCAGTCAATCCAATGCAATCCGAAATCGTAAAACCATGAGCCTCTCGGCGCGACTTCTTTGTCGTTCGCTTCGAAATACGAACTAGTTTTTTTCACGTCATAAATCTTAATCTCATGCTCGGCAATGTTTTTCATTCCATTGTGAGGCTATGATTATTTCGTAATGAAATGTGCTACGGATCGAAAAAATTGGACTTACAGCCAAGTATTAAGCGAACTTAAATCTCAGTTTAAGCTTTGCATGGATCTGTCTTTCTGTTGCAGACTGGATCAACATACTATATCATAAAGGAACAATGGAATCTATCTTGTGTTTTCAGGATAGCTCGATTAAACGTGAGATTTACCACCCTTTAATCGGACCATTATTTATAAAGTTCAATATAATCTCTATGAAATGGACTGTTGAAAACGATTGAATTTAGTTCAATCATTTTATAGCTGGCCGACTCGTGTTCTTGTTAGCGAGCATCCACTGTACTCAACATGCACATGCAGACGTCAAAAACGACGTTAATTAATTACAGGGTATTCTCCCTCTTACAAATTCATCACATTGTTAACAGCTGCTTTTCACCTTTTATGGTTCGTATTACCCGCATAAATAGAACATTAACCAAAAATATAATTCCTTACTTCGAAAGCTAAGCCCCATCCAAGCACATAAACAGAGATTGCGGCAAGAGAATCCGAGGGGTGGTGGGGCAGCGGGTTGAACCGGGAGGCGCGCTGCATTTACGCTGGCAGCTGCAAATGAAATTGTTTTCTGGCCGGAATTTATAGAAAATGTATCTGACGCTGCTTATCCTTAGCTCTTAGCCAGCTTCAGTTGTCACATGAGCTCGCTCCGCACACCTCCCAACGGACTCGACGGCAACGGATTGCTGTCGTGTTTGTAGCACATCTCAAAATCCCCAATGTCAGCGACGACGGCGGCTGGGGCACAGCTGCGCAATATGAGTAAGCCCGATATTATGTAGATATGCTGGAGGAGGCAATCCCAATCCCAATCCACTTTACACACTGCACTGCATGCCAGGGAAGCCTGCCTAGAAATGATTGAAGGATTTCGCTACTGTTGCCCTGGCGACATGCAAATATATGTATATATATATATATGTGTGTGGTTATGTGTGTATGTTGGGCACTTTACTTTCAGCCGTAATTGATATTTTACAATTGTCCTGGCTGGCAACTAACTCCTTCAGGCGGCATGGGTCCTCAGCCAGTCTGAGATCCCGTGTCAAATTGTGCAGAAATTCTATTTCTCACTGTCTCCGAGCTCCTGCATTAACTCTTCCCTTTTGCAGCGTATTTGTCAGTGCAGACAGTGCTAGCTGAAAGTATCTTAACGCTTGTTTTATAACAAATATACAAATATATATGTAGATGTAACTTAATTTAATGGAGCATGCATGTTTATTCTGTGTTAAATTATTCCGAATATTCACAAAAGAAACTTCCGGGCACATCATCAACTCGGCCAAAACTGAAACTGTAATCAATCTTGGGTTAGGGCAGTCGAAAGCATGAAGGCGGGAGCTAGGCAGGTGGACAGGTTGGAATGGTATATAAAAAACCAACGAACCGCAACGAAAAGTTTCATTTCGTTAGGGGCAAATCGTGAATTATTTGGCAAATGCCTTGCGGCAAATTTGTGCATCCGCCCACTTGAACCCGCCCCCAATTCAGCTGCTGCTGCTGCTGTTCACCTGGCGGTGGCGGTGGCGACGACGACGACGACGGCGGCGGCGAAGATCAAAGCAAAATGTGTAACAAAATTGCCAATTACATATAAAGCACGCAAAGCTGTCTGTGCCCGGGCGCACCTGGACGGTGGCTCTGGTCCTTGTGTGTGTGTGTGTCTGTGTGTGTGAAGGGCGGGCGTATGTGAAAGAGATGGTCTAAAACAAAAGGCCCGCTATTGCCGGCAATTGAATTCAATTGTGAATTCAATTTTGAAGTTGGCAACGCGACGGCCAGCAATGGCAACGCCAACATTTCTGCCTTCAAATGAAGCATTTACAGAACGTGTGGCAACGCCATACGAGCTGCTCTCTCTCTCTCATTCGCACTCGCGCTCAACAAATTCACGCGCGGTCTGCTTTTGCTTGCATTTGCAAGCTTGTATATATGTGTGGGTTTATGTGTGGCAAAGGCGTAAAACGAATTTGCACTAAATTCTTTGACACCCTCTCCCTCCCCCTCGTGTGTTCGTGCTTACCCCTGTGCCCTGCTGCGTCGACATCTTTTCAGCTGCTCCTTCGCCTTTCGCCGCGTCGCCTTATTGAAGCGAAATTGAATTAGTGCGACGGCGAAAGCGGAAGCGGTTGCTAAGCAGGAAATTGCCTGAAATCAGGCGCACGTAAGCCCCGTCACGCCCCTCCAACCACACACACGCACAAGCGCGCACACACACTCTCTGGGAGTATATATGCGAGTGTGTTTCATTAAAATCTCGAATATCGCCAGTTGGTCTGTGCACGCTTTTTGCTTTTATGCGAACATTTTGTCCCGCTTCAGACTTCATTTGCATGCACCGCCAATGGCCGCCGTCCGCCGCTCTTGATAATGGCGTTCATTTCATCTTAATGGATTTCGCACTTAAGCGCAATAGTTTTGATTATAAACACTAATTGAAAGTCATTTAAATAATGCAATTTATATTTTCGTTGCCCGGCATAGCGATGCTCGCCAGCTGCGTCTCTTCGTTAGCTCAATTTCATAGACTGTTAATTGAGTCGAAGCGCAAACTACTCTAATTTTTTGTTTGCCTCATATAACAACGCGAGAATATAAACATATCCATATATACTAGCGGGTAATGCCCGGCCTTGCCCGTGGCGGCACGTATTAAATAAATGTTCTCAGAAAGCTTTGAATCTGATCGGTCGGTAAACAATGAACCTTCATACAAACGTGTTTCTTATGTAGAGAATCGGAGAAAACTTAAGATTTCTCCAAAAAGTCTTAGAATCGCCGTTTCCACCGTGAAAGCTTTGATTTTGCGAAATATGTGAAACACGTCTCAAATGATTTTATATGTGGAGCCTTAGAAATGAATTTGAGGGCGAAACGTCACCATCAAATCTTTGAACTCCATTTCTACCAAGAAGTTAAGGACCTGTACGCCTTTATCACACAAGGGAATTACAGAAAAAAATTTTAAGCTTCCAAGCTCTTACGGTTTAGCCTCTAATTCGATCACCAATCAGTCAGTCAGTCAGTCATTCAGCCATTCAGTCATTCAGTCAGTCAGTCATTCAGTCAGTCAGTCAGTCAGTCCGTCAGTCAGTCAGTCAGTCAGTCAGTCAGACAGTCAGTCATTCAGTCCGTCAGTCAGTCAGTCAGTCAGTCAGTCAGTCAGGACAGACAGTTTTATATAAAGATGTGTATGATTGATGGAGCATGAGATATTCAATATTGGAATCTGAAAGATAAACTTGAATTTTCATTCAATTTTAATGCTAACTCTGCTAGATTTATAGTAAAAAAGTTTTTATTTGCAAATTTAATTAGTTTTTTATTTTTATATTTTGCATAGATTTTCTTTAGTTTCAATATATTAAATGTACTTTACACACATTCATGTACATGCGCATTGCCAGCAATGCTTAAGTGAATGAATGGAAACATGTGCCAGAAATACGTGAAACGAAGCGTAAATGAATTTTTCACTCTCCCATTAAAATTTAAGTGCACATTTTCCGGCGCAACGCACGAGAGGCTGCCGGGCGGCGACCGCTGTGGAAATCGTAACCATTAAGTTTGAGGAAGTTTAGAAGTTGGAGCAGGACGTGGCATCCGGTGCTGGTTACTCTTGAAAGTGTGCAAAGAATTCGCCACAAAATTGTTAAATTATTAAGCAATTCTCAAAGTTTGCTCTATCATTTTATAGTTTCTCTAATCTCAACTCCCTCCCTCTCTCTCTCTCTCTCTCTCTCTCTCTTGTAGATTATATGCAATCGCTGTGCAAGAATCACTTTCTACAGCAGCTTTACCGCAAAATTGATGGGGCTGTTTTGTGGTCCCAGAACGAACGCAACCTGGACTGTGTCATCACCTTTCAGACGCACTCGATACTGCAGCGCTTCATGCTGCGCTTCGACATGCTCCAGCTGGACTGCAATGATCATCTGCTCGTCTATGATGGAGCCCATGCCGTATCGACGCCCAAGGTAAGCAAATCCAGTGTCACTTTCAGCTTGCAGAAATACCCCTTCTTAGAAGGGTAATAGGTCTTCGGCGTGCCAAAGATGTAGCTATATGTCTTAGTTGTCTTTATATTACCATACATTTATATGGCCTTATTCGATTGTTTTCCCTAGCCAAAGTTAAGGCCAATCAATCCGAAGTTAAAGTCAGCGCGGGCAAAGACTATGACAAAGGCAAAAGCAAAGCCATTGCAATTTGTGTCGCAGCCTCATGATCCACATGCACAATCGTAGCACGTTGATGCCTCTGACGTTTTAGGTTCAATCCCTGCGGGGTTTCCGCAGTGCCACACACACACACTCGCACACACACACATACTGCAAATGTGGGCATAATTTTTAGTCGCAGCGACATTTGCAATGACGACAACGGCTAAGAATGTCGGTCGATCGGGCGGTGGGTGGTTGGCGGTGGGTGGTATAGTGGGGTGGGTGTTGGGTGGTGTGCGACGAGGTCGAATGGATTGCACCACTGCGGTTGCAGCAATGCGACGCCAAGTGGCAGCTGCCAACTGCCGGCTGAGTGTGCTGATAGCACTCTCTGATTTTATCAGCAACAATTTTCATTTTTCATACGCCCCGTTGACTGCGCTGCACGTATATATTATTTTGTTGCGCTAACTCTGTGCTCGTGGGCGTGGCCGTGTCTCTCTGTGCGTCCAAATGTAAGCCAAGGCAAGTGGCAGCACATAAGCATAAGCTAAATTCTTAAAATCCCAGCGAAAGCACACAAAAATGCAGCTGCCAAACAACACACAACAAAAGAACTCTTCCGTCGCCTTATAACGGACTGCAACATGCCCTGTAACTGGATCTAAGCTAAGCTCTTTCAAGTACAGGGTATCAGACCTGCAGCCCATTTCTTTCATCTATAGATATTCCCAGCTCCACCTGAAATGCTTCAACATAATTGCTGTGTCGGCCTGAATGCTCCATAAAAAGTTAACGAGTCAAAGTTTATGACAAAATCGATGGCAGTTTGAGCTCCTAATTACGAAAAGTCAAGTCCATGACGAACAGTTAAGACGAAGTGCCAATCAATGTAGCTGCTGATACCTGGTCTCAGGTTGTCCGCCGGCCGAGAGGTTCGTGCTACGAACACTTATTTTACACTTAAGTGCCGGGGGGTATTCTCTCAAATATATAACAATTATATATTTATGGTAAAACACGGTTTAACTCTTATTAGAAAATCCGAATTCATTATATACTTACTAGCTACAAACTATCAACATTACTTATCCATTCATTTTCCGATCGAGGGAGATTAAAATATACTCCCTAAACACCATGTCTCAGATGACATCTTGACAACTTGACCCCCACTTTTCACCCAGGTGTCCCAGGAGGTTAAAAACATAATAAAGCTATTTTCCCACCCATTTTCCACAATTGCGTGTGAAATAGTCAAAAACCCACTTTTACCATGAGACGAACGGAATTGACAGCAAAAATGTCCTTAATCCAAAACACGTTGTCTCTATAGTTGGATTCCTTAAGCACATGGAAGTTATATCAGACGCGGTTAATGGTTAAGATCAGTCAAATATATTTAGTTTATAGATTAAAGATTCTAAAACCCAAAACACAAAACAAAGTTTTATAATACTTGATAAGAATGGGCTTCTAAGCCAAGGGAGGTTAAAAGTTTAATAAACTCGTTTTCCACCTATTTTTCACAATTGCGGGTGAAATACTACTCAATGTCTAAAACATATGGGGATACATATTATTAGTTGGTTTCGACCAAATAGTTAACATATTAAATGTTTAATAAACTATTCCAAAAGCCAAAACACACAAAGAACTTTGATAATAGTTAATAGAAAATGGCTTCTAAGCCGAAAGCCGATTATTTTCTTCATGTATTGAGATTTCTCGACATCTTGCAGCGTCGTTTTGCAGTTCGTTGTTCGTTTTTTATGCTTTGTTTTTTGTCGAGTCATAACTTAAGAGCCCTCGCCTAAATATTTGCCAAGTGGCTTGTTTTGCAACAGACTTACAACCCAACCTGGCTCTGCTTTTTTTTCTGAGTCTGAGTCGGCTGCCTGTGGCCTAAGGAGCTTTGCGCATCTTCGCATCTTTTTGCCTGCCTCCAGCCAAGATAGCTTTGTAGCGCCAGATTTATGAATTTCCCAGCGTCTTGGACTCATTTGCATGCCAGCCAGCCCAAAGCAGGCCAAACCGAACCGAAGCCCCAAAAACCAATAACATTTGAGAACTGAGAGTCGAGTGTCTCGGCATGTAAATACTTTCGGCCAAAAGGAGTTGTCACTGCCTTCAAAATGCAAAATTACAACTTTGCCACACTCTCTCCTGGTGTGAGTGTCGCTCTGTGTGTGAGGCACTTTCAAAGCAAAGGGACGAGCGGGTGGGCTGCCAAGAAGGACGCACAAAATGTAGTGGAAAGTTTGCGCTTTTGGGGCTGCTACAAAATGAAAGTATGCCACAAAATGCCGCACGTCGAAGATGCCGAGCACAACTGCAGCTGCAGCTACTGCCACACGGGCCAGGATCTCTGTAGTAGCTGCGCCCAAAAACCCAGGACGTTGTGTCAAGAAAAGCAACCGCAGCAAAGGCTTCAACGATGACGCACACACGCTGTGGGTGTGAGTGTGTGTGTGTGTGTGTGTGTGCGACGTACGACGAAGACTTTGATGAACCCCGTTGCAACTTTTAGGTTGCACAGCAACATTACAAATTCACACAGAGCGAACGTGGCACGTGGCATAGAAGTCCCGTCCCCATCATCCATTCTCATCGTTGTGCACTTTGCAGCATCGGTGTCGATGATGGGGCAAGGGCGTTGCCAGTGGCCAGTGTGGCCAACTTTATGCTAACTAGCTACAGTGGCCACTTTCAACGAAAGATCGAAGTAATTTTTCAGAAATAATACTCTATAAATCCGTTTTACTACGCAATATTTAAAGCATCAATGAAACCTCTAACAAATGTATGTGTAGCTCGAAATTGGGAGTAATACCAATACCAATAATGTCATAATACAAATAATAATATTCATATGAATATTATAATGATAATAATAACAATATAAAAACAAGTAAGAGATTCTAGAAGGGAGTTCCCGACTAGAGGATACCCTGACCCCTCCTATTTCAACACCAAATGCAGCTCGCGATACTCGCTCGGTTGTAGTAATGAAGTTAAAATAGGAAATAAAAGTTCCTTTGGCAGGGTTCAAACTCGCAACTATCAGCTCTACTTGCCGCCTTCTCCACTCAACAGCCACATCAGCCAAAACAAAATAAAAATAGCTAATAGGTAGGGCTCGAACTCGCGACATACCTCCCCACTCGCCACTGCCTCCACTCAAAATCCACACCTATGATTGTGAATTAAAATAGTAGCACAGAAAACAATACAATCGAATTCGAAGCAGACGCGCATGAATGTGTGTATGTACATGTATACAGAAATTCTTGGAATTGCGCTAGCTGCAAACACGCGCTTCTTAACCGATCGTAATGAAATTTTCTACAGTATAACTAATTGTACCATAGAATATTTGTGTATTCTCAAAAAGTCAATTGCATTTAACTTGTGGCTTAAATTGGTTGGCAATACAAGTTGGGTTATTAACTTGTTTTATAGCTATGAAGTAGTAGCGGGGAGGTTACGATAGGTATACAATAAAAGATACGTGATATATACGAACTATTCTAGAGTAAACATATCCCTTTTGGTGACTCTAAAAATAATAAAAAAAATAACAAATAAAAATAACAAATAAAGAAATTAATAATAGTAGTAACATTTGGGCACTGATATTAAGGATATTCTTAGTATCAAATACATGGTGACAAAAATGTAGATTTTAAAAAATAGATGTTAAATTTACAAACGACCCATATACGGAAAATATATCAAGCCGTAGATATCTTCCCATACAAAAGCCGGCTAAAGTTGATCTCCACCCAAAATTGGAATATACCAAATATGATTAGATAAATCCAAGGGTTGGGACAAATGTTTCTAAGAAAAAAGCTTTGGTTCGGCTCTAGGTTAGGTTCAAGTGAATCAGGGCTATAACCTATTCGACTTAAGTCCGGTTGTTGATATCTCTATCAAATCACTGGATCTTTCCATACATCCTTGAGCAGCTACTCCCAGTGGAGTCAACTGTGAGGAGGCGGTGTCTTCCAGGAATGGATGGGGGCGAGTGCAGCAGAGTGGGTAAAGTCCCAAGGGGCTTTGAGTCAGACTCCAAGGCAATGATGGAACATCACGCCACGCCAGATTAGCCTTCAGCGTTCCGTGATGCCGTCAACCAGCTGCCCACATTGCGGCACCTGATTTCTTTAGGCTGAGCAATTAACTTAAGCCAATTGAACGTAGACAATGTATTAGTGTAAATCTATGAGGAGGACGAGGGACAAAGGGAGGGAGACTACCAAAAGCGTTTCTCTGAGATTGAGCTTCAGCTTTCAAGCTCTGAAATGCGACTGCCCGACCTTAATGGACCATGGCAATAGTAATCTCTCTCGTTACCTCGTAGAGTGTAAACAGAGTTTATTTTTATCGAAGCGTAATAATTACTAAATTAACATTAAACAGCTTAAGCCAAATATAACTTTACACTATATTACAAAGTTGAAGTTCAATTGCAACTTAAGTCCAAGCAATATGCTCAAAGGGCACCTCTTCATCTTTGTGAACCGAACCTTAAGGCGCTTTGGTTTGAGCCTTGAGTTGGGCTTGCAACCTGTTTTTTGCCTCTTCGTTTAAGAGCCAGGAAAATAACAGAAAAAAATATGAATTTCGTTTACAGATTGACATCTCCTGTCGGAACACGAAGAACACGGTAAATGCGATATTGACAAGGACGAACTTCGTAACGCTGAAGTACGTGACCGATGGCTGGGGAACAGATGCGAATGGTTTCAAGTTGGTGATCACATCCGTGAAGGATCCAAGTAAGTGGACAAGGGATAAGCTGATTAGTTGTTACAATATGTGCACATTATATTTGCAGAGCACACGTGCAAGGACTTCACGTGCGCCACACGCGAATTCTGCATTAATCCCGATCTGCTGTGCGACGGCGTCAACCACTGTGGCGACAACTCCGATGAGTCCGTGCAGAATCTCTGCCAGAGTAAGTGGCCGGCCTGCGAGAGAGGAGCTTATCAAAACTTATCAAACTCTATTCCAGACGAGACGACAAGCACCGTGTTCGGCGTGGACATGACCTGGTTTGTGCTGATCGTGGTCGGAGTTCTGCTGGTGCTCAGCGCTCTCATTGTGGCCATCGCGATCTGCGTGTGCCGGCGCCAGGACGAGAATGCCGCCAACCAGAACACCGCCCTGCAGCGTAAGTATAGCTCGCACAGCCTTTAGCTATTATTCGATTATAATGCCCCATCCGTTTTTTGCAGTGCATCACAATGCGGAGACGAACGGATCGTCGAAGCATCTGCATTACCATGGCGTCGGCATGGGCATGGGCATGGGCGTTGGCGGCACGCTGACCAGAGAGCACACACAATTGCCGCCGGTGTCGGGAAACTGGCATCACCCTGCGGGACCATCCGGGTACCACCGCATTCCACACAATTACTTGAAGATGGCCACCAAAGTCCGTCCCATTTGGTGCTTGGCAAATTCCGTCAATTAGGTCAAGATCTTTCACAAAACTCAACCGGGCACAGCCAGACGAACATCGCCGTTGCTGGCAATCATCCGAATGCCAATGCCGCTGTCGGCGCTGCTCAAAAAGACGAGTGGTTCGTTTAAGACAGCCAGCCATACAGCAGCAGCAGCTACTAAACTGGTTCCGGTTCAGTGATTCACATGTGAAAGATATAGAAATGAAGAAGAAAGAAAACCAACTAAATAATTGACTTTGAGCACAATAATCTGCACTTAAATAAGTGATTACATGAATATTTGCAGAGCATTAAATGAAGTACGTAGCAAACGTCTATTCCCAAATATTCTTAAGACACCCAGAAATGAGCATGTTTTCCGTATGTAAAGCTACTCAACAACCTCTCGATTTCAACCTCAAATTGTTCGAAACCTTAACTTGTTGCGAATTATAAGCAAACCAGGCTAACTCTTCTTAAGCCCTGAACCCATACGAAAATGGATAAAAAGTGGTTTTCTATATACCATAAGGTATATATATATATACATGACCAGCATCAATAGCCCAGTTGATCTGGTCTAACTGTCCGTCCATCTGTCTGTCCCTATGTGTGAAGGCGTCGTTAATAATCGATCAATTACAATCGATAAAAATCGATATCCCATTGTTGTGCAAACCTATAGAGTTTTAAGAGCTAAAGCCAACAAGCTTAAGAAATAGTATCTATATTAGTATTATCAGATGAAGTATCTTTTAATTCGGAGCTATCGCTAAGTTTGTGTTCATTAAAGCTTCAATATATCCATTTCGGAAAAGGAAAAGGTTCAGGATATCACAAAGTCGGGCAGTCCCCTGTATAGAGATATCTCTCTTGTTATACCCTGAACCCATTAAAAATGGGTAAAGGGGTATTATGTTTTTATGAAAAATGTAAATGTAAGTAACAGGCAGAAGATAGCATCTCCGACCCCATAAGTTATACATATTCTTGATCAGCATCAATAGCCGAGTCGATCTAGCCATGTCCGTCTGTCCGTCCGTCCGTCCGTATTTATGAACGCAAGGATCTCAGAAGCTATTAGAGAAAAAAAATCTAAGCTGTATGTTCTCCTAGTGCCTACGCAGATCGAGTTTGTTTCCGATATCCGATAACTTACTCCGATTCCAAGTAATCGTTTCAAATCGTTATCGACATCCTGTTTTTTGAGCAAATTTTGTAAATGAGAAAAGCTAGAGTCACTTAACTTGACATGTAACTTTAAGAATAGTATTTACATATATATGCATTTGGCGTTGGAAGAAGTGGGTTCAGGGTATCCCCTAGTCGGGAGCTCCCGACTAAAACATCTTACTTGCTTAACTGTTATTCTAGTTGTCGGAATCGTTATCGATTTAATTGTTTTCGTTCTATTTGCAGGACTGTTTGACTTATATTTAACAACAAGAAATGTGGACATCACCGCGCAGGGTGTATACTTAAGAGATCTCTACTCGTACCCAGGCAGAATCTCGCAAGCATTGGGCAAACGTTGTGCCGTAAGAAGCACGGCTTTGTCGGATAACCAATGCAATTGTATATAGCTTATATATAAATATATATATATATGATTAAATTACATTTAATTTATAATTAACACGAATAGCTAAACCCGATACCAAGCGAGCAAACGGCATCAAATAGACATAACAAATAATTTAGATCCTAGATATACCGCAAACCGACCGAATGTGTAGTCTAAGAGGACAAGAGCCTTCCGCTGCACAACGAGTCCTTGGCAATTCTTTATTACACAGCTATGTAACATAACTTTCTCCATATTCCAATTATTAGTTGTTCATTTGTTCGTTTTCCTTTTGGTTCTTATGTCAATTCCAACCGAACCGTGAGTAAGCATCAGCAATGAAGAAACAATCGATGGCATTTAAAAGAATTTTGAAGACCGTTGAAAGTATTAAAGCTCAATATGAAAACGCTAACCAAACTTTAACCAACTCAATAAGAACATGAACATAATGCGAATATATATATATTAAACTGAAGACGATTTTGATTTCGAATGAAGCAGATTGAGCTGCGCTCGAAATACTTATAATAATATGGACACAAGAACAACATGAACAAGGGATGTAAATAATTAGTAGACAATATTTAAACAGTTAATGTAAACAACCAAAAGCAAAAGAAATCTTCAACAATTCGATTCTCACACTCACACTTCATTGTCATTAGTCATTAGTCCAATATGGCTTGCCATTAGGCATATATACAAACATCTGCAACAGATCCCAATATGAGCATTAACGGACTTCAGGATCCATTTCAGAAAACCAAAAACAAAAACAAGTACACGGAACCACAAACATTGCTAAATGACAAATTTTTGAGACATTAAAGGACAATACAAAAGAAACACACACAATTTTGCTCTTTTTGATGAAACATTTAACTGAAGATACACTGGGAGAAAAACAAAATGAGTCCGCATGCATTTTTCTACAATCAACCAAATGTAAAACACAAAAAAAAAAAGGAAAAGTAATATAATAGAAGGAAACATTTTGCTACGAGTCGAACAAATACGATTGATATTAACTAACTAAATAAACGAAAACTAACTAAATAAAATGCTTCGAAACGATTGTAGTACTTCCCGCCGTTAATATTTTTTAAAAGTACATATTAAAGTTGAATATTAATGAAAAACAATAATATTTAAAAAACAAAACAAAAACGAAAACAAGAAAAAACACAGCCAGCTGCTTACGATTCGTCTTTCAGAGTACTTCCATAGGACGGACAATTGAATAGTTTTGGTTGGAAAGGCGAGCGAGAACTGAGAAACAAATGTTTATTAACTCTTCCTCTTTGTTCTTTTAAACACACAATTAACGTACCTACAGACAGATTCGAGTAATAACAATGATAACCAACTTGTCTAGGCGTTTGTAAGAAACATATAAAAGCTAGCCGCAATAAATAAATAATACACAAATGTTCCAAGAAAACAAAAGAAAAAGAAAACCTAGAAGATCTTATAGCCATATATGATATATGTATGTATGATATATGATATATGATATATGATATATGATATATGATATATGATATATGATATATGATATATGATATATGATATATGATATATGATATATGATATATGATATATGATATATGATATATGATATATGATATATGATATATGATATATGATATATGATATATGATATATGATATATGATATATGATATATGATATATGATATATGATATATGATATATGATATATGATATATGATATATGATATATGATATATGATATATGATATATGATATATGATATATGATATATGATATATGATATATGTATTCTACGAAATCTTACGACTTGTATAATTTCCAATTTCTCAATAACTGAAGAATTCGAAAGCTATTTTGTATGTTTCCTTGTAACTTTTCGTAAGCTTTAGAGGATCGTTTGATATTTCTTCTAGTTTTCTATATTGACATTTTTGGTGAATTAACTTAAGTATAAAAGTAAATATAAAGAAAATACAATTAATACGAATATTTATCGTAAATTATAGACAGATGATATTATGATAAAGTGAATTTTTAACCCAAAATTATAAAAGCAAATTGTATTAGGCGTCAAATTTTAGAAACGAACCGAACAAAAATAATTCCAACTAAATAACTTAAAGAGCAACAAATACTAAACGAAAAAAATAACAACAAATTAATCCAAATTATTTAAAACGAATATTTAAAAAACGAAAAACAAAAAGCGAACAAAAATTAATCGTAAAATTGTTTTATATGCAGAAAATTAATTAATTGATGCAATACAGAAATATTAAAAGTTCGAAAAGAAATACTTAAAACAAAATTATGCTGGCTTGGGGCAAATATGGGTTGAGATATCCGCAACGATTGTGTCCGCATATGAATGTAGCTAAAATATACACAATACAAAATACAATTTAATCCAATTAGCGAAAATTGTGCGAAACGCGAACATCTTTCCCTGAGATATCATGAGTTGAGCAAAACTGAAAGTTGATCGTAATTGAGTACCAAAATTAGCCCAAAATGTTTGCGAATATTTCATTTTCAATTTGTAAATTTCAAATCTCTCTCTCTCTGTCTCTCTCTCTCTCTCTCTCTCTCTCCCTTTCTCTCTTTGTTGAAAGACTCTCTGCCGCAAATAGTTAAACTTTACGTCTGTTTGTATGTATATGTATGTATGTACTTAGATATTAAAACTCTATAATAAAACGCTCCCAATAAGTACTTATTGTCATCTTGTATAACTATCAGCAATATGGTACGACCGATTTGACAGTCAAGCAAATTCAATTCAATTATCGTAAACCAATCAAATGTTTCTTATTATTTGAATATTCATGCCATAAACTGTAAACATCTACACTAAGTACCCATCATGTGCATCATATCAAAAAACAAAAACAAAAACAAAAATAATGCAATAGAACTCGTTCATTTTATATGAGGAATGTTCCGAGAGAGATATGCCGCACTAAGCGACCCGACAGAGCAAACTAAATAGGGTATAAGCGAGTAGTACTCACGTATGTAGTGCAAATGTTAGACGAAATTTAGCCGTAGTCGTAGGAGAGAGTGTGTGTGTGTGTGTGCGTGTACCGAATGTAACATTCATTGGTGGAAAGGTACTCATGTAAGTATGGTTTTTTCTTAACAGCCGTGCAACGCCGGCTAACTCTAAAAAAAAAACATCATAGA
The DNA here is from genome assembly GCA_037075305.1 of Drosophila kanekoi. NCBI lineage: Eukaryota > Metazoa > Arthropoda > Insecta > Diptera > Drosophilidae > Drosophila > Drosophila kanekoi. Next base: position 1,604,361 of record JBAMCE010000090.1, read on the forward strand.
CTAGCGCCATATAAAGTCATGTGTACTTAGTTGAAATCGAACCACAATTTGTAGCTTCATTTTTTATAAGCGAAATGCATTCAGAGAAATAAATTCAATTCGAAAAAATATTACAAATAAAAAACGATTGCATTAAGGTAAATGCTTAGCTTTGTGTTAAATTGCTGTTGAATGTAAATGTACAATGGATATTGAATATTGAATATGATGGCATTGAATAACATAAAAACAATAAAAGGAAAACCAACAATAGAAAGGCAAATTAAAAACAAAACTAAAAAGATACTGAAAAATAAACAATACAACAAATTTGATTAAAATGTTTTATTTGACATCCGCTCGCAATTGACGCTCCAATTGTTGCCATTGATGTGGGACCCGGGCACCATCAGATTATAGTTTCCAAAGTTCGGCTTGGTATGGGTAGTATGTGAATTGTGATTAGTTTTTGAATTCCTGAATACTTTCTTCAATTTTTGCCGAAGATTTGTGCGTCTCAGCTAAGATCGTATTGTCAGCCCTGTCAGCTTGACGCTCCTGAGCACGTTTTTCCCTCTTCTGCAACTGCAGACGCTTGCAACGCCTTTGGGCCAGACCGCCCAGCATCGAGACCACAAAGTAGGCAACAATCACCAGAGCCAGGAGCTGAAAGAGGTGCGACACCAGGCTGAGGCGCGTGAACGGATCATCAGAGTTCGCTTTGCGGTGCATACGCTGCTTGGTGGAATTTAAGAGGCTTTGGACGGGCGCCTCGATTTTGGCGCCAATCAATGGCACTTGGCCAATTGCATCAATCAGAACGCTGACCAAATCCTCACTGAAGGCCACAATCACGATCAGCTGCTGTATATTCGACTTGAAAATGGCCTTGCCAATTAGCGTGGCCACAAAGAACTTCCAGAATGGCACCAGAAAATGGCCACAGGCCACGCCAGCCAGATCAAACAATGGATTTGGCACGCTGGCACACAAGAGGATGCCAAGAAAACCGATGCGCAAGACGACGCGCTCCACAAGAAGTTTGCATTTATCAAACAGACTCAGATTGCCGGCAGATCCCTGCCTTTCATCCAGACCCTTGCCGGAGAGACGTGCTGCCCTGGCCATAAAATAGGGTGGCAGCTCACCCAGGGCGGTGCCCACGCCCCACAACATCGTTTCGGTTCGCACCTTGGACAATATTTCCCACGTGTTTGGCAATTTATGGATGAATGGCTCCTTTGGGCAAATCTTTTGCTCCGGATAGGGCGGCGCTGGAAAGTCCAATGTCTGGCATTCATAGGCAGCCAATGTGACGCCGGCAATGTGTGGTCCCAAATAGAGCAGAAATGTGTGCAGTCCAGTGCCAAAGCCCACCGAGGACAGCAGACCCAGACCCAACCAGTAGACGGTGAAGCCCATATTTTTTCGACACAGCTGCATATAGGATGCATGGGGTCCCGGTATCTTATAGACAATTGTTAAGATCACCAAGCTGGCCAAAAACCGTCGATCCAACAGTCGCATTCCAAGGCTACGCAGCATTGCAAGCAGCTCCAAAATGCTATATTTTATGGTCTTCAACGGCCGCCGCCATAGCACCAGAGATTTACGCTCCAAGCGTTCCGCTTCACTTACTGCATCAATGTCAAGGGAACCAGCTGTACAAGCTTCAGCATTGAAAGACATCCTATTTCTCATCTCACTAAAAGCAGGAAAACAAATTGTTTGATAATATTATAATTTCTTACTGACGACTGGTTGAGCATGTCTTGAAGTATGTGACGCGGACACCTACCTAATCGGATCATTTCAACATCATTTATAAACAGTAAAAGCATTTTTCTCTGCTTGCTGCGCATTTCTGTTCGTCTTGTAATTCAACTGAAATTATTATCAAAATCTCGCGAGCTTAGTATTAAAAACAAATAAAATGCACAGTTACAAAAATGTGGAATAATATATGATGATCTATTAAGTTTAAAGTTTAATTGTCGTTAGTTGGTTCTAGCTGCTGTAGCGAGAAATCCTTTCCCTTTGCATTATCTATTAGATAACTGAATGCTTCTGCCTGCCACATCGTCATAGGACCCGGCGGCTGAGGTTTCAGCCCGGTCCGTCGCTCACCATGAGCTAAGGCCTTGGCGTGCTCATCTTCGCAACGGTATTTGTATGCGCTGATCTGCTTTATAAACTTGTCCACTTCCTGGGTATCGACATCAGCGAAAGCATTCCCCTTTAGACTGCTAAGCAGCCGAGCGCTGTGCGGAAATACAATTTAATTAATGATATGAACGAAATGAACAGACCACAGGCATACATAATAACAAAATGGGGTTCCTCGAGTCGCAGCGTATTCACCAGCGACTGCAAATGACGCAGTGGCAAAAGATGATTACGTGGCTTTGTGGTGGCGGGTTCTGTGCGCCGCACGGCCAGCCTATTCACCAACAACTGCAGAGATGCATTAAATACGTGTAATTTCAGCAACCACGCGTCCTTCGGACTAGCATGTGCATCCACAAGCCGCATATGGGCAGCCAGTGCAGTTGTCACGCGCTGCTTATTGGTTCGCTCATTGCAAACGTGCAGCTGAATGACGGACAGATTGCGAGCGTAAGTGACAATATGTCGCATAATAAGCACAACTATTAGCTGCTCCAACTCCGGGCTGATATAATCCGGTGCTGTTGTGATCTGCAGAAGATAAACTTTCGTAACACTGACAACGCTTTGTCTCTGCGGTCATTTTGTCTTACTAATTTGAACTGCAGCAGGGGTTTCCATATGCGATTGGTAGGCAAGACAATTAGCTGACATTCGTGTAACTGACGAAAGCACAAGTGCATTTCCTGCACGTATCTTAAAGTCAGTGGTTTTTCGCGTGCCTTCACGGCAAGCGTTGAATCGGAGAGTTGTGTCAACAATGTATCATAGGTGAGCGCGTTCAACGACAGGCTGTGCTGCAGTCCAACTTGCAGCACGACAATGGCACAAAACAGGGATTTGGCGTGTGCCAGATTGTGTAAAATGTTGCATAGTTTGCGTACGCACACATCTCGCAACTTATCAGCCAGCTGCATGGACCTTGCTTCGTGCTCGCGCATATCTTCCAGCTCGTCACGCTCTCGATGCAACAATACTAGCATTAGGGCCAAGCACTCATAGCCATAGAGAGCTGCGCGGATATTTGAAGAAGATATAAGTGTGATAGAAGATATAGATTCGATTGACCTACCCAAGTGCTCGTTGGCGACAACAATATGCAGCATTTGCATAGCTAGTGTCTGGTACATATCGCACACCTGGTGGCCCCGCAGCTTGTTCTGTTTGAGCAGAGCATAAAGACAGCGTACGCATTGGCCATATTCCTGCAATACTTCTGGATGTATTTCCGCCTGCTCGTGCCCCATGAAGTTCACAGATAACTCAGCATATCGGTCTTGCAAGGCTAGTGCCGCAGTTACCAGTAGATGCTCATTCCCTGTCGCCTCTATCGAACGGCAGATGTTCGGGAAGAGTATTGAGTATTCGGACTCGCTGAGCGTCTCATCGTCTAGGAAGATGTTCAAGCAGTGTCTCTCCAATGCACAAATCAGCTGAACAAATAATAAACGAATTCAATTTCAAGTTTGTGATTAAATTGACGATAAACTCACGTTGGGCTTGTGCTGTGACACGGCTTCAAAGTCCACTGCACTGTAGATTCCATAGATCACAGCACGAATTTTTGGCCGCTCGGCAGAGCTCTCGACAAGATTTGGCCACTGTCGCAGCAGCTTGTGCACCTGCTGGCGGGCTATCTCCAATTCAGCATAATGCCCTGTGTAAAGCTCAAACAGCGCACATGCAGCATGGGCAGTAAATAGGATTAGCTCATCGCGCACATCTGCCGCATTGATCACATTTATATAGAACTTGAAGTGCTGCATAGCCGGAAAGTGATTTATCAGCTTCTTGAGATAGCTCTGCAGAACCGAGATGAACTGCTCATAACTGCGCCACTTTCGTACGCTACTCTGCGTCTTTATAAAGGTTTCCACGATGTGCACAAAGAGCTCCTGGTCCTGGTACTGTCGCTGGGATAATGTTACATATAGCTCAGCGGCCAAAGAGCAAACCGAATTCGAAGCATTTGAGACGTCAAGCAATATCAACAAGATTTGCTCCAGAAAGCGACGTGGAAAGATTTCTGTGCTGACCAGGTGACTAAAGGCAAACATAAAAGCAATTAGTATGTGGGAAATTAACCAGTGCAAATTAAATTGATCAAACTTGCCGCTGCAGCGTCTGCAAATATTGAAGCGTTGCGCGCAGTAAGGGATTCGAGTTTTTCACTTTGAGCATCTCAAATTGAATTCCCAGGTATTTGTCAGTGATCAGCTCGTTGGTGAACAGACGCAAATACAGGTTACCCGATGAATCGCGCTGCTGTCCAACCTCAAATCTATCCAACATCATTTCCAGAAACTGGTATGCCTGAATATAGCTGTCCTTATTGGTCATCTGAGGAAAGAAAAACAGATGGTATCATATGTTTGCCAAATATTTGAAGTAGCTTTGAAAACTTGAGGCTTTTTTAATCTATCAGGCATGTTCCTTTACCTCGCATCTAAAAATCCAATATATAAAGTTCAGGGCAGATTTGGTTGTCCCACAAAACAGATGAAAGTGCTCGTCAAACATGTCCAGCATGGGCGTAAGTATAAACTGACAAGTCTCTTCGTAGCTATCAAAAATAAATATATATTAAGTAGGAGAGATCTGATCGTGAGCCATCATCGAGCTTACAATATGCCATAGCGAGCGAGCACGGCAAGGCTAAGGCAATTATCTTTAAGGAGCTCAAACTTTTGCCCATAGTCGGGCAGCAGCTTGGCTAGGCCTCGAAGCAAGCTGAAGGACATTCTTGCCAGGGGCTCACATAGAAAACGGTCGATTTCCTTGTCTTTCAGCTGCAATTTATCTGTTATACTAAGCACCACCATTGTCCAGACGCGAACCACGCGCAAGTAGCAGAGCACGGGATTTACTAAATCATAGAATTCGCTGCCTAAGCAGGAGCTGGGTCTATCCTGGGCAGCAAGGCGCTCACACGCTGCCAACGACGTCGGCAGCTGATCCAAAAACGAGTCGACATTCTTCAGTACAAACGGCACAACATTGAATATGTAATTAAGATTGTCTTCGCGATACGGATGATCATACGTTCGCTGGAATGCCTCGACGCTAATGTTGAACTTCAGGCCCAGCACTCTGAAGCATTGCCCGACAAAGTCATACGACACTTTGCCCAACCAATTGCTTGGACTGGCGGCTACAGCTCGCATCAAGCTACACATATACTCAGTTGTCACATACTGAAACGCATTAGAATCATTTACTTGTTCAGCTCTAAGGTATCCTTACTTACCTCAACGGTAGCTCCCGTCGATAAAGCAGTCAAGAAATCCATCAGATATGTAATGCGTGATCAAAGACACTTTAACAGGATAAGCGGATTCACCAACAAAATCCGTTAGCTTGACTAGGGACGGCAATATGTCGATAGACTATTATAATCGAAATATTGCGATAATTAATAACGTATTTGAATATATCGCAAAATTATCGAATAATTGCAGGCATATACATATAAGGCGGTCTGGCAACACAGAAACTCACACATTTTTAATTAAAAGATTGAAAGATTGATATTTGAATCCGCCGCAAAAAGAAACGAATAGTTTCAGGCACATTCATATGAAACACATGTGTCGATTTAGCATCACAGAAATTCATACATTTATAATCGAAAGATTGATCGATAACTTATAACGTATTTGAACATATCGCAAAATAAACAAATAATTGCAGGCATATACATATGTAATATATATCTGGCACCACAGAAATTCACACATTTAAGTTTTTGGTTTGTGATAAATTTCGTTACTCTAATTAAAAATATCACAATATTACGAAAAGTCTGTACAACAGATTCTACCTCGAGCTCTTTTAAATTGTCACTTGCTTGTGTATAATACATAAAGCATTTATTGTCAAAATCGAATAATTTGCTTGTGTTATATAGTGTTAAAAGTGTTTGCTGGATTTAGCAGCAGCCGCATCAAATAATCATTTTAACCTAAGAAGAGGTTGCAATCTTAGTTTAGTGAAACAGCTGATTGTTGTAAACAAAGGTGGCAAGCCTCTCTTGCACTTGTCGCAGCTGCTTTAAATTTGCATATTCTTTTTATCTTCTCTTCTTATTCGTTGTTGATTGAGGCGAAGCGAAGAACTATTTCTGAGCCACAGCCAAATAACTTTTGCAATTTTTTAAGTAATTAAGCCAATTCGGACTTTATTTCGTGACTAAGCTTTCAAAACAGTTGCTAAAAAACATGAGTAACTCAACAGTGTTAATAGATAACATTTAAATTGATAATTGAATATATTTATGTTTAATATTAATTTTGCTCAGCTTTCGCTTTGCGATCAATAATCTGAAGCATCGGTGTAACCATTTTATAGCTTAGACTTAAATTAAAACTTAAATCAAACTGATCTTTCGGATTGTTTAATCGAGTCAATGGCGGCATTTCCACACAATTACTGGGTATATTTCTTATATTTGTTGAGCCACGCAATCTCTTGCACATAGTTTGGAGGAGTCCTGTGGCTTTGCCATTACCGGTTCCATTGCAATCATCTTCCTGAGTTGGAGACACGGATACCGTCTGTGGTATGCTAGTATGTTGGATTCTTACTAAACGATGTAAAAGCTTGCGCAAGGACTCAAGGCGTCCCCAGGGCTTAGTGAGAAAAACTTCATAGCAGCTTAGCAGATAAGCCTGGCAAATTATACTATTTACTTCTGCGTGGGATTGTATAGCCTGCAAAGAAATTCAAGTTTAGTTACAGTATGGAACATATATATATGTAGTGCTATGCTGTGCTATACCTGAGTATCAGAGAATGCTAAGGCGCTCAATAAATTCATGAGCACTATCGAAATAACGATAACAAACAATATGAAGAGCACACAACTGGAGAAATTCTTTTGGTAATCCAATTGGCTTTCGTCAAATTCGCCCGTCGACATGACAATTGTCTTGAAGATGGCCTCGAAGATATTTTTGCCTGACAGATTATGGAAGTTCAGTATATAGAAAGATAGTCCGAAAGAAACAATCAAGGGGGAGTATGGTATGCAGCTTTTTAAAAAGGTAATGAATACCTCTTTGAGCATCAGTACGTGCGTGGATAGGGAAAAGTATGGCAGGTAGCCGAGAAGCTTGGTTAGTCTCAGGCCTATCAAAAGAATTGTGAATGCTGCAAAAATACGGGTATTATATGTCGGAGGATTACTTTCCATAATGTCGCTAAGGACCAGCATCACGATGTGTGCAACATTCAGAATTCGACCAGGCGACCAAAATACGATACTCAAAAACGAATTTATCAGCTCGCAGACCACAAAATAACCAATACCTATCCGAGAGAGTAGACCAAAGATATATACTATAGGATTATCAAACATATCTTTGCAAAAAAATAGCAATATTTTGGCCGTTGCGAAAATATAAAATATTAAGGAAACAAGAAAATATGAGTGAAATAGAATAGATATGTTCTGCCACATAATCGTAATATATGTCCTGATTAGCGGATGATTGAGTAAATGACGATGCTTCCTTGATTCACCCAAAGCGACAATACTCTCCAGTTCATAGTGCTCTTTATCTGATTTCATATCATTTGGCAGCTTTAGATTAGTGTAGTCCAATAGAATCGTAAAATATTTATCGGCACGACTCATTTCGTTGACTTTTATGCACTCATCGAAATGATTCTCCAGTAGCTCCGGCCTGATGCCCTTTATGGCAATGTCCTTGGACATGCTCTTTGCGCCCAGGTAGGCTCCATGCTGAAGCAGGGTCCTTATGGCGGACTCATTGTTATATAGTTTAGCATAGTGGAGTGGTGTCCTCTTACTTTTATCCGCTTCATTCACGTTCACATGGCTGCTATCCAGAATCAGCTTAAAGCACTTGACATAGTCGCAGCTGATATATTCCGATCGCTCATCCAGTCTCCCAATCAGCTGATGCAGGAGCTCCAGATTTGGAGGCAGCCTCAGCTTATCGTGCTGCAGTAGCTTGGCGAGACAATAAAAATTGCCGTATGCTATGGCAATCTCAACAACTGTCCTCTCATATACTTCAGATTTCTCATTAATGTCAATGTCTGTCTGCAGAAGCCAGTCGAATACTGCGTGACTCCTGCATATGATGCATTCCTCAAGAAACTCAAATGTATTACCCTGATACCTGGACAACAATTGTTGGCACTGCTCAGCATTGTCATTGCGCAGTGCACGGAGAACCTGCTCGCGGATACCGTCATCCCTGCCGGACCTCAAATCATGACTCCTATCACGTACTTGGGGTAGCACTAGATGGGGCATCTGTTCCTGCAGTTCCTGCCGCACTTCGCCGTCGCAGCAGCTGTCAATGTCTATTTCGACTACATTGAGAAACAATTTAACCATTGCCTCCTTCTTTTCGTTCTCGATCTGTCTGTTCAGTAGAATACGGTGCAGCGGAGTCATGTCGTTATCGTCCGGAATGTTGGGCGAGGCTCCGTACTTTAGGAGCTCTCTCATACATTCCATTGTACGGCTGGCATTCTCCCTGCTTAAGTATCTCGCCAAGGCATTTAGTGGCGTCAGATCATTGTATTTGTGATTCACCGGAACTCCCGGATGCTCCAGGAGAACTTTCACATGCTCACTGTCTGTAGAATCAACAGCATAGTTAATGGCTGCTTTCTGCTTTTGCTGGTTCATCTAAAAGTGGCCTTTTAACGAGTTAAGGACAAGAAAGTTTCCCAGGCCTTCCCACTTACATAAAGTACACTGCATCCGGACCGCAGACAGAGCCTGATAAATTCCACACAACCGGCGGTAGATAGCGATTTCTCGTAGATGCTTATTCCGTGGCCATCGTGCTCATTGGGATTGGCGCCTAGGCTTAAGGCCTCTTCGAATCTTTGCGAATTCCGTTGCTCTAGAGCCCTCGCCAGTTGCTGCTGCAGATCCATGATACAATCCGCTTCGAGCAGTACTTTTTAAATAACATAGCCCATATAATTTGTGATACAATAAGTTGTGGATTCGAATAAATATGAGTAATGCCATTATCAACAAAGGGGCAGTAAGAACTTCAGAGCCGACTGCATCCGACTGCGCATTTCTTTGCTCACAGTGACCTTAGTTCTTAGACTTAGGGGGATATCAATTTTCACAGTCGTAAGGAAAAAGTAGTTTCTTTAGTGGCGACAGACGGAGGGAATAGCACAAAACGAATATACTCACTTTCACTTATCAAACAGGGTATAAACCGCAACCGAAACTTATAATCTTTATATATATGTAAATATATATTACGCAGAGAAAGTCGGAATTATAATACAATCACTAGACCATTTATTGCAAAAATATTTTAGCCTAGACTAGACTTTACTTGTAAATCTAATTTAAATAGTGCCTCTCTTTGCGATTCTCATCATATGTATGCATGTATATATGCGTGTATACACGTATGTATTTATATATCGATATGTTTGATATATTCACTCATATACATATATATATACCGCGGCCTTGCACTTGGCAAGTTTCGTACCTAAAATTTGAAATATATCTTTCCAATGCAGTTCCTCCTGTGAGAAATTTAATATTACCCATACTATCTTGAATTCCATTTCTATTTAAAAATGTAGTTTAAGTGCATCGAACAAAAAACTCAAATGTGAAGTAAAATGGAATCAAATTTTACTTTGTTATATTTTTATACATTTGACCCACATTTTCTATTGTAGAGCGGCGTATTTTAAATTCTCTCAAAGAGCTTTGATAATGAATTTGACACCGAACGGATGCAAAACAAGAATGTTTCCTACATCCGTTCCCAAAACCCCGTCCTAACGTGCACCTCCATTACATAAGGTAATTTAAGTATAAAATGATCAGCCTGCAAGCTCTTATGGCGTAGATCACCAATTACTCAGTCAGTCAGTCAGTCAGATAGTCAGTCAGTCAGTCACGACAAACAGTTTTATATGTAGGGATATACCCAGCTTTTGCACTACATTAATAACATACTTTAAGTCGAGAGATAGTGAACAAATTGCAAGTTTGATGTGATTGCGGCTTCTTTATGGCTCAGCATTGTTGATGACTGGTTTATAAAAACTTTAAGCGTTATCATTAGCTTTATATGAAATATATATAAATGCTTATATGAATTTATCGTAAGCTCGTGTCTATTGACAAAACTAAACAATTTGTTGTCTTGATCGAAATTAATGTTATTTTTGCAACAACTAATAAAATGAATTTTTTTTTATGAGATTTCGATCGATCTGTTTATTTGTTTCTCGTGAACATATCGTTGTTTGGTATGTCGAATATGATATATATATATATATTATATATTTATATATATATATATATTACTAAATGTACATATTTACAGCAAAGATTCGTGTGAAGTTCAAACTAATTCAATAAATTGTTTTGATAAATGAAATGAGTGCTAAAATATAATTTCAAACTAAACTTGCAAGAGCTAAATTAAACTAGTGTTTGTCACAGGTTTCCTTAAGATTACAATATAAGTTCCTAAATGCGTTCGGCCAAATGCGATTTACAAATATAGAGCTGAGAACGGGAAATACAAGAAATTTCATAAGAAACTGAATGGCATTTTAGAGACTAGAGGTTGTATAAAGCTTGATTAAAATGCGATTACCTTAATTGCGCGCGGCCATATACAAATTAATTCAATTGTCGTTACATTTTCCCTACATGAACTCATCCGTAAAGGAGGTCCATTCTGGCTATTATATAGTCAACATGCAACAGGCACTTTCGTGGCTACTCCCTGACTTGATTTCATTTCAAATATGTTCCAATTTAAAAACAGATATTTTTGGTTTGTTTGTTGCTGAATACATCTTGTACTTGATGTCTCTCGATCCTTGGCAATGCTAATATTTCTTCAGCTGCTCGTAAGTGATGAAAAATATGATGTTCCAGGGGCCCATGCGCACCCAAGTCGGTATAAATCCCTTATATAAGGCAAAAAGGCCTTCGTTACGAATTGTTTGCACAGCACAGTCCAGACTTCCGCTATAAAGTTTCGCTGGTGATGCAGCTGCAGTGGCTAAGCCACCGTTCAGCACTGTCACGTGCCTCTGATTCATCAGACGGGTCTACGGCGAAATTATTTATATTTTTAATTATTTGGATTACCTTACTACACTTACCCGAATCACATCAATTGGAGTCGAGGCAACAGCGCTGCCCAAGCTGGCAATGAAACTCGAACTGAAAATGGGGTATGTATTTAATTAGTAAAATTCTTTAGATTAGAGAATTGGAAAAAATTTGCGTTTGGATCTTACACAAAATGGTTGGCAACCTGATCGCCAAAAGCGCTCATCAACTGCAGCTTGCAAAAGTCATAAACTGGCAGCTCAACGGATGCAATAACCACGGCTCGCTGCGCCGTTGGCCCTACGCCACGCCAGAGTCCGCGCACACCCTCATACTTGTATATCTCCCTAAAACATCCGAGCAGGCCCATTTGATCGGTCCCCTTGCCGTGTACCTGCATGCGCACCTTAAGCACATCTGTCGGATTCGCAATGGCCGATGAAATTGCGCCTGCTCCCGCCGCACAAATGATGTTGCTCCAAACACGCTCACTGCCGTCGTTGTCCATCAGCAGGCCACGTTCGCTGGCCAGCTTCTTGAGCGTGTAGTAGGTGCCGAACTTGATAGTTCCATAGGTGGCCTGTCGCAGCACCGCTGGCCAAATGCTGCAACACAAGAGCAAGAAATACTTATCAAAAAAATACACATTTGTTTATGAACACAAAGTCTAAGGGGTTGCTATTGTGCTTATCATCAAGCAGGGCCAAAGTTTACTGGCCATTTCATGCGATGAAAACTTGACGGATTGTAACACGAGACGATTTATATTTGATTTAGCGCTGTCCCCCGTTATCAATGTGCACACAAAACAGTTTTTTACACACGCAAATGAGTGTGTGTGCAACTTGCACGTTATTGGGTCATTTGGACTGCATTCAACTTGTCTTACCCTGAATACAATGCTCTGAGTCCCTCCTCCTTTGAGATCTTTACAAATGCATCTGTCATGCCACGGTATCGCAATTGCGAAAAGGTTTGATCGATTTTCTGTCCTTGAATTTGAAGACGGGTCTTGGTTGTGTCGATTGGAAATGTGCCTGCATATAAATAGACATGTGCATGCGCATCAGACCCAAGTTTGTTTACACCAGTTTTTTTTTTTTTTGGAAACAACCAAAATGTAGAAATCATCGACGCTTTTAACTTACCAAACTCGGCTGTAATGGACGCCAGGCCGCCATAAACAAATGGCCGCCAATCCTTGACTTCGGCCATGAGCACAACAACAATTGCACCTGTTGAGTGGTTGCAATTCGTAGGTCCCGGCAAGTTAGATTAAAAAACAAAAAGTCACGCAACATACATGCCGTGTCCGGAAAATTACATAGTGGCCTGCAAAACAATCGATTTTGTGCTATGTTCGATACTATCGATACATTTGCACTGCATTTCCTTATCGATATATCCAAGTATACACACTCCTACAAAACTTTCAACTGTATGGTTACACGCAGATTGATATGTAGTACAAAGTTATATCATTAAAACGGTTATTTTCATAAATATCTATTACCGTTCAAATAAAATGCAACAATGGGGACATACAGCAGTTGTTCTTACATTGGATCGACTAATTTTTGTATGTTTTAGCCTAATTCCACCGTCCACATTTCTTATATTTTGCGAATGTTAAATTTTTTTTGAATGTGATAAATTTTTCACATTTTGACATTATCAAAAAATCCGAATTATTCGTGTTTTTTGCCATGATTTATCGAACTTCGTATCGATATTTTGAAAAATATGAAAATATCATTTCCACAAACAGCTGCTATAGCAACGAAGATAAGCGGCAACTTTAAATTATAATTTTAAAATTGTACTTAAACAGTTTTTAGCATTGAAAGATGGCCAAATCTCGGAAGGAGTATATTAAATGGATCTGCTTCGGGCCGTTCTTTTTGACCTGTAGAGGGAAAACTATGCGGCGCTAAGGTCTGCGAAAGAAAACATATTCCAAACTTATTGAAGCTCAAACAAAAGACGCGAAGAAGGAGGCGTAAGATGTATGTATATGCGTATGTTTGTATGTATTTATGTATGTATATATGTATGTATATATGTATGCATGTTTGTATGTATGTATGTACATATGTATATATGCATCTGTAAATGGATCTGGTAAGTCGACCGATAAATATTTGCAATCGATATCCTTCTGTTTTCCCTCGGCTATTGTTTCGATAAGTAAGCGCTTTCCAAAGCCCTTTGTCCAGACAGCATAATTAATTTGGGAAGCTTAACTATTCAAAGGAAGATTATTAGATATGTACACCAGATGTTAAGCACAGAGTGGATGTTTTAGATGCAGTTTCTAAGAAAAAATACTACATTTCAGAGACATTTTTCATGCAGCACGAAATTTCGGTGTTCCCCAAGGTAACGTCATGCTGTCAGTTGCTTAAACCCGACCAGAACATCCATAACCAGAAAGAATTGTGAGAATTTTCTAGAAGTTTGTGGAGTTAAGAATGAGATCTTGCGTATTCGGGAGCTTGAAGCCGGGCTATAATGTATCTGTGCAAATGTATGTAACAGGCAGAAGGAAGCATCTCCGACCTCATTAAGGTATATATATTCTCGATCAGCAACAATAGCCGAGTCGATCTAGCCATCTCTGTCCGTGTGTATAAACGCAAGGATCTCAGAACCTATAGAGAGACTGTAAATTTGGAATATAGGCGCAGTACGAGCTTGTTACCGATAATCAAAAATTGCCTCGTTTTAGAGCAATCGCTAAAAATCTATATGGAAATCTTGTTTTTTGAGCAAATCTCGTAATTTTACAACTGTTGCCGTATTTGCTGTTGGTAGAATAGGCTTCAGGGTATCGGGAGCTGCCGACTAGAACCTTTTTCTATGGATGTGAGTGGTTTAGTTAGTTTTATATACGTATCTTATATGTACATGCATATATGTATATCCTTCTCTTTCATTTTAGATGGATATGTGCTCGAATGCCATTCGATGGCGTACTAAGGCTCAATCTGACATCATGGGAAAGTTGAATGAATGAAGTGCCCGCAATGTTTGGCCTGACCACAAACACATGAAAGTGCCTACAATTTTGTAAGCATATTTATTCCGTAATAACCAGATCATCTTTTTCATATGTGTATGGTATTGCATACATATGAATAGATGAGGTAGATATTAGGTAAAAAGTATCAAAACAAAAAACTGCGTCGTGCAGCGAATATGCCATGCAAATTTTGTGATAATCACAAATCAAATGGAATTTGAAAACGAACGAATGGGAATTCCTAAGACTCGCCAGATCTGGGCTAATCTGGGTTCTCTGGCCTTAGCCTTGTATTTGAGATGTTTTCCATTTTTGTCAAGCTCCGTTTAGATGACAAATTCGCCCAATTAAATTGTTGTTTTGTTTTGCAAAATTGTTTATCTAGCTGCGATGTGTAGACATTGTTTATGTGTTTTGCTTCATTCACGTCATTCATTTTAAAATTTAAATTCAAGCCCGGCCCGGTTCGTGAAAGTCGACGGCGTCAGAAAGTCGCCGGCATTTCGGACTAGTTCGACTATGGCTATTTAGAGAGGCGACTGTCCGGGCGGGATTGATGCTTTTGGGTTTAACCCGAAACCGAAACCGAACTTGGAGCAAAACAAACAAAAAGAATTTCAATTGCCCCCTTTATTTTGTGTACTAAAAAAATGAAAATGCTTGTATTGATTAATTTACAGTTAATTTAGTTAAAATGCGTATTCCTTTGTCATCCCCAATTCATATGTCCCTAAGGGATTATTGCCAGCGGAGCGGGCAGCTTCTAAAAGACTATCCTCCCTCGCACGGCTCTTACCCCCGAGGCACAGTAATTAGGCACTGTGTACAAAATAAATGATCAACTTGTCTGGTATCGTTTTATGCAAATTGTTCTCCGTTTGGGACTTACTCGCTTTTTTAAAATGCCATCGGATCGCTTTAGAGTCCGTTGAATGTGGATTATAATTCGTTCTCCTTCTCTTGTTCCGCTTCGTCGTCCTTCTCGCCCTCGCTTGGCTCTGGTTCCAGGGTCAATTCACTTTCCACGGTAAATAGGTTAGCCGCCTCTTCGAATGTCTCCTCCGAGCTGAGCATTGACATCTCGCTGCACGGTTCTTTGGTTAGAAGCGGCAGTATATCGTCGGCATGGGTCGATGCATAGAAGTGGTCATTGTACTCCTGGACAAGTCCGAGCCGCCCGGCGATGCCCAACAGCACCCGGATCTTTTTATTAAAGGACTCCATATCGTTGACGGCAATGTTGGAGAACATGAGTAGTCCATCGATTGAGACCGGCTCGTTGCATCTCTTTAGGCATTGGACCAGCTGCTTAATGACAGTGCTCATTGGTTGATTTGCCATATTTTTAACAATAAATTTGAACTATTTACTACAACTTGTAAGATATGAGAAACTGTGCGCGTGCTAAATGATACTGAAATGATATTCGTATGCTTGCTTCAATTTCTATTTCAATGTCAAATAACAAAAGCTACCTTTGCCCAGCCCAAATCTCCCAAAAGGTTGTCAAGGGGGATCTAGTTAAGGCGTCCGACTATTGGATATACAAACATATACTCAAAGAGTCTCGTTGGTTGCGGCCCAACTGGAAATGAATTTATGATATGAATGCTGTCAAATTCGCAGAATTTATCGTGGCGACTCTGAGACGGAGCCCGCGCCAAAAATTCCTGCATAATTATGTACATGTATGTAGATAGAATCGCAGCGAACTGCTGCTGCTGCTGCTTCTGCTGCGTCTACATTTCGACCGGGAAATAGATTCTAAAATTCGTCTATGGACCGGTCCGGACGGTAGCGACCGACGTCGGCGACGTGTAATAAAAAAAAAAAACAAAAACAAAAAAAAACGCTTCATCGAGCGATTAGCACATGGCGGAGGCTGGAACCGAGACTGAGACAGAGATGGAGATGGAGACGGAGACGCAGATGGAGATGGAGACGGAGACTCAGTCTCGGAGCCGGGACTGGGACTGATAAACAAAAGCAAACAAATCGATTGATGGATTATTGGCAATTTCTTTGGCGCCAGACTCTGGGCTGCGACTCGTTTTATGCGGATTTGATAACTCGGGATTTTTGCCAAACTGCCAAAACCAAAAGCAACGTGTTAAATATGCAAATTTGCCAAGCGCTTAACTTAATTAATGAAGTCTGCATCGAAACGACGAAACGAAGAAATTTCTTTCCCCATCTGCTTGGTTCCCATACCCATTCTGGGGAATACCTAAATACAAATGTTCAGCACAATAATCTTGAGTTAAACCCATAAGTTTATTTCATTTATTATACTATTTGTTTAACTTTAAATTCGATTCGTAAATAACAAATTGAAAAACCTTTCATACAACAGTTATTCGTCAATTTTCCACAATTGCCGCAGGAGTTTTTCCCTCACTTGCAACACACAGGTTGCTTATGGCCTCCGAACTCCTCTTGGGCTTCCTCCTAAGGAGAGGAGAATCCGATTTATATATAGATAGAGATACATTCATTTAAGCATAGGGCAATTTTAGTCTGTAAGCAGCTCACGTTCGTTGAAATTAATCAGTTATTAATTGTGTTCACATATCGTTTAGTAAACAATCTGCTTGGCTGGGGTGGGGTAAGGAAAGGGGATGGGGGATGGGGGGAACCTAAAAACTTGCTACTGTATGCGATGCGACGAACAAACAATTTATTACTAATTATGCGTCACGTCAAAACAAAAACCTTTAGTTTATAAATATTTATCAATTTGTGTGTTTGTTTTTTATTTTCGTTCGTTTTTTGCCTTGTTTTTTGTGTTTGTTTTCGTTTTGTTGTTTTCCTTTAGTTACAGCGAGCACGTAGTCCAAAAACTGGGCAATAACATTAATACGAATCAACAATAAATCAGCTATAAAACGGCTGCTCCGAGTGGAATTTTTAGCATATAGCCGTCGGCCGGGTGCCCTCGCCCCTCCTCTCTCGACCGTTGTGCTAAGCCAAAACTAAAATGTTGTACCCGGTCATAATTAATAAATTCCAGCGTGCGCCGCAAAATGAATTCGGTTTCAGACGCGCCGGGCCAAGGCAATGTCAAAAACAACGGCAACAGCAACATCAACGGCAAACACAAGCAAACAAACAAACAACAACCGCAACAAATTGACGTCACACGGTCAACGTTGTTATCGTATACGGTATGACGCTTGGAATCGCCAGTCGCGAGTCTGTGTAGTTATTGCTTGTTGCAAGTGTGACATGCGTATCGGGGGCTAGGAACGGGTTAAACGGGTATTGGAATGAAACATCTAGAGGCGCTGGAATCTGTAAGCGTTTCTTTTGCCCAAAAGCCCAATTGGATTTTATATGCTTAAAACAAAAACACACGTTTTTATATAAGTTTAAAGGACATTAGAAAAAAAAAAATTAAAACCTGGTTAATAGCATATAACATAAGGAGCCGACTTGCGTTTTCTTTGTCTACAGAGAATGACGGGCAATGCCGGAGACAGATAATAGGTATTTAAGCTCTGGTATGCAATAAAACAAAAACAGACAAGAGGCGACTAGTTTCCATTAAGCGATACGCCCCCTGTCGGCCGACGGCGTCAACTTGGCGTCAGTCGAACGGGATAATAAGCACTGCATGCTTGTGCTTCTGCTTGGAGGCCTCTGTCAGGACCAATTACAACACACTTTCCAAGCGGTAATAAAAATATGTTCATGCATACGGCCATATACTGGCCAAAATTGCAGCAACAGAGGTTTATATTTAGATGATGAACAAACATACACATCTAGCTGAGCATGAGGCTTGAACAAATCTTGGCTGGAAATGGAATGAGAATCTCAGTTATAAAGCTATCATTGTGCCAATCAAAGAAAGGGGGCGACGAATTAATTACACGAATTCCGAAACGCCCCCAAGCAACTAAGCACGCCTACACTTTGCCCACCAACCCAGTCGGATTTGGTTAAAATCGCCGGCGAGTTGTTGCCATTTGAAGTGATCGAGCAATTATTTACACAAACTGCAAATAATGCAGAACAATGGAGAGCAGAGAACGCGTGGGCAAAGCGCTTTGAGATAAATAGAGAAAAGGCATTTCGCCGGCGCAGCGAATAGTACATACACACATGCATGCATACAAATATATGTATGTGTAAATACGTATACAGCAGAGATTTATGGTGCGCGTTAGGCTCGGAATAACCCAAGACGCAAAAATGTGAAGCGAAAAAAGCTAAAAAGCGAAGCAAGCAAACAACGCAGTCAAAAAGAAAACATGTGCTTCGCCGCACCATCGCCAGAGAGCGCGACTGTCTCTGTGTGTGCGTGTGTGAGAGAGGGAGAGAGAGAGAGAATCATTCGCATTGGCTACGGGCGACGCTTAAATATGAGCGTCACTGGCCGCTGTAGCCTCAGTTGCTGACTGTCAAGTGTCCAGTGCAAAGCTCCACAAGGCAAGCAAAAGTTGAACTTCTGTGAACGGAACTGAGTGGAAAACGAAACAATATATTGCTCACACACATTATATCCAACAAAAAAACAGAAACCATCTGCCAATAATAAATATATAAATCGCAAAATGTACGCGGAAAAAGTTTGTGTCGCACTCGCGCTCATTGCCTGCCTCGCCTGCATCGCCGATGCGGCTGTCTACACTCAGCCCGCAGCCATCCATCCTGGTTAGTATCTTTGAAAAGTGGCCAGAGCCCGTATACCTAGTATTTGATAGGATGCATATATTCATTATTTTATTTTTATACTGCTTAACTTTCATAAATTGCTGCACTGCTAAATTGAATTTAATAGAAACACGTCAATACGAGCCCAAATCTTATAATGAAATTTTTAATTATTTGTTTTTAACAAAAACCTCAAATGCCTTTAACGACCTTTAGCAACAATAAAAAGTGAATAAGAAGAAGCTAAAAGCAGCTGCCAGTATAAATGATTGATTTACGGCTCAGGCTAAAGATGTTTGCGAGAGTTTTCTTATTTTGTAGTATTGAGTATTGAGTATTGAGTGTTGGTTAACGATGAATTGTAACTGTTTGTTGCGCTCGACGTCAGAGCTTGATTATAAATTGTTTTGTTTTTGATGTGTTTTTGTTTTTATCTTATGAAATTGAAGTGATTTATATTTTGTTTTGCTGTTTTCGTTGACGTCAACAGACCGAGGGCAAAGATGACAAAAATAGAAAAAAGAGAGAAAAAAAAACATAAACATAATCGTAGTAGAAACTACGCAAAACCGTCGCCGCCAATTGCCAAAATTAGCAAAAACAAATGAATTTGTTGTTATTTTATTTGATGTTTCTTTCTTTCTTTTGGGGCAGATTTCGGTTTTTGGGTTTTTCGCATCTGCCAAAAATTAGCATAAGAAATGTGCTGATTGTTGTTGTTGTTGTTGCTGCTGGATTTTGATTAACAAATTCAAATTCGCAGTGCTAATTTGCATAGCTATGCGGATTTGTATTACAAAAATGTCGCAGCTCTTGATAAAATAGTTGCTCGATTTATTTGCTTTGTTAGTTGATAATTTTTCGAACGTGAAGGTCGTTCCAACTTCTGGCCAGGCTAAAAATAGGCGATGAGTTCACGTCAATTTCTTTGGCCCAATCCCAATCGAGTGCACCAAAAGCAACAACAACAATAACAATTTTAATTGAGTGCCCGAAACTCTTGAAAAGATCGCAACGCCCGCGACCTGAATGCCAAATGCCGAGTACCATTAATCAAAACTTCACTCGAATCTGGCAAAATTTTAGCCGCCGGCAAATAGTTATAAACAATGGCGCGAGGCTGTCAATTGTTTGTAATTGTTGTTGTTGTTGTTGCGGTTGCTTTTCATTTATTTATAAATATGCCACAAGAGAAGCTGTGCGTAATGTATTTTTACTTGCCTGCCTGCCTTCCTTTCAATATGGCTTGGCGTGACTGGCAAGTTCGTGGCTTAAGTCTTTTGATTATTTTTTGCCTGTCACGCCGAAATTATTTCGAAAGCAAATACTCACAGATCTACAGATATTTACATATATATTTAGACTTATATATGTACATATATATATGTGCCAATGAGCTTTGCTTCCTCATGCATAAATAATAAATAAATAAATGCAGCTGCAGCTGTAATAAAACACAACACGATATAACATACAAAGAGAAAAACAACTTCCGCTTTAACTGATTGGCCGTCTTCTACTTTTTACTTGCAGCGCATCCCGGCAAATGCTACGACAAGCTGACCAGACGCTCGATGCTACCCGACAAGGAGTACAAGCCGAAGGGCATCTGCGCCGCCATGACGTGCGACATTGAGGCGCGTCAGATCAATATCGAGACCTGTCCCTACATCGAGATGCCCGGCTGCGAGGAGCTGCCCAGCGACCTCAACTGGAGCTTCCCCAAGTGCTGTCCTCAGTTCAAGTGCGTCGACTTTAAGACCGGAAAGGAGTTTGTCGTCTCCGCTTAGATCCCCAGTGCAACATACTCTGCATACTCTCTCATCGCGGGGGGGAGCCAAACGTGATTTTACATGAAATGTATTCGTAGTTTTCTAGTTATTTGACTGTGTGTGTGTGTTTCTGTGTGTGTGTTAGTTTGTAAGCTTGTTTGTTTGGTTTTGTGTGAATGATTCATTTAGCAGGCATAATTTATTTATTATTCTAATTTGTACATAACAAAACGATTTGCATTCATTTCTTGTAAAACTCTTGATGATCTTCAATCATGTTTCATGTGTGAACAGTTTCTCTGTGTATATACAGAACTATATATGTATATTAATGTTAGATTTCTCTTGTTTTTGACTTATTCAAAAACCTCTGTATGCGATATTTGCAAATGTGAATAGCTGTATAAATTGTTTAGTTTCTTAGTTATTTAAATAAAACCAACAACAATAATACTTATTTAACAAACGCATTTGATATGAAACTTAACTAGAATAGTATGTCGCACAATCCATACGCAGTGCAGTCCAATCTTTCCCCCATTCTACGCAAAAGATATTTCGTCATTTCCATATTTGAACATCTTTCTTCTCGTGACGCGCCAATATCAACTGGTGTTACGCGTCCATCGGCTTTTTTGGACTTTGTCAACAGGCCGACCAGTCGAAACCGCCTCGACATGGCCGACTGATTCATCTTGGCCTTTAATTTGGCAAACATCGCACATTCCACCAAAAAAAAAAAAAAAAATACTTCAAAAGCGATCACCAAATACGAGCAAAAGTTTATTGGACCCCCTTTTGGTAGCTGATTTGCATACATAATTTGCAGTGCTAAAAATACACATGACTGTTAGCAGGAAACACCAAAATATGTGTTTCGGAAATGGGCTGTAAAGTGGTCACAGATATGGCTTATGAATGCAAACATACATGGGAAAAAGCAAACAAAGTTTTGTGAGTCACCATCTAACAATATTTGCAAAAGATGTCAATAAAATAGTCCACAGGCACACATCTAGATGAGATAGCCTTTCACTTATAAGCTTTAGCAACTTTGAAACTGGCGCGCAAATGTGCATGTGCTTGCCAACACTGTTTAGGCAGTGCTTTGAGCACCGATAACAGTTGAATTGTGGTGGATGGCGATAGCAGCATTCGATAGCATTTACTTGTGTCATCGTAATCCCCACTTTGGGCGTTGTTTTCGTCGTATGTGTTTTGTTTGTTTTCGTACAATTGTGTATTAAATATAATTATTAAACGAGACAATTAATTTAAAGTTATCAATAAACAATGCACTCACATGTCCCACTAACTGTACTGCTGCTAACGGCACTATTAATTCGCGATGGTAAGTCAGAAACTGACATCAATCCGAGCAGCAAGAAGGAGAAGCAACAGCTCGTCAAAATTTGTCATGTGGAGAGGGGGAGCTGCAGCAAACATCTATCTAATTGAAGATTTTGTTGACAGGTGCTGCAATTTGGTGTTATCGCTGCACTTCGGCCACGCCTGGCTGCGCCGACAACTTCAACTGGCGCGGCATCGGCTTCCTGGGCGAACAGTGTCCCGAGAGCAATGATATTTGCGTTAAAGTGACCGAGCGACGCGGCGCCAAGGAGACGATAACCCGCGACTGTCTCAGTGCGCTCAGCTTTCGCACAGACATTCCCGCTGACAAGTACGAAGGCTGTCGGCCGGCAGCAAAGGATTTGCGCCTGGCCCACTACGTCAATCACACCATCAAGGAGCACGACGTGAAGCGCGACTACTTCACTGACACGACCTTCTGTTTCTGCTTCCTCGACCATCGCTGTAATGGAGCCAGCGGTCCACACAAGTCAGCACTGGCCGTAGCAGCTGCGTCCCTCCTCCTGCTGCTGCTGCTCGGCGCACTTCAGTCTCACTGAAACAGCACTTAATCCTAGTACCAAAGTGCCTTACCATTAACGACAGTTCAATTATTCAACTCGAATCTCGTTTAGCCACATTCCGTCCAATCACACAACAGCTTAGTTGTTTTTATGTAGTCTCTATTTACCGAACTACACTTATGTAATACAATTTTTATAATATACACAGAAGAAGTCTATGAAATCGTTGACTCATGTCAGGCAGATTGATTCCAATTGCAGGGCCTGCTTTGGAGCCCGGTAATCGTAGCTGGCTAGCTGAGGATGTGCGGCAACATGATCTGCATAGACGTCGGCGAGGCGCAGACACTCGTCGACAGACAGTTCAAAGGGACGCAGCGTATCCTGCACATCGGCTAGCTGAAAGAGCGCATGGGTTGTCTCCTCCCGCCCCTCTGGCGGTAGCAAGGTGCTGTAGCCACGGCGGCAATACTTCTGGCGCATGCTGAAGATGTGGCGCACGACGCGCTCCACGAGCGAGAACGGCAGCTGCGTCTTGGGCTTCTTCAGGGGTATAACTTTGACAACGCCAACGTCCACTTGGGGCTTGGGCACAAACGCCTTGCCCGGTATGATGAACTTGAGCACCGGCTCCGTCCAGATTTGGGACATGATCGAGAGACGGCAGCGCTGATCGCTGCCCAGCTTGGCGCAAATGCGCTCGGCTACCTCCTTCTGGAAGGTGAGCGTCATGCAGGTGTCGTTACGCCGAAAAGCGCCGCGTCGCGCCGCCAAATCCGCGTACCAGTTGATAAGCAGGCGGGTCGAGATGGCAAACGGCAAATTGCCAATCAGATGCAAGCGCTGTTCGGTGTCCGGCACGTGTTGTTTGATGTTGAAGCGCAAGATATCCTCATGGTAGATGTCCACCTGCATATCGAGGGGGCGGGCGCATTCTCGTAGCAATTGCAGCGTTTCGGTAAACCTGGCATCCTTTTCGACAAGCATCAGACGCTGCGGCTGGCGACGCAGAATGGAGCGCGTTATGCCACCGGGACCCGGACCCACCTCCAAGACAATATCGCGCGGATCAATGCGACCGGCTGCCTTGACTATCTTGTCCGTCAGACGCTCGTCCATGAGAAAATTCTGGCTGAGCTGCTTCATGGCCTGCAACTTATACAGCTTGACCAAATCCCGTATGGTTGGCAGCGGCGGCAGCCGGACGCCGCTGCCAACGATGCGCGCCGTGGCTTGAGACATCTGTAAACGAAGAGGCAGGCAATGAGCGCCGTCGGTGGGCGAGGTGGGGCAATACTTACAATTAATGTTGGTTATACAACGATTTCAAGGTAAGTGCACAAAATGAATGGAAAACGCTTAAAGACTAGGTGGATTAACGGTAATATTGGGTGCTGGGTTTATCTAGTTGGTGGTCACTTTTTTGGGCTCCTCGAAATCGTCGAGGAACTTCTCCTGCTGCACAGAGAATATGGAGTAGCCGTAAATGGCCAGCACCGAAACGCCTAGCGCTCCGGCGGTCAGCAAATTATTGCGTCGCACACGTTTCAGTTTCTGGACACGATCCAAGTTCTGTTGCTCAATGAGTTTCATGAACTGCAATTGGGCCTTGTCCAGCTTGGGCGCGGTTTCTCCGTACTTGATTTTTGGTGCTTGTTCCGATGCCGACATTATTACTCAAATCGGTTAATGATGTTTGTTGTTGGCTTGCTTGATAGGTTTTTTTCTTATTTCGTTTAGAATTTTTCGGCAAAAATTATGAAATCTCACATGAATTAGCGATGGCCCCAAATAATTGATAAGCACACATCGAACACTCGATAATACACAAAGATAATCGGAGCCATCGATAACTTATATCGATGTTGCTAAGGCAATGTTGGGCAACATTTGCACAATGGCAGGCAACATAGTATTGGGGGGCTCGAGTGCAACGTGAAAAGCTGAGTGAAACAGTTCGTGGAGTTTGTGGAGCTGTTCGCTAGCATTGTACTTTGTGTTCCGTCGAGTGCTATAATTTTACAAAACGCCAGGAAACCTGGGAGCTAAATTACTGCCACTGCTTAGCAAAAGCAGCTTGGAAATTAAGCGCAAACCGGAGACCAGCCAATTTACAAAGTGCGTAGAAAATGACATGAAAAAGAACAAAAAGAAAAAACTATATTTTGATTTGAGCAATTACATTGATACATCTGTACATTATTATGTATGTATGTATGTAAACATATATAGATACCATATGTATTGTAAATGTAGTGTGTGAACTATGATTACTTAATTAAGGAAATGAAAGCAAATCTTGAATCAAATGTTGATACAAAAATTTGGTTGCGTGTTTTAAGACCAAGCTGAAAAAATGTATAACAAAAAAATAACAACAGCAACAGCAACAACAAAAGCAAAACAAACGCGTAATTGCAGAAATCAGCTGTGTACCTACAGCTCCACGTTCGTCACACACACACATGCACACACACACAATGACAAACAAACGACACACGAGCAGAGACAGCAAAACAAAACACGATTCGTGCTCCAATCTAGCGCCAAACAGCCACACTCTCCCCTCAGCCCGTTTCCCTCATTCCACAAGTCACACAACTAACAGCTGGTTGAGTGCTCATTCGCTCTCGCTCTCGCTCTCTTCTGCTACTGTTGTGTATTCTCTGGCTCTGACGTTTTGCCTTTATATGGTTCCGTTTTCCTTTTGTTTTGATTCTGCAGTGCAATCAACTAGTCAATGTTCTGATGCTCTCTTGCAGCAAAATTGGCCACAGTAAGGAGAAGGAAAAATGTAATAAAAATATTCAACTGCGCAATGTACAAGAAAATGAGCCTGTCATTAAATCTATTAATGTTAACAATTCCATTTATGGAAGTCAGCTGATTGGTGCTTTCGATAGTTGAAGAGTGTAGATAAGTCGACTTGATAGGCTAACTTTTAAATAAACTTGGAAAATGCGCAACAAATTTTTGTAGCAGGGTTTGAATTGCCTAAAATTTTGAAATTTCTCAAATTATCTTGTATTTTTGCAGCTAATTACAGACACTAAGCCAACCTAACTAAGACGCTCATATAAAACGCGTTATTCAAACCGCCGTCCACATAAACATTACAAAATAACAAAAAGTAAAAAGTAATAATAAGCCAAAAATAAAAACTTGAGAGTAATTAAAATACCCTCGCAATACGTAATATACCGTAATAAGTAAAAACAAAATAAATACACACATGGCGTTCATTTCGAAAGATTTTCGTTCCCCTGGCGAGGCTTGGGTCAAGACAGACGAAGGCTGGGAGCGCAAGAAGGTGCTCGAGTGCGGCGGCAAACGAAAGCGGTGAGTTTCTTATTGGGAAATGCGGGTGAAACAATACGCAGTTCCGATTAGCAATCAAACGATTGTTGACAAATTCACATTTTTGACAATCGATTTGAATTGCGTATGAGTTCACAATGCAATCGACGGACAAGACAATGGAAAATTTGTAACTTTTGAGTTTGGTATTGTTCATAATATTTGGGTCACATTCACATACGCTATAAACATGAATACCCATATACATACCTATATATACATACATATATGTATATATATACATATATATATGTATATATAGGTATGTATATGGGTATTCATGTTTATAGCGTATATATATACATATATATATGTATATAGTTTGACCTGCCACATTTTGACAACACAATGCACAAGATAAACAAATTGTAGATAAGATAGCGCGTTCAGAGAGATTAAAGGTCAATGCCACCGGAACAGTTTTTGATTTTAAAAATTAAAACCAAGGTCTTATTGCGACCTACTAAAATTCTTATCGGTCTTAGTTATTTGACAGACTTTGTATAAGTACAACACATCTTGCCAAAAGCTATTCAATTTAATACAATGTACATATGTATGTATATATGAACATACAATATGCGACTGTTGTATGATTCCAAACTAAACGATAATTGGTGTGCCTTGTTCAAAACACAATAACGTTTACCTTCTCTTTAGAGATTAACCACAAAACAACATCATCAAAGCCAAAGCAAACAAAAATAATGAACTGACGAATGTCGAAATCGTATAAAAATGTTGATTTTGATGAATGAATAGGACTGAAAAACCATTGAGATTTCTGTTTATATGTACATTTAAAATGGAGTAATATATTTTGAATTAGCAGGCTTTTGTAAGTAAATACATGTGAGGCTTATTTGCGAATACGAAGTTGAAGAATGGCTATATACATAGATACCTTAGATGCACACACGCACACAAATTTGATATGGAGTGTAATCATTAGGGTGACTCACTGCAAATGAGCGTGAAAGTGACAGCCGCAAACGAATGAGTGCTGTGAAGGGCGGGGAGAGCTAGACGTTCCCGTTTGATTGATTGCAATATCTTCTCTTTTATTGTATTTCGCTTGAGTGCAATGAAATGGCAATAAATACAAGTGTGGCACTCACTGGCAACACTTTGTATAGGAATCTGGCAGCACTCGGATCCAAAGTTATATTAGATGCCATGAAAACATTGATGATAAGGCAATACTCTAATAGCACCTATTATTGTTTGGTTAACAGCGTTGCCAGATATTTTATAGGCATTAACCTAAAACCAGTTGGCTGAAATCTCAGGAGCATGTAGTCGGGCAGGGAGGTGGGGGCTAGAAACGTGACGGAGCGAAACGTGCAAGTTGAACGCGCATTCGACCCACTTGAAAGCCGAAAGCCTCGCAACGGTTTATATAAAGCAGAACACCGTAAAACGCAGATGTACGAGGGGGAAGAAGTCATTTTAAAGTGATTATTTTGACATGTCATATAAAGCACATCTCGAACAAACTATTTTTGGCATTTGTCAGGCAGTCGCAGTATACGCAGTTCTTATATGGTAGGAAAACTATGCGGAAGCAATGCGCATAAATAGGTTCTCTTGAACAAAAATTTCAAAATTAGCTGCCGTCAGTTCTGAGAAATGAACACGTTTTCCCTATACATATGCTTACATAATGTATTCATGGAAATGAGATTCATATTTTTTGACAGTCCTTTTAAATTGTTCGAGTTAAAGGACGAACTATGTACATACATATATGTACATATATAATCGAGTACGCCTTTTGCATACATATACAACTGGGCGCTGCGCAACCTTGGAAACTTTAATCCCACCCTCATGCACATGCCGCCCTTTTGGGAAGGCGTGTAACTCGGTCAAGTTTAGCCCAAATTGCGAGTTTGTGCGTGTTAGTGTGTGTGAGTTTGTGTGAGTGTGTGTGTATTTGGGCGCTTGCAAAGCCCCTAAGAGCTCAAGGTTCCGCGTCACTTTTATGAGGCCAACTTCCACCTCAAATCGATATTAAATGGGACCCAAAATCACGACTAGAAAAATGTATTATTATAAGATTAAGTCGAATAGTTAGTGGCTAGCTTATATTTGTATTATTTTTGTTGAAGGCTTTTTAGGTTTCGTTTTTTTTTATACTTATATGTATATACATATATAATAATGGAATAGTTTTTGTATCTGATTCAGCTTTAAATATTAAAGTAAATACTTAACTTAAAGGTTGCACAATTAGATTGTTAGCTCATGCAATAGGAAATGCCAAATGCCAAAAAAAAAAAGAAAATGGAATTCGTTATCTGGCTGAAAGTTTCATAACTGTATTAGGTGAATAATTTCAATACTTAAGTTTTTCCTTGTCCAAATGTTTTTTTTTTTGATCTATTATAAATTCGATTGCCGAAGTGGCGATTGCGAGCACTTCGTAATGCATGAAAAACCTAATTAAAAATTCAAAATTGCATAAAGACTCAAAACTAATCAAAGTGCACACGCGGACGTGCAATTGGACGTGGATGCGGACGTGGACCCACTTTCACTGCACTCTCCATTGAGCATTTGTTGGTCTTTTGACTTGACTCGCTCTTTCATCTGATTTTTCATTTTTTTTTTTTTGTATCTACACCTTGAAATCTCGGCTGGTAGCGATGAAAATGCGTTCGATTTCATTTGTACACTACACAGCAGGGCAATTCTTTACCAGATCATCGAGCAATGCTTAGTTCTTACAATCTTAGCCAGTTCTCTAACATTTTACACTTAAAAAGAGCTTGAAAACAGTTAGAGTTTATTATTGATGCTTATCTCTCATATTGATAATATAAAACTCTATTAAAATTTGACTGATATATCAATTTATGTATATCTATTGTATACTGAACTCTTAAGTTCGAACAATTTCCATTGTTCCAATTGAAAATCAATTACATAAAACCAATTAAAAAGGGGAAGCTTTACCATCGTCAGTCGATTTTTTGCACTTGAAGCTGTGTAAAGCCTTAATGACTTGCACATTCGCCTGTTTTGTTGTGTAGTGTATGTTTGTAATGTGTGCGCACTTATCATTTATCTACTGCACTCACTTTTATTGTATCTTTCATCTCGTTACAACAATCAACTTGCATTTTGATATCGTTGACTCCTGAACCCTGTCAAATGGCGCTTGCTACTGAAATTTGGCTCTTAACAACTGAGTTCCCGACTTTCCGAAAGCTACGTACAATTCGAAATACAATTATTTATAGCCGGAGCGACAGCGACATGTGATAGCTTGCAACTTCCAACTAAAATTAGACTAGAACTCGACACGGCACGACTTGACTTCGCTGCCAGTGCCACGTCCCGCTCTCCGTTCCCCATAGTTGATGTCTAAAAAGGTCACACACTTAAAAATAGACAAGCGAATTGCAGTTGGGGCCTGCCCCGGGGCCAGATCCCAGCAATGCATTTGTTTAATTTGCCCAAAGAAAGGTAAACGAACGCTCGATGTTGACGTCGTTGACTGATTTATTTGAATCACGTGGTCGTCCCCCCTTCCGTCCCCTTCTTCCTGGTGTATGCTCCGCTAGCCACAGCCAGCTGAGTAGTTGGTATATAAACTGAGGCTGTGGCCTATACGCCTCTTGAACAACGACAATAACAATTTCTTTGTTTCAGCTTGTACTATTATTTTGATGGAGAGTTAGAGAGAGAGAGAGAGTGAGAGAGAGGGAGAGAGAAGCGGGGAGCTTGCACTTTTAGCTGTGCAGCGGCCATTGAAATTGGCTCGTTTTTTACAAAATGCTCGCAATAAGAACTAAGCCACATTATTTACTGAATCATTTTTGGTAGGTTAATAACCCCAACTTATCTATTTGTAACTTATCTTTCCAAAATTTGCGCCGTTTTAACTTAAACTTTCAAAATAAACCTCTCCTTGCCATGCACCCTTATCATAAAAGGTAACTACAACTGAAAATTTCAGCTTCTTAGCTGTTACGATTTGGGCTGTAAGTTGCAAGTATATGTACTTATATACCCTATATATACTTAAATGTCTCTCAGTGGAAAAGTCTTTGAAAATTAGTTTGAGGCCGATCGGATGGTAAACAAATAAGTTTCATACGAAAGTTTCTCCCGATTTTTCCATTCTTGCGGGTGGAATTTGCCGAAACCCCGTCCTAACGTGCACCTTCATCACATAAGCTAACTAAGGCAGGGGCTGTGCGTTGATCACCAATCAGTCAGCCTGTCAGTTAGTCATTCAGTTAGTCAGTCAGTCAGTCAGGACAAACAGTTTTGTATATAGAGATAAGGAAGATTCCTGCTGGATTTGAGCGGGCGACGGCTGACCTCGCGCTCTTGAGCCGCGCAGGCTAATAACGTCACATATCGAACTAATCGAAAACTCTGAAAATCCTTACAAATTTGCCAACAACTTTAAAGTTGAGAGGGAAATGTGTATATGTATCTACACGGAACGGCAATTAGTGGTCAATTATTGTGGGCTGCGATTGGGCAAATTGCAGATGAGAGATACAGAGGCTGCCTTGCACACATACACACATACACTCACACACACACGAGCACATGCTAGCACAGAGAGAATGACCCAGTTTGGTAATTGGAATACAGTCGCCCAAGGACACGTCCTCGTTGGCAGCGTTTGGCCAGCGACATTCTAAATATGGTCAAGGCATATCGATCTGAGGAAATGCGATATGCATGTCCCCTGAATTCACATGGCTATTAAATTGTCCTAATCATGTCGAGATCTGGGTAATATGATATATAATGAGTAATTGCCCGTCCACCCAGAAGCTGGGGTCTAGATTTCTGTCTTATTCTTGTTGATCCACAGGAAACTCTGAGTCTAAAACGACTTCCTTGGTTAATACTCGGCAATATTATTGAAATTGTGTAAGCTGCGATTGTTCAAAGAAGAAAAAGACGAAAGATGAAATATTTTGTGTAATCGAAAAACAACGAAAAACTGGCAAATGAACCGCTTTCCGGCAAGCGAATCGCTTAATTTAATAACCGGGTCCCCAGACACATGCAACAGCCGCGGCTGCAAAGCTTGGCAACTTCCGCCTTTTAAAAAGCAGTTTAAAAACGTTTAAACAAACAAACTCCAAATCCAAAGTCCAAATAAATGAGAGAAAAACAAATATTTGCCAACAAGTTGGCCAACGGGTGGGACAGATGGGACAGGTGGGAGGGAGGGGAGGTAGGGGCAGACTGTTGGACCAGTTGGATTGCAAACACTTCCGAATGGTGGCTTTGACTGCGTGCTTTTCTTCCATACCATTGCAGGCACAGCTCGGAGGGCAGCTGCTCGGAGGGAGCTAGCAGCAGCGAGGGGGAGGAGCCGGAAGCCGGTTGCATGCCGCCGCATTATCACATCACGATACGCTGCACCCGTGAGATCGCCGGCTTCAATGGACTGAGCGAGGCGGTGAAGCGACTCGATTTCCGTCGCTCGGTGCGAGATCGCAAGCGCTTCCATTATATCTGTGCGTTCCTGCTGCTTGTGTCCAACAAGGGCATAGCCAGCCTGCCGGGCAGTGCTCAGCGTCAGCTGCTCCAAATGGTCGAGGAGGTGGCCTCACACGGTGAGTTGGGGCTGGGTCACAATTGCGCCAAGCAGCAACTAACTAATCTCCGCTCATTTTCATTGCAGTCAACGACAGTCAGCAGCATCCGAATGTGCTGCGCGGCTTGGCGCTGAAGCTGGAACACATCGTGAACCAGGAGAACCAGAAGTGCTGGGGCAAGCCGCTGGGCAGCACCTATCTGTGGCAGGAGCACATGGCCAGGATTGAGCGCATTCAGCGCGTGGCCAGCCAGATCGAGATCCGGGAGCCCGATCCGCTGGCACGGCCCAAGCTGCACGAGCTGCCCGAGGAGTGCGTCCGCGAGATAATATTGTGCATTGCCGATCATCGTGATCTCGAGTCGGCCGCCGAGGCCTGGGAGACCATGGCCAGGCTGATCTCGGAGCAGCGCATCTGGCGTGAACTGACACGCTTCCATTTCAATCAGCGACAGATCAATACCATACTCGACTTGGACAAGATCAAGCAGATGGGGGAGACCAAAGACTGGAAACAGATCTATCATCAGCTGCGACGCACCTACGGGGTCAACGATGACTACCAGTTCGCCGAGGTGCTGGCACTGTGCCGCTCCTGCTGTTGCCTCTTCTGGCCCTCCGATGGTCATCCGTGCATTATCGATCAGAGTCCCGACTACAAGCAGCGTGTCGAGGAGGCGGGCGGCCAGTTGGCGCTGGCCCAGCCCGTTCCGCCGGCACAGTTCTTGAAATACTTTTCATTGTAAGCTCGTAAGACTATCCAAAACTGACCAAGGTGTGTGGCTGTGGAGCGGCAAGTGGCGTGGAGAGAGACTTAAGAGATATATTCATATTTTAAAAGCCAGCGAGAGAGCAGAGAGAGAGAGAGAGAGAGAGAGAGAGAGAGAGAGAGCGGGACATGCAGGTGGGGCCATCGGAAGCTAAAGCTGATGAAAGCCTAAGAAATATGTGAAGCTTATGTCTGTGTGTTAAAGTTTTATGAATTGAGCAAGGGGCGGATAATGGAAGGGGACGAGAAGATTGAGAGAGAGAGAGAGAGATTTTGGTAGAGAGAAAGCAAAGTGATAAAGTCTTAACAACTACTTACTTATTTGTATTTAAATTTTAAGAGCTCACTTCTAGGCTGGGTTCGTATAGGTTTTGATCTTGGACTAGACTTTGAACTCTGCAACGCATTCGTACATGCATGAAGTATTGAAGTATTTATCTATCCCAAACTATCCCCAAAACCCACAATTGATACTTGTTATAATTGTACACCTATTATCACGGTTGAGTATTTGATGGAGGAGTTGGTCAAAGATTTTTGTTGATGCAAAGCTGGAAGTGTGCATCACATTGGTTGTGATCCCACAAAACGAACCGAACAACAGTCCCAAAATGTATTTCGGCATAATGCAAAATGAACTGCCACAAAAGAAGAAAAACTATATGTGAAAATAGAAAGAGATCTTTTTGCGTTGGAAAACTATTTTCGAAAAGCTGAATGCAGTAGATACTATTTGTTGGTCTTAAGAATTATTAGACACAATTTTGTGTTGACTTTGAAACGATCTTTTTAGCAATTAAGTGTAGATGATTTTATTGTCAGCTGTTTTTGGTGCTACATTCGAGAGAACATAAGTTACCAAGATATCCAAGTTATCCTTGCCCAAAACGTTACGAAATCAAAAAATGTACAAGTACACTATATTACGATATTGAGAACCTTGAAAATGTTACAAATGACAAAAAACAAAAACCCAAATAGAAAACATGTGATGTTGCAGGAAGCAAAGCTAGAAACGAATACACCTACCTAAAGATAAAACGCAAACCTAAATCGACAAGAGATATAAATATGCTATGTGCTACAAAAGGAATCAGAATCAAATAATAACATATACACATATACATATGTGCTTGAATACGTGTCCCAAGTGCATCAGGATCCAAGCCTAATCAGGCTGCAAAATATATGTATGCAGAGCTATAAATGTATGTATATACTTGAAACCAAAATAAACCTAAGATTGTCCAAATATCGCGCGGGTAACCAAACCCAAACCAAAACACATTTCGAGTGTATTTTGAAATCTAGACAACTCAATGATAAATGCTTAAAGGCTTCTTGATGTACGCGGATCGGTTAAACGTGGCTGAGTTCCGCTCTCATCCCAAATATGTATGTATAAAGTTAAGATCTGATTTATAGCCAAAAACAAAAGATATATAAGTACATATGTGCAGACTACTCTGCACAATATTCTGCTTTTAACTGCATGTCTAATGCGTGATCGTATTTGTACGAACATTTTTATGTTTTAAATAAATCTTAAATATTTATGAAGCCAACAATTTTCAGTCTTTTTGAAATGTTCAATGCGCCAAGGCTAGAGAATGTCCACCCGCCTAAAAGAAGATTGGCATCGAAGGCTTTATAATCGAGAATGGTTTTCAGCTTTAGGCTAAGCTTCGTTCTAATATATATATATGCTAGCTTACTTTTCCAGTTGCAGATCAAGAATAATGTCCTATGAGCTGATGTAAGATGTCGCCGTTCTCTGCGATTCTCATGAATTCAAGTACGCCATGTAAGTTTTCCTTCATGTTCATTTTGAATAAATTCCACAAAGATTAATTCCAGACCAAATTAAAATAAATAAAAAGATCTATTTAAATATTGCCATAACTGATGTTTATTATAAATATATTTACCACGGGTCATGCCATAGTATTAACTTATTAAGTATTCCAACAGATTTACATTTTCAATAAGGATCAACAGAAGTAAAAATACTTAAATCAACCAATTTCTCATTAGATTGTACTCAGACAAAAGCCTAGAAACTTAATTATAAATTTCATTAATACTCCCATCGCAACACAGACAGCAGGGTATGCAACTAGCTGCTTGTTTACTTTTCGGTTCACTGACCGCATTATCGCGGAGTATGCTCGACTCAAATATACCCTGCAAAGTATCCTCTAGTTAACTGCTGATTAATGTGCAGGCCATTTTTCGGACGTGTTGTGGATCGTGCATATTTAAAAGTCAGTCTGAGCCGGATTTCAGCAAATGTTGGAGCTGAACCTCAATCAATCAATGCATCAATGCAATCAGCAAGGACTTTCAGCTTCTGTGGAATGATCTCAGACAGCAGTATGATGGTCGTCGCAATGCCCTTGGCATGCAGACACTTCTCCAGAAATGCCATTTCGACCTCTTGACCCGTCGACCAAGTGTGCCTAGTTCATGATGTGATCATGATGCTCAAATAGATCGTAGAACGTAGCTAGGAGATGGAACCCAATTCTTAATAAAATTTGTACATTTGTTTTACCTGTTTTCCCACATGTCCAACTGTTCAGCTTGAAAGTCAAATACCTGAAAAAGACTCTTAGTATGGTTTCTCTAGGCCTACTGAGAGGCAGCTTCAAGGACTCCATCGACTTTAAATGGAAGTAAAAATTTGAGTTTATTATCATATCGAATTTTAATATATTTCATTTAAATTTGTTTCATTGCATTAAAAATATGTCGGTTGAGGATTTTAGTTTGGATTACAGCATCTGAATTTATTTATTTATTTATTATTATTTAAAATGCAATACATATAAGTTTTTTGAATTATTTTCTTTTGGGCCGTATAAGCATTTTGACTGTCTTCAAGGAGGTGAAATTATCCCAAAATATGGTATCTAGTTTG
This sequence comes from Drosophila kanekoi, assembly GCA_037075305.1. Taxonomy (NCBI): domain Eukaryota; kingdom Metazoa; phylum Arthropoda; class Insecta; order Diptera; family Drosophilidae; genus Drosophila; species Drosophila kanekoi. Next base: position 1,639,548 of record JBAMCE010000090.1, read on the forward strand.
AACACCTCATGATCATAGTATTTGCCATTTAAATTGCTAAAAAAGAAACCAATATTTAAATTAATTGCATTTAAATTGCTTTGACAAAGCTGTGGCGATCAATACCTGAATGCACAATTATTGTACCACCAGCCACCGCCACGCAGGTCTCGGCTAGCGCAGTTGCCAGAATCCCGCTTGTCATTGTCACGATCGAATGTGCTGAATTTGTTATCTTTGTGGTATTCCAAGAGATCTTGTTGTGCACTGCCCTCAGATTTACCCAAGGTGATCAAGGTGTATTGGTGCTCCTCGCCAGAAATGGCGAATTGATCGTATCTTCTGTATCTGATGTCGCCATCAAATCCTTCCATATGTATGTATAGCTCATGAGGCTGAGCGCGCGTCAAGCGATGAATCCTCTCCAGACCGAGGAAGAAGTCACCATCAAAGGAACCAAAACCTTCACGGTACGTGACCCAGTCCCTATAGAAATCCTCCTCACCATTGACTCGCTGCTGGATAACCGTCCAGCCAGGACCTGCTGTCGCACTATCACATAGTACATCGAAAGGATCTTCTTCATCCGGATTCATCTTATGAATACCCGGAGCATCAGCAAAGTCGGTGCATTCACCGAAAACTGGCTTTTCTTGGCAGCTTTTCAATCTCTTGGCACAAATGTTGATTTCGTTTTTGAGTTCGGCTATTTGTTGGTCCTTTTGATCAATTGATATCTTTTGTTTCTCCAGCTGCTCTTCATAATCCGGGATTTTCAAGGAATTGGAAATAAGTTTACCTATTTCCTCTTTTATTAGCTCCTTGATAGTCTGTTTGTAGAATTCATTCTGAGCTCTCAGTTCATCGATGACCTGTTTATTAATTCGGTTAAGTTCTTCCCGCAGTTGCTTGATTTCTCTGTCTTTGCCTTCAATTCTATTGTTATTATCATCGATTTCCTCCTTCATCTGATGTATATACTTTAACAAAGGTCTCACAGCTTTATAGGTGTGCTCTCCACATTCCTCCTCTGCTATTCTGGTTGCCACAGAAGACTAAGAAAAACATGAATTTTTACCGCACTTCACGTAAACTTCAATTAAATAATACCTCTTTTTCGATAGCCTGTGTTTCACCTGGGATGAGCATTAGGCTTAAGTATAGCACATATGGAAACAGAACAGATTTCATTTTGTTTAAACTCCGACCGAATGTGGAAACGACAATCAACACGCACGACAATTGACTGAAATATGTGAATTAATTGAAAGCTCTCTTTGCTTAGCTGTTCCAAGTAACTGATAAGCGATAAACAGTGGGTCAAGACTGAAAGATTAAAGAGAAAGTAAGTTCTGCATGCCGAAGATTTAATACCCTTGCATTCGCCTTGCGGTTTTGCTAATATGTGAAGATCGTTTATGCTGAGTTTGATGAAAGTATTTTGGAAAACAGAATATTTGCCATGCAAGTACCTTCTTTTCGATCGATCGTTCCTGTGGTCCGATGTTGAGAGGATTGTGCATATATGTTTATGGTGCATATAAATGTACTTATACTACATATTAATGCCAACTTTGGGTAAGATATTGTTCCTATGATAGCTATAGGATATAGTTATCCGAAATTGGTAAGATTTTGCATGTATGTATATGTAAAAATAAGTGTATATCAAAAAGTAAGCTTTCTATAACAGAACCTGCTTTTCGACCAATCGATCTTGTTAGCTATAAAACTGAAAAAAGCGTACGCATATCAACAGACAAACGAGTAGACGGGCATTTACTCGTCTGTTGTTACACACTTCATGATCAAGTTATAAAACCCTCTGAAAGGGTATACAACCAAGGCACCAAGGATTGGCTTTTAAGTGAGCTTCATTGAACAGCTGAAAGAATAAGTAACAATAACAAAGTTCACGAGTTGTAGCTGTATCTCGTGAACAGATAATCTCTATATATGAAAATGTTTGCTGTGACTGACAGACTGATTGACTGACTGACTGACTAATTGACTGCCTGATTAGTTATTACCGCACAGCACATGCCGTAAGAGCTGGGAAGCTGAAATTGTCCCTGTGATTTATACGTGATAAAGGTGGATGGTTATTCCACAAGCAAGTGTGGAAACTGTATGAAACTTCTGATCTGACGTACCGGGCTTTATCCAGCTAACGTATTAGGGATCGTGCATATTTAAAAGACAGTCTGAGCCGGATAACAATCAACAAAGTTTTATATCCGGAAGCCGACTTCGCCTTAAGGCCTATTGTAAAAAATTCCGCTTTCTATTAATAGTCAGATAGTTAGAAATAAAAGCTGATAAGAGATTTATTTGGAAATATAAATACATGGCGTGATGCTAATGCATCATTGCGAAGCAAATGGAAGAGTCCAAAGATTACACCAAGTCAGCATTTAATATATATGGGATGAACATATTTATAGCATTGAAATAATTGAAATTGCATTTTAAATTGCGTTATAAACATTTGTTTTTATATTTGTTTCCGGAAATGTAAATAAAAACTAGAATATTTTATGAATGCTGTCACGTTATCAAAAGGAAGATGGATGAACACAAAAGTTGCGCTAATGTATTATACATAGCGCTATATATAACCTAGAAATCAAATTTGTACTAACTTAAATTATGGTATACCTAGTACCATATTACATTTGGGCTGGGCGGGCACATTAACTAAATCACCTAGTTACTAAGTTACTTAGCATTAAGTCACGCTTGAGAGAAACGAGGAAAGCTTCAGGTGTCCTCAAAGTGCAATTGTAGCAACGTTTAGCCCTTCTTGAAATCAAGAATGTCGGCTAATGCTGCCGCCTTGCCGGTTTCGTCCTTCTCCAACTCGGCACGCGTGCAGCGGCCACAACAGTCTGCCGAGGGCCGGTTCTCGCATTCACCCAGCGCTGGTGGCTTAAAGTTAGGCGTCCAGGGGCCCAGGCTGCCGCTAGCATAGAAGTCCATGGGATAAGCATTGTTGCGTGGCGAGGCATTATCTGGCGTCCACTCAATGTCGCCCAGCACCACGGATAGCTCATAGGGATTCAGCAGTGGCTGCTCAAAGGCTGAGCCCCAATCAATGGACAGGCGTGGACAGGCAATTTGCACGAAGGCATCAATGTCAGCAAACAGTGCCAGCTTCTGTGGAAAGATCTCAGACAGCAGTATGGTGGTGGTCGCTATGCCCTTGGCATGCAGACGCTTCTCCAAAAATCGGTGGACACGAGCGCTGCCCTGTCGACCAAGTGTGCCTAGTATGATGCCAATACGTTGCGCCTGCTTGGCGCGCTGCACGGCCGCATGTCGCAAGCCTTGCATGGCCTTGTGATCATAAAGCTCCACGGTAAACTTCTTTTCGTACGGATCGTATTTGTAGGCCTGCAAAGGGATAGATCTAATAAAGTTTACAATGCAAGGGCAGCTGTATTCTGAATACCTTCAGCAGCGGGTTGGCAATCATGGCGGATTCCAGGTGGAAACGTCCGTCACCCAGGTAGATAATCATTTGCGTTGTCTCCGGCAGCTGGGGCGAAGTGCAGCCCAATATCTCACCCGGACTCAGCGGCTTTGCCTGTGGCACGAGGACATCATAGCCGGCTGCTTTCAGCTCGGTCGCAGCTGATTGCAGCGTGGTTACAAACTGTATTGTGCTGACCAGCGCTATTTGGCCGTCCTCGGGCTTAAAGTTCAGCTTGACTGAGTCGAGAAAGTGCAGCGGATCGATTTTAATGTCCACAAAGATGTAAAGAACTTTAATGCCACAGGTCTGATCGACGGGTATTAAACAACTGTGGCCATAGTGCACAAGCAGATCTGCGCCCAAGGCCTGCGCCGTGTAGTCATCGACGCAACATGCGCCATAAGTCACATCGCCCATGATGACAGTGTCCGCGCTGGTGAAACGCTCTATAATATCGCTAATGACCATTGCGTACATCAGAAGGCCCTCTGGCAGCTGCAAGGCCACACGCTTCGACTTCGTTTCCCGTATACGCCAAATGGTCTTGTGCAGCTCAAAGTTGTAGTTCGAGGGCAGCCTAGCAATGGCCCGCTGCAGCTGCGGATCATCGAGCAGCTCCTGTGGCATGCGATTGATGCGCGCCTTTGGCTTGAAAACCTTCTTTGGCTTGGCTCGAATGACGACCACATCGTTGCTGCTGCTGCCGCTGTTCAGCTGCTCTCCGGGTTGGACAATGTCCAACATGCTGTCCACTGAATGGGGCTGTAAGAGTAATACACTAGCGATAATTGAGAAATTCGATACGATGAACAAATGTGCTATGCACAACATATATGACAACAAACTTGACCTTGTCAGTTATTTTCACATGCAATAAATATGTACTAACATATGTATTTCTATATAAGCAAATGAGCTGCGCAAATTAGCTGGCTGTCTCCCCTAAAAAAACTCGCAGGTCTACGTGACTGTAGACATGAAAATTCAGATGTAAACATTACGTTTTCTTTGCAGCTAAAGACTGTTGTTTCTTCTTCTCCTTCTTCAGCTTTACATTTGGAGTTGTTTCAAACAAAGAAACAACTGAACTTTAGATGACTCAGATATGCGGACCTCACCTTCACTTTAGAACTAATTATTTTAGTTGCAACTGTCGAATGGCAAACGCGCCAAGGTTTTCTGTGCGATTTCCTAGACGTTCACTTTTGTTTTTGTTATTGTTGTTGTTGTATTTGGTTTTTTATTATTATTTAGCTGCTGATTATTTAATAGACACACGTGTGCACACTTGTACACTGCTCGAAATAATATTTGCAATCAATGACTGTCTCCGAAAACAGTTCAAATTTAAATGCTGCCTGGCTCAGGGGTTGCTGTTGCACGAAAATTGGTCAGTGAACTTCTGAAGCAGCTGTTGTTGCGCCATTGATAACTGTTTCTGAGTCACGTAGGCCACACAGCGCAACGTGCAACAAGAAAGTTGGGTATATATTACGCGCGCACTTTGAACGGAATGCTCAATTCAACAATTGGACCTACTAAGTATCTAAGCCAATAACTAAATTAAGTAATAACTAAGTTATGCACAATTTTATCTTACACTCAATATACGTTCTTTAAATAAAATGGAAATATCTTAATTCTCGCTGGGCTTGTCGATGACTGAAGTGTATGTAGTTTACTCGAGCTAGGTATGCTGTTCATTGCCTATTGACCGACCACCACAAGTTATCGACTGCTTGCAGTGCTGGGCAACGTGTAAATATAACTGTAAATATAAGTTATCATTGAAAGTCATCGATCATTTGTATTCTTTATTAACTCTTAACTCAACAAAAAGTTATTAACAGTTGCAGATTTAAACTTTCGAACTCTCCGCTTCAGAGACATCAACCTCCTCCACATCCTCTGTAAGACCAATTAAATATTAAATATCATTAAGATAATAGCCAAAGCAAAACCGTTCACCTACGCTTGCCTCCGCCTCCGGGCAGTCGGCGCAGACGCTCCTGCTCCACAGCGGCAAAGTATTCACTGGCTGCTTGTTCGCAGGCGCTGGCAAATGGCGCCATGTTGATCTTGCCATTCAGCATAGTTAGATCGGCTTGTTCCTGGCCATGATTGGACTTTATTTTCAGTTTGCTCTCCCTTGACTTGGCCTCCAAGATTTTCTCGCGTCGATTTTCCCGCTCAAACATCTTTAAAAAAGAATAATATTAGTACTTTTTATATACGAATATATTAGCTACTATGTGGAGCTTACCGCAGTTAGCAGCGGCTTATCATTCTTGGCCGACATGATCATATTGTCGGAAACCTCAATTAGAAATGTTGCACCCAATTTGCTGCCACAGCTGACGAATTTTCCGTTCTCGTTGGTCCGCACGCAGTAGAGCGGCTCATCACAGACCTTTACCGTTAGAACCGGCTCGTTCTGCTGCTGCAGCAGATCCCATGTGTCCAGCACACCGTCCATGCGAGTAATAAAGAACTGAGAGACCCTATGATGAAGACATAAAAAAATATTGTTGTGGTCATACAGTTTCGATATACACTTAAATGCTCCCACTTGGTGTAACTCCAGGCGCCGTCTGTCAGCATGGAGGAGCTGCTCTTGGTCCAAATAATTGAGCTCTCACGACAGTCCTCAGACCAGATGCGCGCACACCAATCGCCCACGGTAAGGAAGTTCTTTACAAAAGCTGGATTGCGTGTGATCGCATAAACAGGTCCCAAGTGGCACATCATCTGTAAACGGACCGAGGATCAAGATAGGGAGACAAGGAGCAGTACACAACGAGATCTACCCGGATTTGTATCTTCTCCGTGGGCGTTTTGCCCTTGCGATTGCACGAGAAGAGCATGCCCATCTCGGTGCCAGCCATGAATCTAGTCGGTATGGTGGTCTCATACTCCAGCACTGAGATGCCGTAGGAGCGCGATAAATCCTGCTCATCACCTTTGACGGGATCCATAAGCAGTCGATCCAGAGGTTCACTAAGTTTGCGTGTATCCCACCAGAGCACCTGTCCGTCGGAGCCGCCTGAGAAGAACTCGGTGCCGCTCTTGGAGTTGTTCCAGAGCACCGAATTGACTGGATCGCGATGGCACACTTCGCGTTCGCTAATCATTACCGGATGCTTGCCGTGTCGCGTATCCCAGGCGGCTACTTGGCCATTGTACATGCCGCTGACCAGGCTGGTTGGATCCTTTTGATTGTACTCGAGGCACACGCACGGCACCTTCGGCTCGAGCGTTAGAAACGGTTCGTTTGGGTTCTCCACCTCCCAAATGTACGAGTTGCAGCGCTGTCCGGTCTTGTCGCCCTGAAATTTCATATCACAATGGCTGACCGCCATTTTAATGCCACCGTCCGGCGACCAGGACAGATGCTTCACGGGCACCTTTATCGGATTGGGATCACGATAGACGTTAACGGTGCGCGATTTGCAAGCTTCTGGCAGCGGTGCCGGCTCCATATTCTCAAAGTAATTCTCATAGATGTTGACGGCATTATTCTGGTGTATATAGTGCTCCATCGGCTTCGTGAGGTTCATCACTTGCGTTATGTAATTGTCGTCCTTTTCGATTTTGCGCTTGTAGCGCACCGTCTGCTCCGGGTCATGCATATTGATGTCCTTCGGCCAGCCGCCCTCATTGTGCGTGATCCCCGTGCTCTTATATGTGGCCCGCTCTGTGTTGGCAACGCTCAGCGATGTCTGCCCAGCATATTGTGTGGAACGCTCCACGGGATTCTTAAGTATGTAGCTCTTGACCAATTCGGGATTGGAGTTCTCGCTGAACACCACCTCATCCTTGTCCTCGAAATGCACCCGTGAACCAAATGTGCGACGCTCCTTCTTAAAAATATACTCCATTCCGAGCAACTAACAGGAACCTTATCTTTCAATTCGATTCCCTTTAGACAGACAAACTGTTCTGCCATGCACAAGCACGCAAAATGTTTCCTTGGGCTCCACGGTAACCCAGGTTTTATCAATAAATGCGGATATTTTTTATAAACGGCATAACGAGCTGCTAATACCCTTTACGAATTGAGTGCATAATGCTAGACAAGAGATTTGATTCAATTTTGCTTATAAATCAATTTAATTTACTTTGGAATCATTTTCAACTAAAGTCTGTCTTGCTTCTATACACAGGAGAACTTGAACCGAGCTGAAAATTAGTTTGGTTTGTTAATTGTAAAAAATCATCTTTGAATTTGTTGTGTAAATTTCATTTTATTGCAAAAATATCACGTATATTTCGAATATACTCATAATATTTGACTAAATAATTGTCTAGACTTAACTATGTACAATTGAGCTAAATAAATTTGACTATGGGGGCTATACATTAAACTATTTGGGATTGAGGGGCTATATACAATTTGAATTTAGCTAAAATTAACTAATTTTGCCTAAAATTGCTGACACAACAAGCGCTTGCTTTGGCAGGATCCATGGATTGCAGTCTCGTGATTCCCTTCGAAGCCCATCGCCAACTTGTCAGAGTTCCAGTTTTGTGACATCCCCCAGATGATGATTTGGCCCTTCTGCTTCACGTGGCAACAGGAACCGTTGAATCGTCAACTAGCCAGAGTCTTTGCCGGGAACTAGCACGATGTTGGTCGCCAGAGTGTATCGCTTGTAGTGCAGATCGATCCTAAGTCAGACTGCTCTTTTATAGGTCCGCAGGTAGAGGAGGCACATGCATAAATTCAATATGGTCGACCCTTGGCGATGTAATCCTAATGACTTTGACCCTGTGGAAATTTTCCACCCCGCGATTACAGCCGAAATTCCGCGATAGCAGCAAAAATGTCTAGCAACAGATTTGCCTGCTCATTTAGCTGGAGTTATGACAGCGTCGGACAGTTAGGGATTTCGTAGACTTCCTAAAGTACATTTCATGTACATACGTATGTATGTATGTTTAATCGTGAAGTTTTTCTGGGAAACTACGTTGAGGTACCTAGAAATAGTATGGATTAAATTCTCTACAATTCCCTTTAAATGGCCATCTGTAACATCTATGCCCACTTTTCTGAGTGATTTTGAAAATATTGTATTTAGAAGCAAAATGTTAAAGTAAGTAGAAATAGAAATTTGATGCTTAAAAATATGCTTATTAAAACATTTATTTGTACGATAAAATAGATTAATTTTCTATATGATTGCTTTATTCAGTCGACTTGTTAATATTTCTAAGTTTTCTAATAGTATCAATATTTGCTGTGTAGAGCAAAACCGTCTTCTTAATTGGCGCTCTGTGTCTGGATATTGTGGCCTGTAAATATAAACATAACATTATTGTAGAATACTATTCGTTTCAGATTATAATAATTACTTTATTGCTCAGGTTTTCTAGGGAATCGGCATGCTTAAGTCGATTGCTGCGAACTGTTGCCCGTAGATTTTGAATTTCGTCGATCAGTTTTTTACGCTCATCCTTGAGAAAGAAGACCTGCCTTTTGAGGCTGCTCCTGTTAATAGGTATAAATATGAGTTTTGTAAATGTATTAAAGGCTAATCGTTTTAATGGCATACACTTCGATTTCCAAATGCCTGGCATAGTTGTCACTCTCCGAATCGATGATTTCCACATGCTCCTCCGCATTGCTTTGAGGATTGAGCGGATCAATTATTTCTAGTTCCAATCGCCCAACGCGATGCGCCTCGTCAGTTAGCTGCGCATCTGTATACTCTTCCGTGTCGTTTATATATTCTATCATCTCATAGTTTTGGCACAGGTTGCTGCTGCTTTCAGCTACGTCTTCTAGTTCTTCGAATTTAACTAAATTCCCAACTTCTGTATTTGGTTCAACCTGCTTTCGCTTTGGATTGGAGTTTGGAGCCTCCTCCACATCTCTGTAAAAAAGTTGCGGGCTTGAAGCCGGCGCATCCTTTCGATTGTTGCAGCGTCTATTTTTAGCATCATTTTGTAACAGTTTATCCTGCGGTCTCTGGATGCTCGGGTAGGAGCCGGGCTTTAATTTAGTTGGGTTTTTGCGCGTGAAGCCTGCAAGTACCTTGAACGTTGAAATTGTGTCTGCAATGAAGAGCTGATATTTAACATACCCAGTTCATATTGCATATTCCGCTCAAAGTCATCCGGCGTAAAGTGCTCATTACAAATGCAGGCTAACAAACGGTTTGTGATTATAATATTAATTTGTTAATAAATAAATCGATTTACCTGTTGTAGGGTTTGTTATGTCCCGCTCGCAAAATTGAATCCATTTTTTGAGCTGTTCTTTATGTTTGGGAAAATGAAAGTAGCGCCAATTGTTTTTATTGCCATTTCGATTGTTATTGCCACAATACCTGACAGCACAACGCATAATTAATTGTTATTAAAATTTGTAAATTTGCATTCTCGCACAAATAAACAAACATTTGTTACAGCTTAAACAGCTGATTGTCGCAGGGCTGGGTAAAGCTTGATATCGGTAGCATGATTTTGATAACATTTACAACACTATCATATACAGCTATTTGTAGCATTCTTTTGTTTGGTCGTCAATTCTCCTGTGCTTAATTTCACAATGTTGAAAAGCAGTAACTTCAATAGGTAATCAATGGTTGATTTTGAATAGAAATGAAATGTGTATATTTTGTGTTATCATGCAGTGTCATTGATCAACTCGATGCTGATCGCACGGTCAGCAGCGTTGCCGTGGTACCACAGAACAACAACAAGCTAGAGAAAACAAACGACAACGAGTGCTCCATGGCAGCATTACAAATGTCCTTCGGAGTACTCGGAATAGCGGAGCCGCCCTTGGTACGTGTCCGCGCGCAGCTCAAGGAATTAATGTGAGTTTTGATTTGAATATTTAATATGTGGAAAATAATTTATACTCAATCTGTCTGTAGCGGCAAGCAAAACAAGTTCTACATTGACGTCTCCAAGGAGAAAAATAAGCTGGACTGCAGTGAGGTAGCAAAATTAACTGATATGGTAAGCATTCAGATGTGCACAATTGGTGGTGCTGGACGCCCCTTGTGCCTGGGGTCCCCAAATGAGCACCAGTTGCTCAACCTCCTTTATGAAGAAGCTGTGACATTAGCTGGCACACTTGCTCTTTGCCCAGATGGTTTCTCCTATACCAAGTAATGACTCGACATTCATGGGGATAGGAATCTTTTTAGAGAATCAATCTTGAACAAACCTCAATGTCATGAATCTCAGGTTGAAAGACCCTCGGCCAGATACTCATTGCAATAGAAATGTAAGAACTATGTCGACAGATTGCCGCATCTCTGGCCTTCAATTTGCTGAACCGACCTCGCTGGCACTTAATATCAGTTATGGGCGATGTCTTGGTATTTCAATTAGGGCATATAAAATCTTATCGTAGACATCCAAATAAATTTGTTGATATTGTTAGCCAGTCTAAGTGCATGTTAAGACTCATATGATGTATAATGAAATACGTTTGGTTCACCGAACAATCTACACATTTAGATGAATGATGTGAAGCGCTACAAAGAGAGACTGGTGAAAATCAAAAAGGATATGCAGTCCATTTACCAACGGTCTAAGGTTCTAAAGGTGAGCGACACAATGTAAAATGTAAAACCCAAAAGAAATTAACTTTATTGTTGCATAAAACCATACAAAAACAAAAAATAGATATAATCAACAGTTTACAAAGTAGAGCACACATGCAAAAGTTTAATCATAACTAACTAAATGTCGTATCTTTCTGATTACCGATTACTGATTACTGATTACAGAAACGAGCCGCCAACGTGGCCACCTGTAAGCAGCGCGATTACCAGCGCAAACTCGAGAAGCAACAGCAGGAGGAGTCGCTCATAGGCGGCCAGATGCAGTAGTTATATAGTTATAGGTCTCTAAGCCATCATAAGTAATTACAAAGTTACAAAGTAGCCGAACATGGCTACGGAAATTGATAACAAGAATCTTGAACTAAAACTAAGTAAACATATAACATTTAAATGTTTATCTATGGATTAAAGCCCATAATCAAGTTATACAAACAAGTTGCTAACTATTTGTATATGCTCTGTATATAATTTGGTAAATACTTTCGAGATTTCACAGTATATTTATATATGTGTATGAATTGTAGCTACATGCAAGAGAAGCCAATTTTGATATGCCAATTTTTTACATTAAGTATCTAATAGTGTAAACAATATAACATTTAAACATTCACAGCGCAAAAACGGCGACAATTATAAAAAACTTTGACTTTTTCAAGATATTTATAAACATGCATACATAATAAAGTTTTATGCGCTCTCATATCGTGATAATGATGGACAGCGTTCGCTTTAATAGCCGAATGGAAATGGAAAGGATGAAGATATTTATGACGTATTTAACAATGGCAGTTAATTTCATTTAAATATGCGTCAAAGAGATTTTACGATATGCAGCGCATAAACTAAGCTAATCTTCGCTAAAAGCATGCACAAATATGTGTTTTTGTTTGTTTGTGGTTACTAAATTAAAGTACAATTAGATATAATTTAATTTAAATACAATTGAGATTGAATATTGAACATTCAACATGCAATTGGATGAAGCAATTCTTTAAATTGCCATTCAACTGAGCAGCAGCAATAATCTGTTTGTTGTTGTTGTTGTTTTGGTTTTGGTTTTTCTTTGTTGATTGTGTGTTGATTCTCACTGATCAGGATAAAGACGAATACTTCGGATCACAGAGGAGCAGCTTAGCTAATACTATTTGTGTATTCCTGTTCATTCAGCATGTGCATTGCATCTGTCGGTGCAAAATATTTGACAGTGCCTAAAAGTATTTGAAACATTCATTAGTTGTTGCGATTGTTGAAAAATTTGTGTTTTATTTATAGTTATTAAGAAATGAAAACCTGAATACGTTAACTTGATTTCGTAAATGCATTTGAAATGTGTACACTAAAAAGTATGTAACTATTATTGTCAATTTTATTTTGTATGTTCAATTTGGTTATTGATTTAATTGTTTTAAAATTTTGATTTTGATACGTCTGAAACTTTGTTGAGCAACGGCTGTGATTGAGCAGAATTCAACAAATGTACTTTAAATATATGAAAAAAATATATATATAGAAAAACCTTTGATGATTTTCCTTTATACAATCTGTCAATCTACTTTGTTACCATTGTTAGATAAGCTTTTTGCGATATCTCTCGCATTTATTGTGAATCTAAAGAATATTTTGTGTATATACATATTTGTATCGGATAGCTAGAAATGAAAAGATTTGAGGCAAAAAATGTCCTTTCAACAAATTTCAGACTTAAAGCTATAAAATAAGAATCTTCAAAAAACTTTTGTCTGACCTAAACGCAAACAGAATTGTTAACAGATATGAAAGAGTTGTAATCAAAATATAAAAACAGGTTTAATATCAAGTATTAACTAACTAAATAACTGCAAACCTTTCGGTTATTGTCTTAGATAGAAACTTTTGTGGCATAGCTGATGATAATAGGTTAATGACAACTCTTGCCATATCATTATGCTATATATATTTTATAAATTCATATAAAACGAGGTATTTTCCGTCTTTGTAAGTAAATAATTGCCGTGAATTATTCTAAATTCTTTGGGTATTGTAATTGACCTTCTATTGTACTGGAAGAGAATGGAATTGGCCAAGAAAATATGTAACCTTAGCTCAAATCGACATCGGTAAACTCATCATTGTTTTTAGTACTAGGCAGGCAGTCGAGAGTGGCGGAAGCGGGAGCGGAAGCGGAGGCTGTGGAGGACCTACCCTTACCGTTGTCATCCGGGCCTTTGCGTTTCAGATACATTTGGACAGAGACATGGATAATAAACACTATGAAGGCGCCAATGCTAAAGATCTCAAAGGTGGTGCGTCCGCCGACTGCGTCAAAGAGCTGGCCGCCAATTTGGCTGCCTATGGAGACGCCAACACCCTCGAAGATGGCGCCCACAAGACTCTGGAAACGTATGAGATATTTACAGTTACTCTTAAAGGGATCAGAGAATCCCTCACCTGCATGGTGGCCTCGGTGCCAGGCGGTGCAACAATGCTGGCATAGGAGGCCATTGTCGCATAGAAAAGTCCAAAGGTGAGGCCATTGAGCAGCTCAATGGGCAGTATATACCAGGGATTCTGCAGCATAGAGTACAAAAGAAAGCGTACACCAAAGCCAAAGAGCACCAGGCTCATGGCATTAATATGCCCAATACGCTTCAGGATCCAGCCGGACATAAAGAAGAAGGGCAGCTCGCCACCAAAGCACTGGATGCTCATAACCAGTCCCTCCAGCGTAGTAATGAAGTCGGTGCCCTTGTCGTAGTGCTCGGCCAGTTCGTCCAGATAGATAAATAGAAAGTTCCAAACCAGCGCTGTGCCCAGACCGATGGCCACGCACCACAGAAAGAAGACGACGCAGCGCACCGATAGAAACATTTGGCCCACATCCTTAAGTATGTTGGCCGACATGTGAGTTTGTGTGTGCTGTGCAATAGAAAAAGGATTCATCAGTTATTGAAGAGACCTTGAAATTGAGCTCACCTTCAGCTTGGTGGACACCAGCATATCAAAGCCCATTATGATCAGCGTCATCCAAAAGATAATCGTGTAGTTCTTCTCCGAGCTGCCCTCATGCGTCATTGCATCCACCAGCAGGCCGGCGAGCAGTGCGAAGATACCCCAGCCCAGCGATCCGCACAAGCGTTGCCTGCCATACAGATGGTGCCGATCGCCGAGTAGGCCAAAGCATATGGCATCGCCAATGCTCACCACGACTGCCATGCCGATCCAGCTGATGATCAGCATCCCAAAGAAGAACCAGAACTCTGGCATGGCTATGGCGCTGCCCATATTGATCATTTTGCTCTCGGGCAGCAGTTCCTTGAGATATTGCTCGTTGCAGTCCATCTGGCAGCTGGGCTGGAACATCACCTTATCTTTGGGGCAATAGAGTGTCACATTCTGCGACTCCAGTATGCCCTGATCGTGCGGTATTAGAAAATTGAGGCACTTGCCGCCGTCCAGCGACTGTTCCTCGATAATATCCCTGGCGTTGATGTAGGTGGTAAAGTTGATCCAAGCCTTTGAGCGTTTTGTGTCGCAGTTGCTTGCTTGGTCCCGCGAAGCATTCACTGGTCGCCAATACTGACATACAATATCCCACATATCCGGCGACATTTGGCAAAGCATGTCGCAGCTCAAGGTCCGATTGCCGTAGTATGTCTCCAGATTCTGTTTTGCATACTTGGGATAGTTGGAGCAGTAGCGTATATTGGACACCCCGGCGTGACAATGGAATTGTGGCTTTTCGGCGGCCGGCACAAACAAGATCATGAAAAAGGACACGGCGGTGAGTAGTTGGCCAGCCAGGAAGAGGAAGCGATGGCGATGATAGCTATTGGCAGAGAACAAAAAAAGGGTGATTTTTTTATTCCTTCAATACGAGGCCAGTTTCCATTTTGTTCGCACTCTCGCTTTTGCTCGTTCAGTATTTCTCACTGAGAATCGCATAGAAAGGTGATATTTTCTTTCGATTGGCTACTTACCGATCAGCTATGTAACCAAAGATCGGCTTTGCCAGCAAGCCAACAATGGGGAGTATCGTGTACATGGTACCCACCACGACCGGCGAGTAGCCCAGCTGTATCGCCAGCGGAGCCATAAAGGGTACAACGGGTGCGGTGCCTGCAATAGAACATCAAATATGTAGATTAGTGCACTGTGCTTGCAAAGATTGCAAGCCTAGTCTATGTATGCATATCAAATACCCAATTATTGTGTGTTCGTTTTCTAGGGTAACAGAGACAACCCGGCAATGATTAGCGAGAATTGTCCAAATGTGGGTGTTTATGACTGATAAGCAAAGTGTACAACAACAGCAACGGGGGCATCATATATCATCACGTACTATTATATACATATGTTTGTGTCTGTATGTATTTTGTGCATTCAGTTCCCAAGTTGAGGCTGTACTATAACACTTTTAATTATTCTAAAAGTAAAAATTCCACTTTAATTGCTGATATCAGCTCGAGGGGCGGTCATCAAGGGCAGGGCACCGTTGGGACTGACATGCCAACTTTGGACCTAGCCCGAGTATCTCACAGAACGTGAGTTCGAATTCAAAGCAAACACATATCAAATAAAACCAGACGCAGTTAAGTCTAAGACTGCATTGAAGGCTATTCATTGAGTTAAGTTTCGTGCGTGTTCGTCTCGAGCACGATAACACGACCGAATACAACAATTGGGGGGAACAAAGAATATGCTAAAAGTGTATTTGAATATTTCAGAAGAAAGATATGCAAACGATTAAAAAGCTCGAATGTGGTAATATTTTTTGCTGTGACTGTTGCGTGTTTTATTGCTAGAAACTGACTCGTGACAATCTTAAAATGCTGACTAATTAATATTGTTTTATTATGTTTGTTAATGCTAAGCTAAGCAAAAAACAAACACCCTTTCGACCCCAAAGTTTCTCTTTACACAATAAACTTATTGAATTTGCTTACTGTGCACATACTTTTGCCGAATAGCGTAAGCTTCTGGGATCAAATTGAATAAATTCAATGGACAATTACTATTTACCAATCATGCTTATCGGACAAACATGTTTTTTATTGACTATCTAGTTGATTGCCAGAATAGATGCCTTATCAGTTGTGCACACCTTGTTGCACCTTGCCTGTACTTTTGATGAACGAAAAGTATTTATCGTGGATCTGGTGTTTCGGTCTTATCAGATGGTGTAAACAATTAAATGCGCTTAGTAAAATGATATTTGTTGATTTAACGCAACTTTACCGGCATTATAGAGAAAGTAATGCGCCTTCATGGGCAGCAAATCCTTGTTGATGGTGGCCTTCATTTTTGCGGCTCTGCTTTGTTACTCCGGTTCGTGGCTATTAGCAATACATCAATTCTAATTGGATCGTTTTTTATTTGGGGAATTTCCCAATTGGCGTCGCTTAATTTAACACACTTTAATAAAATGGTTTATTATATATTTGAAAATCTAGTTAGATTGTTGATTATATTAAAGGAATTAGCTAAGGCAAGCATAAATTAAATAATTTTCATATGTTGAGTTTTGTACACTTGTGTGAATGTCGCGAGCGTCGCGATCACATTTCTTGCATTCTAAATAAATTCGCCGATGTCAACATTTCACTTTTCTTCATAAATGTAGCATATTTCATGCTACGTTAAATATTAATGTATGTAATTCTTTTGAAACACGACATTCGATCCGTGTATGGCTTGAATCTTATTAGAATAACAACTAGCCCAGACGATGTGATTGCACGGTGTGTATTGGTTATACACGGGCATATCTTAATTACTGTTTGCACTGGCCGCTTATCTAGCGCACACAAGTTGACGTATATTTGAAACGTTTAGACGCCCACAACAGCAGCGGCGACCATGCTTCGAGCACGAAAGTACAAAACATAAAAACAAAAATGCGGAGAACAGCTGTTTTAGCAAAAGCGGTAATTTGACATGAACCTTCACGTAACATGCATTCAATTTGCACACGCAGCCAACTTCATGTTATTCAAATGTCCACTAACAGCACAATGTTGATGCTAGCAGCGGGAACAGCTGATCGGCGCCTATTGGCTTCGGGGACAGCGATTTTGGCGCCAATACGGTAAGTGTTTGGGCATGAACAAAAAATGGATTTCGAACAAGTATATTTATGTACCTATGTTGTTGCCAAACGTCATGTGACGGCCATCGCCTAAATGATGGCTCACAATTTAATATATGTATGCATCTTAAGCTTGCAATGAGACTATAAACTTAATGCCTAATTGGGAGGAGATTCAGTCGTATATATGGCTATAATGCTGCTGATAGACGTGAATATAGTTCTCCTTTTCTTGGGGTGTCATTTGTGCAATTAGCTTATCGTCTAGCTGATCCAAAGGATGTGGACGCCCTGCCACCAGCACCGTCGGCACATCGGCATCCTCCTCATCCGACTCCGAGTTGATGTAGTTCTCGAAATTGACATTCGCTAAAATTGACCACAAAAACAAATTAAACAACGGTATTGTATAAAAATACAAACTGTACTCACGTATCTTTGTGTTGTCAATGTCATTCTCATCGTCGCT
The DNA here is from genome assembly GCA_037075305.1 of Drosophila kanekoi. Classification (NCBI taxonomy): domain Eukaryota; kingdom Metazoa; phylum Arthropoda; class Insecta; order Diptera; family Drosophilidae; genus Drosophila; species Drosophila kanekoi. Next base: position 1,657,115 of record JBAMCE010000090.1, read on the forward strand.
GGAATCACTAGAGTTTGCATTCGAGGAGCCCTTGCGTAGACCCTTCAAGTGGGCCTCCCGCTGGCCCGGCTGCTTCTCGTGCTGCAACAGCACCGACATAATATCCTCGTTCTCTTTCTTATTGCGATGCCCGGATGTGCCCGACGACTGGGCGCTGTCAGTGTGGGCGCTGCCATCGCCAGTCTCCGTATCGGTTATCACAGTGCTCTCCGTCATCCAAATGGGTCGCGACTTGCGCTCAACGACCGCCTCGGTGCTGTCATCGCCGCCAATGGTCACATCTACGCGCGTCTCTTCCACGGCAAAGCCTTGGTTACGCGTCGCTTCGCCCGACCATTGCAGGCTGTCCGGCCGCAGAGCGTTCGGCTTGGTAATGCCACGTATCGTGTCAATGTCTACCGGCTCTGGTTCGAGCACCTCTGGCGCCAGCTTGATGCCCTCCACTTCCCGCAGGAGATCGTACAGCGGCTGCAGCTGCTCATTGAAGTGCGCCAACATTAGGCGCGAATCCTTCTTTGGCATTGCCGCACTGTCTTCCTCCACGGAGCTGCCGCAGTACGTGCAGCGGAACTCGCACGTCGCCATATCGAACAGCTGGTCCGCCTCGAGATCTGTGAATGTTTTGCAGCACGTGGAGCACTTGAAGCTGGCGCGACTTGTCGCATCCCTTTCCTCCGTCTCCATGCGTTTGCGCATCAAGTCCAGCTTGTACTTGACCACGTTAACGAATGTCTTGTAATTAATAAAGTAGTAGTTGACCTTCTGCGCCTTGCCATCCGGACCCGTTTCCATTTTCAGCCGTATTTGTATGAACTTGTCGGTGCGCAGCGTCGTGATCCGTGCCCGCAGCTGCTTCTTCTCGAAGCGCAGCAGTTCTCCAATGTCGTCCTCTTTCATGCACGGATTCCGCACCAGCATGTCTATGATCAGCGCGTCTTCCTGCGAGTAGAAGCCGCGCACGACCAGCCGGGCCAATTGCTTTAGACTGCTGGGCACCTCCGTTACGTAGCGTACTTCGGTTTTTGCTGGCGCTGCATTTGATGCAGCCGCCGATGTTGAGGACATTTTTTACTAAACAGCAATACGTGCAGTGGTATTATTGTGTCTACTTCTTCTTGATATTCTGCATTTGCATTTCATTGACCGCGAGTTGTTGCTGCTAACTGCGCAGTTGTTATGTTAAATCACAGAAACTAACGCTGCTATCAAATTGTTACCTATCGATGTCAATTTATGAACAACCTATCGAAAACAGTGTTGTTTAACGAGCAATTAAAGCGCGAAACTTTTGTTTGGCTGTAAAAATTGTGCGAAAAATTTTACTTAAAGTTTTAATTAAATTAAAATTATCTACTTGCCTTTCAAGTGGTTACATCCTTTTGGCCATTTTAAGGCATACTTCTAATAATAACACCGTTACAGACAAAAACATTCACTGCTTTAAATAATTTAAAACTGTCATTAACATAGGTTGAAGTTCAAGCGCCGTGTTTGTATGGCTGAGCGCTGCTTTGACGAATTACGGCAGAGTGCACAGGATCGCACAGTACAGTTTTAGCATAAATATAAAACAAGCGTACAAAGCACAGCATCTTATATTAAGTATAACGGTTGGTCAAAAGAAGCAACGGAAAACGACTTGTTGGAATATTAAAGGGAAATTCATATACGGTTTTATACTGTATACTGCATATACAAGGAACTTCAAGGTAATTCAATGTTCCAATTTAAATTGTAGGAATTAATATTAACTTCATTTTAGCAAAACGAATTATTTATAAAATTTGAAATAAGTAATTAAGTAATGCCGATTATGTTTAGCAACCTCTTTGATTGCTCTCCTCATTTCTCTCGCACAAGCACTGAGAGTCAGCGTGGGGGTGTATTTCCCACTGCAACAATTGCAGTGCGCATCCTCTCTCGAAGCACCCGACAATAACAAAGTCAGATACAGTGGCGTAGCCTGTGGGTATATTAAAAATAAACACGTTTCCTTTGGTTGCAGCAGCCCCCACTCACACAAATTTACTACGCTCATATTAAAAGCTCATACTTGAGCAGGAGTCAAAAGCGCACTCTGAGTAGTGCGCAATCTCCTTATTAATTTCTCTCGCTCTCCCTCTCCTTCGTCATATATTGCTTACGCTCTCGTGCACTGTCGAGAGCTTTCTCACTTTCACACTTTCGCATATCGCAGTCGCCTGCAGTTATGAGTCGTGTGCGCTTACGCTCGGTTGACCAATTTTCCGTTAAATTATTTTTCACGGCGCTCAACACTTACACAAACACAAATACAAACACAAACAAAAGCGTGCAAATAGTTTTGTGATTGTTTTTGCGGTTTCCCCAAACGTTTTGCTGCCAATGCTTTGTGATTTTCGGCAATTTTTACATAAAAAACTTATTTGCTCTCGGTCCAAGTTTTTGTTTTCCGTCTGATTGGTGTTCAGTGGTCAAAAGCACGAAAGTAGCAAAGCACACCAAAGAAAAAGAAAAAAAACGCCAAAGAAACCATTAAAAACAAAAACACGTCGCGACGTTTGTAAAAATTGATTTTTATTCCGCGTGACAAGCAAGAATATTCCAAAAACAAAAATATATATATAGTAAATACATAAAATAGAAATATTCTCTAATATCAAAAGGTGTGTGGATACGGTCAAATAAATGTCGTTTGCCGCAAAAAAAAAAAAAAACAAAAAAGAAAGAAAAAACCTACAAAGGTTATTTTAAAGCGTTTCCAGCGTTTGCCGTCGTTTGACTTCGTTTCCACCGTTACAGCATTTGGGTTGCACGTGATTTGTTTGCTTTTGCTTTGTCTGCCTTTTTACTAGGCTCCATTCTGCAACATTCTGCACCATCCACCCGAACACAGTTTCAGGCCTCCATCTTTGGGTTCTGGCAGCTCTTGCAACCCCCGAGCGTTAGCCGGGCCCCCTCCCCCGCCCAGGGGGTGGTTGGCTGGCTGGCTTGTTAGAGCTTGTGATGTCATACCAGCGATATCCATCCATAATAACAAAGGACTTTAGACATCCAGGCGCTACCCAGACGCTAGCCCGTTTGGGTCAATTTTCGCTTTAGGAGCGACACCTGACCGCGACTCGATTGATTGTTCCATTGATATGCGAATAAAAACGAAGAGCGCTCCACTTTCCTATATACTCAGTATATACATGTACATTGTACATTGTGGATTTGTATATACAACAATGTATGTACAATTATCTGACGTTCGTGAATCGGGTCAAAGTTGCATAGCTTGACCCACTTGCGAGAACTGACGCACAGCTGCCATGTGTTGCGTGAATCAGCCCATTGATAGCAGCAGGGAATCCAGTTAAATTGAATCCACATTACACCATATGCAGCTATTTTCCGTTAACAACAATCTGAGCTAAATATATGACATATGACGGGCAAAATATTCCCATCCATATACAATCATATTCTTTTAAGCCTATTATCGAATCGATCAAGAAATTATGCAGCATACTTTTTAGATTTGTCTGCGGTGGAATGCATCCAGGGTATTTTTGGATGCGGTTTTTCTGCGATTCGCATGCTAGTTCATTCACTCCTTAATTTCCCGTTAGACAGTCTTTTTTTTTAAATTTGAAAAACGGTTTTTTTGTTATCTAGATATTGTTTATTTATTATTTATATTTTAGTCTCAGATTAACATTAACATCCTTATTCGGAAAGCTAAAATCCTACCTGATATATTATAACAATAGGTATAATAGTATATTTACTACAAGATCTTTTGAAGGGCTTGATAAATTGCTTTATAAAAAGGTTATTAAGTGGATTTACGGTTGTTGTACGCCCGTCTAACCGGGAGATTTATTTTGCTTTTAACGCTTAGATCAAAGCGCATTTGGGCATGAAAACAACAACAACAACAACAACAACAAGAGGGTGAAAATCGATATATGGAGCTGGCGCAGCACGCATACAAATTCTTGCAAAGAGCTATGGCTCAAGGGGTGGAAGAGGGTGGGGTGGTTCATGGCGAACGGGCAGGGACTGAGATGTAGAGCAGGCCCTGACACACAGAACAGCGATTTAAAGCGTGCGGTAGTTACCGTTACGCGAAGTACCATAGAAAGCAGCAAAATCCAATGAACAGTAGGCACAAAGCAACAACGAAACAACAACGACGGCAAAAACAACAACAACAACAGCAACTAAACTACTCGACTCAACTTGAACCAACTCCAAAAATAGACACAGCCAAGCGGCGGAAAAAGCTCACAAAGCGGAGGGGCGCATAAATATGAAACAAGTACGGGCAACGCGCGCGCACACACACAGACACACACATACACGTGTCCAAAGCAGCTGCTACTGCTGGGCGTTCACATTCACATTCAGCTCGCGCCAACAGCGCCGCGCAGTATGCAACTTGTTTTGGGATTGCGGCAGAATGTTTTGCTTGATCTGCCTTGTAATAAACGCTTGCCCTACTGCTGGAGGCACAGCTGCTGCTGGCCCCTGTAATGCTTTTGGCTGTCACATTCTATCATTCCATCAGATAGTTAAGCTCATTGTCGCTCATAGCTCAAATTGAGGGTTTAAATATTCTGAGCAAATATCCACAGTTTTAGCAGTCCAATGTGTTTTTTATAATAAACCAGATATATGTTAACAGATATATCTGCGTACATCTTATATAAAAAGAGCTCCACCTTCAAGACTTTGGTTCAACATAAGACGATTTTTTAAGCCAAGCGAACTTCTTTTTTGACATGTTCTAAAATCGAATTGATTTTGTTGGCACGAATAGAAAATGTAATTAAATATTTGGCCACATGTCGCTCGATTGCGAATTTCCAGCGGAACAAAGTACGTTCGATAGGTCATGATTGGGGAGACGAACTGCAGACGGCTTCAGATGAAATAGTTAACTGCTAAACAAAGCACAGGCCTCGCCATTGAAGGGAAGAACGCACAGTCCGTCGATGAGGAAGTCACAAACAATGATACTTCTTGGGGGGGCCCTGGCTGCGACGGCCTTTGTTTTGTGCTCGTGCCCCATTGTGTGGTTCACGGGCGGAAGGACTACGATAAGGCAAACGCAAAGATTTAGCTGCTTGAGCCAAGTCAAGAGCGATGACGATGATGATGACGCCGCAGCAAGACGCTCACCTTCAGACCTAGGTCCAGAAGCGGAAGCGAATGCGAAACATAAAAGGGCCCGTATTTATGGCAATTAAGTTGTCTTTCATGCCCAGATCCTTTGTTCTACTAATGAGCATTATGCTCAAACCTTTACGCCTGCCAGTGCCTTTTAATAACCCCATTTGCCTGAGATTGAAAGCAGGTTAAGTTCTTAAATTGCCGCACACCCGTCACACACACACCCCCACTCACACACATACATCCTTACTTGACACGGTTGTAAGCTTTTACATATGCATATGTTTTTAAGTCCTTTCATAAATTGTTCTTCAGTTAAAAAACTGGCTTTTATATGTTTATGTTGAGTGTGTGCAATTGATTTGCCTTAAAGCTCACACTTTTCTTCTTAGACAAGATTTTTGATTAATTCGTTCGTATTTTGTGTAAAATATTAAAGTTAATTGTTAGAGATTTAGGAGAAAGAGAGAGAGAGAGAGAGAGAGAGAGAGATAGAGAGAGCGAGAAAGACAGACAGAGAGAGCAAGAGCGAGAGAGCGTAGCCTAGAATATTTGGTCTCTCTTTTCAATCGTCTTCCTATGCGATTTTCACTATTTCAATTCAAATGTCAAACATCTTTTATAAAAATTGCTATTAATTTAATGTGTTTGAATTTTTTTGTGCAAAAACTTTTCAGACATGTTTAATCGTTTGCTGGAAATTCTTTTGCTGTCCTTGCCTCAAATTGTGCTACCTGTTCGTGCATTTGAAAAACGTTGTTTGTGTCGCCCGTTTCTGCCATTTGGCTAATTGAATGGTTTTAGCCTTGGCTAAATATTAAAAAATCCGCTGGTGGGGTTAGAAATGCAATTACTTGACATGTAGGGCATAAATTAAAATTGGAAATAGTTGTGAATGTGTGGAAAACGTGAGAGTTGTCAGACCTTATTTTGCCTTTAATGTGCTTGAAAAGTTGTATAGCTTTTCGATAGTTGTTGAATAACTGCTATGGTTCTCTTTATTTCGGACCACCCTGTCATAGTTCAAAGAACCTGAATCGCCCTTTTTAGAACCGTTCGTTCTTGTCAAATTACCTTGGCATAGTTCTTTATCAGCTGCCTTTTTGCACAGCCACAACAAATCACAAAATGCCGAATGGGCGAATGGGCGAATGGGCGAAAGGGGAATGATGAATAGGATATGAGCAATGGCGGATGGCGTGCAATGGAAGCAACAACAACAACGACAACAACAGCAATAAAATACTTAATGAATGTGGAACATAAATTTGCGCTGATTTGCGTTTTGCTTTGTGTTCGTTCGTTAGAATTGCGCCGCAGGGTCCTTAAAAAAAACAAAAAAGAAAAACACAGACCTAACGGTAAACTGCATAACAGCTCTTTTTCTTCTTCTTTGCTTGCAGATTGAGCGTGAGTGTGGTCGAGAAAGTCGAAACAAGGTCAACGCTCAAACATGTTGCAACTGCGCTTTGTATAAAGGAGCGAGCAGGAGAGCGTGCGTTTTGAGCTACAAGAAACGTGCTCATTGTGTGTACGCGTGTGTGCGTGTGTGCTTGTGTGCGTGTGAGCGTGCGTACGTGCGTGCGAGCGAGACAAAGTGCATTTGTTTCAGAATACGATGTCATCGATCTCGGCGCAGGGCGTGGTCGAGAGAGCCTCCGCGGAACTATCGAAACGGATTAACGGCCTGGGATTACGCTCAAAACATCACCATGGCAGCAACAGCAGCAGCGACAGTGCCTCCTCCAATTCCACGTCCAGTGCCACCTCGTCCAGCGGCAAGACCTCAGTAATGGAGCGCGTTACAAATGCGCTCTGCGGCGGCGGCAACTCCAACTCCAACTCCAACTCTAACTCTAACCCCAACTCCAATAGCAACAGCTCAAACTCCGGCGTAGCCGGCACAGTTAATAATCCGCAAACGCCCGACAAACCGTCGCGAGGTAACCAGAGCTCTACGCCCAGCGCCACGCTCATCTCCTTGACCGGTGCGCAACCACAGGCGCAGCAGTTGGCGTCTGTCAACGTCAACCCCGCACCCCACAATCCCGCGCATCTGATGCAACAACAACAACACCAGCAGCAGCAGCAGCAGCAGCAGCTGCAGGCAATGGCCGGCTCCACGCTGATCAACTCGAATCATCATATGGTCATGGTGGGTGGTGGTGTGCCCGCGCCGCCCGGCGGCATGCCGGCGTTGGGTGCACCGCCAACGCCGACGGTCAAATCGATTGCCAAGCAGATGAACATCACAATTCCGGCGCCCGGTTCGCCCACCTTCAGTACGATGGGCATGGTTGCGGCGCAGAAGGCCACCGCTGGCGGCGGTGGAACGCCGCTTCAGATGCGCAAACAGCTGCCCAATCCGCATATGCATCATCCGTACGGTGTTGTTGTTGTCGCTGCGCAGTCGGCGCCCGGCTCGGCGCAATCCAACCAGATGGCCGCAGCCGTTACTCAGTCCGCGCTTATCCTGCACAAGCACCCGCCGCACATCCAAAGCATCGAAGCCCTGCTGCTTGACGATCGCTTCCTCAATCGCTTTTTCCAGTACTTCTCGCCGTACGAGAGACGCGTGCTCGCCCAGGTGTGCATCAAGTGGCGGGACATACTGTACCGCAGCCCCCGCTACTGGTCCGGCCTGTTGCCCACACTGCAATGCCGCGAGCTGCGCCAGATGCCCGCCTGTGATCGGGGCAAGCTTTACACTTCGCTCATTCGACGCGGCTTCCATGCGCTCGGCCTGGTCGGCGCCTCCGATGAGGATGCCCTCGACGTTGTGCACTCCTTTCCGCTCGCCTCCAAGCATGTCCATTCGCTAAGCCTGCGCTGCTCCTCGATCAGTGATCGTGGCCTGGAAACGCTTTTGGATCACTTGCAGGTGAGTTGCAATGCATATTGGAAGCATCTCCGAATCCATGGAGTATGTGCATCCCAGAGGATCGGTTTAAAATACACTTCCTTTATGACATATTTCAACACTTTTCAACACTTGACTATTCAAAGAATCGACCATTATATCCATTTGTATACCATTGTCGTGCAATGTGTAACGCTTACAAGGAGACATCTCCGACCCCATAAAGTATATATGTTCATGATCAGCATCAACAGCCGAGTCAACCGAATCGATATAGACATGTCCGTCTGTCCGTCTGCCTGATTCTATGCGAACTAGTCTCTCAGTTATTAATCTATCTTAATGAAACTTTGCAGAAGTAGCTCTTTCTGTTGATTGCGGTACATACATATGTATATCGGAACCAGCTGGAACGGACCACTATATCATATAGCTGCCATAGGAATGATCGATCCTTATATAAAAAACGTTTTTGTTTATCAGATATTTTGATCAGACTCGACATTTATTAGTTTTAATAAGCTCTTTATGTTGTGCAAAGTTCTAAAAACATCGGACCACTATATCATACAGTTGCCATAGGAACGATCGGTCAAAAATTAAGTTGTTGTATGGGTAACTTTTTGTTTTTTATGATATGCGAACCATATTCGGCATTATCTATTTTCCCTGCGCTTCTTAGATATGGGCAAAGCCCTATGAGCATTATAAAAGGTTGGGTCTGCAATAATATTATATCTTCAGCGTGCCGAAGAAGCCCCTTCTTTCTCGTTATTATTGTAGTTATTATATTGTTTTCTGTATTATTTAGTTGAATCAATGTTATTCTTCCACTGTTAAAAATGTTAGCATTTAATCCAGGCTAGGGTTGATCATAAGAACTTTGTTCCTGTCTTGTTCTGCTCGCCGAGTGAGGTATCACAACCTTAACCCTAAGAAACCCTTCTTTAGAAACAACAGAGTGCAATTGTCATCCACTAATCTATTTCTTCCTGATCTACCTCTTTGAGATCTGTTAAATATACCCGTTTTTTTCTTGTTTTCCTACCTATTAATGTGTTCTTCCAACCATATTTGCTGGGCTCTATCCTGATCTTGTATAATATCATTAATTATTCAGAATGAGAACATGCTAAATTGTTTATGGATGATATCTATAGCTTTTAACGCCTTTCTTCATGAAAAATGGATTATATTTAGATATTTTTCTTTAAAAATATCTGCACTCATAGAGCTATATAAGCGCTATATAGGTTGAGTAGAATCTTGGGTATTTATCATCGCGCGCTGTCAAATTGTGAATCTTCAACGGATTCCCATGACCGTGGGCGGCTCGCTAGAGCTCTCAAACAGAAAGAGAGAGAGAGAGGGAGAAAGAGAAAGTGAGAGAGATAGAGTGGGGAGGGGAGAGAGACCCGTCAAGTTGACGGTGGTCAGTCACACGGCACACGGCGTAAACAAAAATAAACCCAACAAAATTCCTGCCCGGCAAGTGAAAACAATTCTCGATCTTATTTTAATGAAACGTGTTGAGCGGAAAAGTGTGTCATAGACTAGCCCGCAATTGCCACGGAAGCACGGTTGTGTGGAGGGTGTGAAGGGGGGGGTTGAAAAAAGTCGTGTGATAATTTCTATGGTTCTGCCCCATAATCTCATAACGAATTGATGCGATCAATTTCAAGCGCAAATCACTTTAAAGCAGCGTCCCAAAAAAATTTTATTTAATTTGGCGAAATAATTCGTTGAGCTAATTTGTGCGAAACGAATAAACATATACATGAACTATTCATAAATAAATATATGTATATTTATTATAAATACAACTATAATGAGTGTGATGTGCACTATGAATCTTTTATGGGATGCGTGCGCAATCCAATTAAATATTCGAAATATTTGTGGAAATAGCTGCCTAAACTTATAAATGCCCAACAAATGATGGAAAGAAGTTAAATACACTTAATTCTGTTTTTACAGGATGTACTGGTTCCAGAAAAAGACATTGATTGTATGCGAAAATAGCTGATTGGTTCCCTTTCTCTAAAGCCTATTTAACTTGGTTAAGAAAAAGGATTTTTTAAGAACAAGTTCATGTTCATGTTTATTTGATTATATCAAATATAAAACGTGTATTTACACAAGCATAGTTATTAAGCTCTTATATTGATATGTTAGTACACAAAATACAAACACATTTCAATTGATCTGAAAAGTAAATTTGCTTGTACGCACAAAAAGGGAATGAACCAAAATTTGTTATATGAACATATTTCAGAATATGACAGAAAAATGTAACCCTTAAAGATTTAAAATCGTTCTAAATGGTTTCAAATAGTGTAAAGCAAGTATGATGTTCTAGACGGGAGCTCACGACTAGGGGATACCCTTATCCGTCTTCTTCCAACACTAAATGCAGATATATATCTATTCTAGAAGCTACATATCAAGTTTGCTGAGTGTAGCTCTCATTAGTTACCAAAATTGCTCATAAAACAGGATTTCGACAACGATTTTAATCGATTGTTTAGATACTGAGAAAGTTATCGATTATCGGAAAGAAACTCGATCTGCATAGGCACTAGGAGGACCTACAGCTACAGTTTCTCTAGTCTCTAGCTCTTATAGGTGCTGAGATTCTTGCGTTCATACATACGGACAGACGGACGGTTGGACGGACAGACAGACAGACAGAAAGAGAGACAGACAGATGGATAGATAGCTAGATCGACTCGGCTGTTGATGCTGATCAAGAATATATACACTTTGTGGGGTCGAAGATGCTTCCTTCTGCCTGTTACAGTATTTACTAACAGTATTTATTACTGTTAGTATTTATCCTAGAAACGATCAGTCGAAAATGAAGTAAATAGGAGAATCGAAAATGTGGAAAATAATTGCTGTTCTTCGAGATATCTGAACAAAGCGAGCTACACAATCTATTTGGGATACTTGCCGCCAGATTTAAAACCAGATTTATGTTTCTGCAAATATATAACCTCTTACTGTTATTTAGAAACCTTTATGCACGTTATATTTGTACATTCAGATTGTTAGAAGTAATCGTAACTGTAATTAGAAGATGCTCCCAAAGTCTAAGTGACTTCATTGGCCAAAACCAATTAGTTGGCCTAATTGCTGAACTAAGCTGCTGACAGTACCAAAAACTTTTTGCCAGTTCCATGGAACACTTCTATTTCGTTTCATGGGCCAATCCAAAGCTCACAAGGAGGAGCTCACAATGAGCTGAGAGAGCGAATGACAGAATGAGAGAGAGATTGAGTGGGAGTGGATGAGGGTGTGGTAGACGCACATGAGTAAAGTGGATAATGTTGGTGAACTAGTTGTGGCCAAGTTCCATTACCATTCAACTCTGTTTCGCCCCTGTCCTGCCCTGTCCTGCCCTGCCCTGTCATGATGGCTGCTCATATTTGTGGCTGTGTCAGTCGGTTGACTGCGTGTCAATCTGCAATGTCGGAGTTAATTCAATGTGAATGCATGTCATGTTCATGGGCCTAGTTGGCTCTCAGTGTATGTGTGTGTGTGTGGCTTGGTTTCTAATGCCGACTGATTGCAAATTGTCGCCGCTGGAAATGTCAACAAGAATGGCACGCACAGTGCTGTAACAGTTGACAGTTGCAAGTACCAGAAATTTATAGCGAATTTGACCTTGGCAAGTGAGCGCAATGCGCTTAATGCATCTGTGTCCCTTTAAGTCATCTACAAGCTTTCCTTTTCCATTAACAACTCCCCTTAATTTGACATATGTGTGCGTGTGTGTGAGTGTGAAAATGCGACGGAAATGCGACAGCATTTCCCAATGCATACACATTTAATGGGCCCTAAGAACGCAATTGCCTTCAGCGTGCACTCGGCGTATACGTAACTTCTGCATTGCTAACTGTAAAGTTGCGCTTTCGAGCTCGTTGTTGAACCCTGCTGACCCATAAAGGATGTCACGCGTTTGCCAGATATTCAAAAGCAGTTGCTGTCAGTCTGAAGTGGCACAGAAGTATTTGCATAATATTTATAAAAGTCGAGGTGAAATCTAGTTAGTTAAACTACGTAATATAGTATACATATTTACAATTCTCAACCAGTTAAACCTTCGAGAGAGTGTGAAGGTGTTTCCAAGCTAGACGCTTTCACAAGTATCCTACTCCCTTTGTTATATATACATATTGCTTGTCCAATGTGAGTTTTTTAATGAGACACATGTGACTTTTCGAAATCTAAGCACTGTAGCAATTGGTTAATATAAATGGGATGTAACTTACATCAGTTTATTCATAACCCTAACTACTGGCTGCCATTGGCAGCGCGTTGTTGTTCTTGCCGGTGGCGATATTGATTTTGTGGCTGACATGTAAAAAAGTTACCCTGGATACGTGTGTTGCCAACCAGCTGGGAATACGTTATTCACTGGCCATAAAAGCAAAAAAACCCAAATGTTGCAAACACTCAGACCATTTCCCATTAACAATGAAGTCATTTCCAAAGCTTGCAGCGAGTAGAGGGCTCCAATTAACTTCAATCTAATTACAGGCTATTTGTATATTATATATACTATACATATATATATTATGCTATAAGTTTGGTAGATATGCATTTTGATGAGCATGTCTTTAGTAAACTCTATATAAATAATTGTGGAAACCATACCAGAAAGATTTTTCTAGCCACAATTACTCTTAATGAAATCTTTTCCAATTGCCCTTTTAAGAAGCTCCGTGAATGTGTAGATAAAACTTATAAATATTATTAATATTGCTATAATTATTATTTTTGTTATTTTTAATATAATTATTATCATCATTTCATTATCATTATCATATTTGATCATCATTATCATTATCATTATGATTATCATTATCATTATCATTATCAGTATCATTATCATCATTTTCATTTTCATTTTCATTTTTATTTTCATTTTCATTTTCATTATCATTATCATTATCATTATCATTATCATTATCATTATCATTATCATTATCATTATTATTGTCATTCTCCTTATCATTATCATAATCAGTATCATTATCAGTATCATTATCATTATCAGTATCATTTTCATTATCATTATCATTATCATTATCATTATCATTATCATTATCATTATCATTATCATTATCATTATCATTATCATTATCTTTATCTTTATCATTATGATCATTATTATTGTCATTCTCATTCTCATTCTCATTATCATTATCGTTATTGTTACAATAATTATTAATATAAATAGACTGGATGAAAAAAAACTAATAACCTCAACTATGCTCATACAAATAGCCTAGCTCTTTTTTAGAATATTTATAAGTAATTATTGTTACTGAAATTTTATCTATACAAATGATTCCCTTTAAAAAAAAACTGTCAAAAAAAAGTATTCTGATAAAGCTTTAGCCAAATTAATTTCATTTTTGCATTGGGCATTTGATATTTGCATATGTCTGAATATATGTAGGTTTTGTTTGCACAAAAACAACTTGCGCTGTGTCCTCTAATTGTTGATGTAGTTAGCGATAAAAGTTTGCGATTCTCCCGCTTTTTCATGCCGTCAAGCGTGTATTTCTTACTTTTCCATATTCCATTTCCCGTTTTCCTGATGCTTTTGCGTCATGTTTCCGCTTGCTAAGCGACTTTATTGGTATTCTGCTTTGATTTGACATGTTTTGTTGCTGGGTTTTTGTTTTTGCCTCTGCGTTTATGAGCAAAAGTTCTCGAGTGTCGCCAAGAAACGTACGCAACTTTGGGCCACAACAATAATAAAACACAGAATTGTGACTAGTCAGATGAAAGCCCCGCGACATATTGTCTGGCACGCAATGTGGGTCGAACGACTATTACTCGACCCATTGTGAAATGTTTTGCTTGACATTTTTTGCACTTGTAAAGGTCAAAGGTTGAATTGTATTTCGAGAAATTCCCAAGCCAAATACGTAGACTTATTTTGCATAAATATTTATATATATTTTATTTTGAATCAATATCTGCTAAGTCAATCAAGAACAATATATTAGTCTGTAATTTTGACTTTCTTCCGTTAAATATGAATAAGGTGGCAACGCCATTATCAAGCTATAGGCCATTCGCTCTCTTATGAGAAATTCAAATTGAAGAATTGAAGACCTGTAAACATTTGTTTTTTTCGAATGAGACACAAAGTCTGTAGCCTCAACAAAGCAGCAAAGTAGCCTTACTTTTTTTACATAAATATGTTCTTCATATTTGAAATTTTATTTGAATCGCACAATTAACGATTGCATCTATTAAGCGTAAAACTTTCATTCAAAATTCCTATAAAATCCCCCATTAGACTGTATAACCAAAACTTGTCTCAGATACCAGGAGCCCTGCCTGTCTGGCATGTGCAGCCTAGAGGAGCAAGTCAAAGCCAAATAGTGTCACACGACTTTTTAGTCCTAAAACATACATCCCCAACTCACCTGGCTGTCGAAACTGCTTTACGAAAAGTTGACTAGGATACCAGGAGCCCTGCCAATCAGGTATTTGCAACCTAGGGAAGCAAGTTTCGGCCAATTCGTCTAATTCATTCAATGGAGTTTTTCATGGAAATTTGAATTTGTCCTCCTTTACGAGAGTTCTTACTAAAGCAGAAGAGAATACTAGGAAACATTTGCTTAACTGGATTCCTACCTCCTACACCCATTTCATATGCATTTACAAACTTGTTTTTAATTAAAATGTTACACAAAGAATAAACACAATATGATAAAGGAATGAATGTAGAATGAGTTTGTAAATAAAATGACAATTGCAGAGTCTGTTTGAACTTGAGCTGGCCGGCTGCAATGAGGTCACCGAAGCGGGCCTCTGGGCCTGCCTGACGCCGCGAATTGTGTCCTTGTCACTGGCGGACTGCATCAACATTGCGGACGAGGCGGTTGGCGCGGTTGCCCAGCTGCTGCCATCCCTATACGAGTTCTCGCTTCAGGCAAGTGTGGAAAATGCGACAAATGCGGCGAAACATGTGCTCATATTTAATTGAATTACAGGCTTACCATGTCACAGACGCTGCCCTGGGCTACTTCTCGCCAAAGCAAAGTCACAGTTTGAGCATATTACGCTTACAGTCATGCTGGGAGCTAACCAATCATGGCATAGTTAATATCGGTAAGTCGTCAACCTACATATAAACATATATAATAATATTATGCCAACGAACTATTTCTAAGGATATAAACGGAAGAAGCGAATTCTCTGAAAGCTTTTCAAGCTGATTCCTTCTAATTCACAACTGGTTGTGGTTGGGTCAAGTTGGGTTTTAATTGTCTTACGCTTGTAATTCACAACTAATTTAAACTCGGACTGTGGATTGGGAAGTGAAACTAATTAACATCTTAC
Organism: Drosophila kanekoi; assembly: GCA_037075305.1. NCBI lineage: Eukaryota > Metazoa > Arthropoda > Insecta > Diptera > Drosophilidae > Drosophila > Drosophila kanekoi. The sequence goes on from JBAMCE010000090.1 coordinate 1,672,482, forward strand.
AATTTTCATTGTCCCTTTAAAAGTTATGTCGCCTGCGAAATTCCGGCAAATGTTGATCCTTCGGGCAACCTTTCTGTTATGCTGATTCAGCGGAATTGTGTCGGACTACCGTCAGGTGTATGCCAATTAGCTCAGGTGGCATAGTAAAGCCGATTACTATACCGCAAATTGGACACATTTCATATAAGGTAATAAACACGCTACAAATTAGGATTATTTCGAATCATTTGGCCATGTACAAGGGCATGTGAAGGCACTCCACTAATTGAAGTTATTTTTTGTGGAACCTTTCCTGGAAAATCATTTCAATGTCTGCTCGAGTACATCCTTTTACGTCGCAGACAGACAGACGCTTTCACCCTTGTCAGCCTTGAATAGGATGTGGCAGCTGGGCAGCGTTTTGGCCCATTTTGTGATCTCTAATAATACCACAAAATTGGGTTAGCTTGCCAGTGTATATATGTACATATATATGTATGTAGGAACAATATATAAAATCAATCACATTTGGAAGTGATTCTCTGCTAAAACTGAGCTCTATTGCGTAACTAAGCACAGAATATTTGACATGCCAGCATACTTTTGGGCTGATATCTACCCTGTCGATTCATGCAATCAGCAACCCACGCGTTTCCTTTGATTCGAAGTCGTTTTCCTGGCTGGCTTCGTTTTATTGAACCTTTTCTGAGGTTGATTCAACGATTCCGAATGACATTTACTTTCCTCTTTTTTTTTTGGCAGGTCGAGTGCTTTTTAGAAAGTGGCGCAGCTTTTCATTTATATTGCAGTAATTTTATGGCATATCATGGCTTGCAGTACCCTGTACCGATAGATATTGTTGGGGTATTTAAGACTTGGTTCGTTGAAATAGAAGAAATTAAGAATTGTTTTATATGAAAGCTTTTTATAGGGTATTTTATGTTTGCGGAAGTAATAAAAGTTCTTATTAAAAACGCATAAGTTGGTGGTTATTAACCCGAACAGCTTTACAGGGTATTCGCTGGTCAACAAATTGCAAATTGGAATTTCCAAAAAAATGTGGCTTCATTTTATTCCTAGGGCTATCCCATGGGAGTGTGTTAATTATAAGTTACACTCGCTACAACATACACTACGTTTTTACAGGGTATTTGCTGCCCAACTGCGTTCGATTCGTACGGGCAACCAATGAGAGTGTGTTTATTATCAATGACATACACGTTGCAAGTCGACTATCAATTCGTAGAGATATCCCAAGAGAATGTGGAAATTACATACGCTTCAGCTTAGATTAAGTTATTACAGGGTATTTGCTAGTCTCCTTACTACATTAAATTCGTAAAGTTATCCCACTTAGATAATACTAATGCATGTTAACTTTTAAATTAAGTTTTACTTAGATTAAGTTTTACAGGGTACTTGCTAGTCGACTAGCTGCATTCAATTCGCAAAGCTATCCCATGGGAATGTGGTTGTTACAAATTACAAAATGGCTGCGATACCCTGCGGCACTTGTGCTCCTAACTTGTCGCAATCAACTCGAGGCCGCCTCCGTTCACCCCACCCCTGCCCACGCCCTCGGCCCCGTCCCCGTCCCCTTCCCCGTTCCCGTGCTATCGTCGTGACCCGTTGAAGTGCAACAAATTAAGCAGCCAGTTGCTGCAGGCTCCTAGCTCCAACTGGCTGCCAACTCAACAACACGCATCGTCGCCTCGGCATTTCAACGCCCCGCCGGAGTCCAATTATAGGGCACGATTCCCGCCGTAGCCACTAACGGTAACTGCAACTGCAACTGGAGCATTAAACGATTTAAGAGAAGAGTATTTATTTAGCTTGGATAATAATTGTTTGCCCAAAAGTCTTGAAACTAAATTAGACAGGGCAAGCATTCGCTTCCATAGAGTGGAAATACATTTTGAATATGCCCCATTTTATTAGTCATAATATTTGCGAGTTGTTAAATAATTAACGAGCTGAAATATGTGATTAAAGCTACGATAAAAGCGAATAACAAACATTTACGACAGTTTGTCCGTAGGGACTTCATGGAATCAATTTTAGCTGCCCCTTTATACATATGTATATAATACTAGCGGGTATTGCCCGGCCTTGCCCGTGGCACGTATAAAATAAATGTTCTCCGAAAGCTTTGAAAATGATTTTGAAACTAAAACTGACTTTCATATTAAAGCTTTCCGCCATTTTACCACTGTTGCAAGTGGAATTTCCTAAATCGCTGAAAATAAGTTTGCAAATCAGACACAACTTAAAAGTCACCAAAAAATCTTTGGAAACGTCAACCACCAAATCCTTGACCCCCATTTCCACCAAGAAGGGATACATTTTTGGATAAGTGTGAAACAGCCCTCAAATGAATTTGAGCAAAGAACTTTGAAATTGAGTTTGAGCCCGATCGGATGGTAAACAAAAGAGTTTGATACACACGTTTTCACGATTTTTCCACACCTGCGGACTTCCATACTTAATGTGCACCTTCATCACATAAGCTAACTACAGTGAAAATTTCAGCTTCCTGGCTCTTACGGTTTGGGCTGTGTGTTGATCATCAATCAGCCAGTCAGTCAATCAGTCAGTGAGTCAGTCAGTCAGTCAGTCAGTTTGATATATAGAGATATATACTAGCGGGTATAACCTTTTCTCTAAGTGCACACTCATGAACAGTATAAATCTACCCATCTTGATCTCAACTAAAATTTGAAAATATTTATTAGCTGAAGCATAAACTTTCGTACATTAAACAGTTATCAAATAACTTCTAACAAATATCTTTGAAAATGATTTTGAAGCCGATCTGATCATTGGTGACCAACGCACAGTCCATACCGTAGGAGCTAGGAAGCAATCAGCAAACAGTGCCAGCTTCTGCGGAAAGATCTCAGACAGCAGTATGGTGGTGGTCGCAATGCCCTTGGCATGCAGACGCTTCTCCAGAAATCGGTGGACACGAGCGCTGCCCTGTCGACCAAGTGTGCCTAGTATGATGCCAATGCGCTCCACGGCTGCATGTCGCAAGCCTTGCATGGCCTTGTGATCGTAAAGCTCCACGGTGAACTTCTTCTCGTACGGATCGTATTTGTAGGCCTGCAAAGGGATAGATCTAATAAAGTTTACAATGCAAGGGCAGCTGCATTCGATGGCACTTCTCAATGCTCAATAGTTGCATGTCCGTGTCCGTATCCGTATCCTTTTCGGGTATGACATTGGACATTGAATCTCTAAGACCTGGAATAGACTCTTAGTATGGTTTCTCTAGGACTCCATGGATTTTATTTGCATCCAACTTTATATGGAAGTAAAAAGTTCTATTTATTATACTTTCGAATTCAAACATATTTCATTTAAATTTGATTGATTGCATTTAAATTTGTGTGTTGTGTATTTTAGTTTGGATTACAGCTTCTGGATTTATTTATTAATAAAGTGTAAAACAATTTAAGCTTTTTTACAATAAATCCAATACATATAAGTTTTTTGAATTATTTTCTTTTGGGCCGTATAAGCATTTTGACTGTCTTCAAGGAGGTGAAACCATCCCAAAATATGCTATCTAGTTTGAACACCTCATGATCATAGTATTTGCCATTTAAATTGCTAAAAAAAGAAAACAATATTAAAATTAATTGCATTTATATTGTTCTGACAAAGCTGTGGCGATCAATACCTGTAAGCACAATTACCGTACCACCAGCCACCACCACGCAGGTCTCGGCTAGCGCAGTTGCCAATATCCCGCTTGTCATTGTCACGATCAAATGTGGTGAATTTCTTATCTTTGTCGTATTCCAAGAGATCACCTGTTGCACTGCCCTCTGATTTACCCAAGGTGATCAAGGTGTATTGGTCCTTCTCGCCAGAAATGGCGAATTGATCGTATCTTCTGTATGTGATGTTACCATCAAATCCTTCCATATGTATGTATAGCTCATGAGGCTGGGCGCGCGTCAATCGATGAATCTTTTCAAGTCCTAAGAAAAAGTCACCATCAAAGGAACCAAAACCTTCACGGTACGTGACCCAGTCCCTATGGAAATCCTCCTTGCCATTGATTCGCTGCTGGATAACTGTCCAGCCAGGACCTGCTGTCGCACTATCACAAAGTACATCGAAAGGAGCTTCTTCATCCGGATTCATCTTATGAATACCCGGAGCATAAGCAAACTCGGTGCATTCACCGTAAACGGGCTTCTCTTCGCAGCTTTTCAATTTCTTGGCACAAATGTTGATTTCGTTTTTGAGTTCGGCTATTTGTTGGTCCTTTTGATCAATTGACATCTTTTGTTTCTCCAGCTGGTCTTCATAGTCCGGGATTTTCAAGGAATTGGAAATAAGTTTACCTATTTCCTCTTTTATTAGCTCCTTGAAAGTCTGTTTGTAGAATTCATTCTGAGCTCTCAGTTCATCGATGACCTGTTTATTATTTCGGTTAAGTTCTTCCCGCAGTTGCTTGATTTCTCTATCTTTGCCTTCAACCTTATTTTTATAGTCATCGATTTCCTCCTTCATCTGATGTATATACTTTAACAAAGGTCTCACAGCTTTATAGGTGTGCTCTCCACATTCCTCCTCTGCTATTCTGGTTGCCACAGAAGACTAAGAAAAACATGAATTTTTACCGCACTTCACGTAAACTTCAATTAAATAATACCTCATTTTCGATAGCCTGTGTTTCACCTGGGATGAGCATTAGGCTTAAGTATAGCACATATGGAAACAGAACAGATTTCATTTTGTTTAAACTCCGACCGAATGTGGAAACGACAATCAACACGCACGATAATTGACTGAAATATGTGAATTAATTGAAAGCTCTCTTTGCTTAGCTGTTCCAAGTAACTGATAAGCGATAAGCGGTGGGTCAAGAGCTCAAAGAAAAAAGGGAAAGTAAGAGGAACTTTGGTATGCCGAAGATTTAATACCCTTGCATTTGTCTTACGGTTTTGCTTTTGCATCTATATGAGGAGCATGCTGGAACTAACTATTCTCGAGATTGGTCAAATTATCTTAATAAAAATATGTTTT